>QLTV01003776.1:1811127-1869090 GCA_003457575.1 Thermophis baileyi
ACAGGCCTTCTTTAAATGAGAAGCTTCACCACAAACAAAGCCCCGCCCCTGTTGTTGGGCTGTAATTTGATCCCTTCTGCTGCTTTTTTCTTCTCTGCAGACTTTCAGTCTATGGAATTTTCTGCTGCTCTTATCTCTCTGCTCCTTGGGCCCCCACCTCAGGGATTTCTCCTCGTGGCTCTTTCTAAACTGGCGTTTGTTCTCCTCAGCTATTAAACAAGCCTTTAATGCCTCCAAACGCAACACCTGCTCTGGCTTGCACTCAAACACTGCAGAAACAATGTCCCACATTTCATCAAGACTGTTTAACACTAACAGCACTTTCTGAGCTTCAGGGAACTGCAATCCACGCTGTTCCAACTCCACAAACAAAGTTTGCATTTGCAATAAATGTCTTTCCACAGATTCACCTGGTTGCAGACAGGCTCTGTATAATTTTCTTGATAACTGAAAAATATTGCATGCTGACACACTAACATGCACATTCCTTAACTTCAGCCAGACTTCATGTGCAGTCTTTAAATCAGCCACATTCAAAAACTGTTCATCTTCTAAACTCAAGATGATATAAGCCATTGCTTTATCATGCTGCTTCTGCTCACCAGCTGCAAAAGCTCCCTGGGGTGGATTAATAACAATATCCCACACCTCCTTAGCCTTCAGGAAACATTCCATCTTTGCAGCCCAAATTATATAGTTCTTCTGCCCCAAACGAGGCACAGAGCTTTCCTTAATTTCAACAGCAGCCACCCTGCAAGCTTTTTCTGCCTTGTTCTCTTCAGCTTAAATTACAATGCAGTCTTTTTGTGTGCTCTGGGCCATAACCTGTCAGAGTTTGTTGCAGAAAATCATTTCCAGAAGCACACACAGACAAACTGATTCAGCTGGATTCATTAACTTCTTTATATACAAGAATAACAGATGAGTATTTACAATACCAGTAGCAGAGTTCTTCTTTAATGTAGCAGCAGTTACAAGCAGTTTCTAGTTCAGAGTTCAGAGCAGACAGAGTACAGAGTGGGCTGAGCCACGCCCAGCCTTCTAGCTTAAGTTTCAGTTTCAATTCTCTGCACAGACTCAGATGTGTTTAGCTCTTGTTGGCTGACTTAGTTGCTATGCCTATTCATTGGCTGACCTTGTTACCATGTCTCTCCCAGTTCATGAATATTCTAACACACTTGAGAAAGAATGATTCTGCATTCAGGTGGAAGATCTAAAAATATACAGCAAATCAGGGGGAAAGGATGGAGAGGAAGAAAGAGAACAAGAATACACAGGTAACGTTTACTTAGATTAATTTGTTGTAAGCGTTTGGATATATCCATGTAATTTCTTCACAATAATATTGATCTTGTTTTTCCACTTTGCATTTCTGTATTTGTTTTCTTTCACTTCCAAAAACTGCTTGGAATTTCATTGTATTCATCAAATCTAATCCTACTTAGCTTTTTGAGATCAGCCAAGATCAGCTAGGTACAACCAGCTGAATCTTTATCATTTTATCACTATCTTTCATAGCATCAATGTAGGTGGAAGCCTTTGATTCAGGGAACAAAGGAGCGAGTTTTCTCTTATTGTGACATGACCAGCTGATTGATAATTAGGCTGATTCCATCAGTCCCCCAAACAGCAGTTGAAAGCAGAAACATTCATCTAATGTTCCCTGCTATCCAGGCTAATATGCCATTGTTGTTCACCATCTGCTGTTGCCTGCCATATATAAGTTGGAACCTCATGTTACTATGGTGAAAGAAATGCCACCATAATAAAAGAAATAGCATGACTTCCCTCTCAGGAACATCCCAAGACCTAGCAAACAGTAGCAGCCTGGAGTCTTCGGTAGTTGATGGTTTCCAACATGGGGAGGCAGAACAGTAGCACAATAGCCAAGGTGGCAGATGGGATAACTCTTCCCTTGGGTCATTAGGAAACTTCATTTTTAATTGCTGATGGTATTTGCAATGTATTGGAAAGCAAACCTGGTTTGCTGAAAAGATAACCTGTCTCCTTCTCTTAAACAGGTGGGGAAGATACTCTATAAGTTAGATGTAAGCCAAAGAAAAATCACCAAACTTGGTGCATCTGGGTTACTTTTGACAGTTGCTCTGAGTCCTTTGTGATAGAAATGAGTGTGCACAATCTTCCTGACAAGCGGTGGGGTATTCTTCACAAGCAATTGGCTCCAAAAAGGCCCACTCTGCTCAAGGGAGCAACAAACAACGAAAAGAATATATTATAAAAATATAACCGGCCAACGTGGGGATGGAAGAAAGACAGAGTATGTCAAATCTTTCTTCTGAGATGATAAATTAAGGTTGTTTTTATCTGATTATTGGTTTAGCAATTTTTATGTCTCCCTCTCTGCCCTCCTGTGGAGCTTTCAACATTTTTTTAATACTCTTACTTCTCCCTCTCTTTCCCTCCTCCCTCTCTTTCTTGTGCTGTTTCTTGTTTAACCTTGTGGAAGTTTTTGTTGTGGCTTCCCTGCTGTTTGCCTTCTTTAGGTGCATTCTCACGCTGTGATGTTTCTGTTATTCCCCAAAACAGGTGCCTGTGGATTGTTAATATAACTTTTGGATCCTGGCATTAATAGCTGATCAAAGGCATTTCCCACCTTCTTGCTATATTTAAGTGTATTTGTAATTGGTTCTACACCTTCTTTTGCCACTTCCTGTCAGCACCTATGACTTGAAGTCAAAACTGTGGGTAACAGTTAGAGGTGGTTTTCAAGTATATCAGCATTAAATCCTGAGATGGGAAAATATTTTACTGTTAAAATGCCATCTCTTTGAAGTAGTTCTCTCTGTCTTTAAGCTTGATGGGATTTATTCAACTGGACGTGGAACAAATGTAATCTTCCTGACAGGTTGAGGTCTATCCTAATGGGGCAAAACAGGCTGCACGTTGGATGGCTAGTTATGTATCATTCCTCCCCCCTCAGAAAAAAAGGGGGCAGTGAATGAAGGACACAAGAATGGCTTTATATGTACAGTATATATGCATAAAACACACAATGAGATGATGCACGTTGCTTGCTAGCCTTGACCTGCAGTTTCAGTGTTATTTATTGTTTTTTATTATTTATTCAATCTTGATGCCGCTTGACTCCAGCTGACACTGCATACACTACGTGCAGAAATCTCTTCCAGCTACTGGAACAGGTAGAAGAGATCTCAGAAATGAGACCAAGCAAAGCAATATGGCCTCTTTGCTTCACTGGTACAAGGCTGGGGGAGGGAGATTAGTGCATTGCTTTACAAAGTCACTTCAAAGGCACGCTTCCCTCAAAGTGTCATTGAAGCAAAGCATCCCTTTGAAACTGCACAAATCTAGAAATAATTAACATCCTTTCAATAGAAACACCTTGATGAAAGTAATATTGTACCTTTTGTTGATCTTTGTGCCTATCCAATCTGTGACTAGGTGCTCATTTTGAGCACCTATTCCCTTTTTCTTTAAAATGAATTTGAATGACAGGCCTTTCTGATGACAAGAAACTCATTTCCTTTAAAAAAAAAAAAAAAACTACAGTGCATATGACTGAAGTTAAAATGACCAAAGATGTTTGGTTTGGCATTTATATACACATATAGATATTTATACAAAGATAGGTGATAGTGATACAGATAAATATAGGAATGTATGTATGTATCAGGGGTGGGTTCTAACTTACCTCGCCGCCGGTTTGCTTCCTCCCACACTGTGTGGCTGTGTGTGCATTGTGCACCACATAGTTGTGCCATGTGGGCGTGCGTACACTTTGCATGCGCGGCTGCGCATGCGCAGTGCCGAAAACTCAGCTTCTGCGCATGTGCAGAAGCAAAACAAGCAAAAAATAGCCAAAAAAGGCCAAAACCAAGATGGCGGCGCATGCGCAGTGCCGAAAACTCGGCTTCTGTGCATGCGCAGAAGCAAAAACCAGCAAAAAATTCAAAAAATAAAAAATAAAAAAAAATCAGAAAAAAAGATGGCGGCGTCCACGGAACGGCACCAACAGAACCGGCTATGTGACGTCACCACCGGTTTACTACCAGTTATATAGAACCAGTGTGAACCGGGAGGAACCCACCTCTGGTATGTATGTATGTATGTATGTATGTATTTTAGGAAAATTTTCCTGAGTTCTTATATCATGGCAAAGTATGTCCAGAATAGTGGTGGCTCCCCTCACTGTAGGTTTTCAGATGGAGACTACTTTTTGGGGATGGCTTCATGAATTCTTCAGTGGAATAAATGGCTGGAGTAGATGACCCATAAATCCTACATTTTATGATTCTGTCACTTTGGGGCCTTTGAAAAATGGCTTGAGGGACAAAACAGGTGCATAAATTCTTGAGGCAATGTAATGCTGTAATTTTGCCTTTAAAAATGAAAGAGGAAAAATGGCATCTCCCACAATCAGTGGGTTTTTTGTT
This sequence comes from Thermophis baileyi, assembly GCA_003457575.1. Classification (NCBI taxonomy): domain Eukaryota; kingdom Metazoa; phylum Chordata; class Lepidosauria; order Squamata; family Dipsadidae; genus Thermophis; species Thermophis baileyi. Next base: position 1,815,543 of record QLTV01003776.1, read on the forward strand.
TGTTTGGCCATCCAATTTCTGGACCACAAGCTGGAAATGCTCCATATATGACCAATGAGCTATGGGGTGTATCACCCTTTATATTGAGCATGGATGAGTGCATGGCTCAAAAGAGCCTCTTTGCATTTAAGCAGATGGAGGATACAGACTGGGGGACGTGTGGTTTTTAGGTTTAGTTTTTAACAGAATAACAAAATAACAGAGTTGGAAGGGACCTTGGAGGTCTTCTAGTCCAACCCCTGCTCAAGCAGGAAACCTTATACCATTTTAGACAAATCATTGTCCAATCTCTTCTTAACACCCCCCCCCCAGTGTTGGAGAACCTACAACTTCTGGAGGTGAGCCATTCAACTGATTAATTGTTCTAACTGTCAGGAATTTTCTCCTTAGTTCTAGATTGCTTCTCTCCTTGATCAGTTCCCATCCATTCTTGCCCTGCCTTCAGGTGCTTTGGAGAATAGGCTGACCCCCTTGTCTTTGTGATAGCCCCTTAGATATTGGAACACTGGTATCATGTCACCCCAGTCCTTCTTTTCATTAAACTAAACCTACCCAATTCCTGAAACCATTCTTTGTACATTTTAGCCTTCAGTCCCCTAATCATCTTTGTTGCTCTTCACTGCACTCTTTCTTGAGTCTCAACATCTTTTTTTATATCATGGCAACCAAAACTGAAAGCAATATTCCAAGTGTGGTCTTACCAAGGCATTATAAAGTGGTATGAAAACTCCATGTGATCTCGATTCTATCCCCCTATTAATGCACCCTAGGAATGAGGCTTTCATTAGACATTTTCATTAGAATTTTCATTTGGAATTAGTTTAACAAGTATATGTTTCAGGCTGATGGCTTGTACCTTTGGAGGCACTGATCTGAAAGTAGTGCTACAAACCATGGACTTACGTTATGAACTATAGCTAAGCTGATATTCCAAACAAAAAAATATTCAGCATTCCAGGGAGACTGCTCATGTGATACTGTTGCAGCCTTTTTTTGGATAGAGATATAAATGGGAAAAATCATACTGTATCTTATTCACCTGAAGAAGATAGATAGATAGATAGATAGATAGATAGATAGATAGATAGATAGATAGATAGATAGATAGATAGATAGATAGATAGATAGATAGATAGATAGATAGATATAGTTTTAGTTATTTCCATTTCAAGGAAAAGAGGTGAATTAAAGAATGATACATTACTTTAAAATGCAGGTTTTAAAAAAATCACAGTAAATGTATTCCAAATCCAAAATGCTGGCTGGAAACTAGGACAGAAGGTTGGTAGAAACCAACTGTTCTTTCTTATAAGTTTATTATTAAACTAAGTATAGGGGAATGTTTATACTGCCTCAAGCACTGTTGAAATGCAGGGAAGAAATGTGCTGCAAATTCATTGCCTTTCTGCCCTTCATTTAAGTTATACCCCTTGTTTTCAAGGACATCATAGTATTCTTACAGGAAGTTCTCTAGAAGCCCTCAAGAGGCAAATTTACTTTGGTCTTATGGGGAAAAAAAGTCTTTAGTGTCATCACCCTGACCCCAATACCATCAGTCTCAAGGTAGTAGAAGTATCACAAACAATTAGCTTTCAATTTGAGCATATTACATTTACTCCTTATTCCCATGCAGCATTCTGTTATTATTTTCTCTTCCCACTTTAATTTATTAAAATTTGCATTCTTTTTCATTATTAGATGTTGCTGATTTGGATTTTATAATACTAATGTTCAAAAATTATCTTATTTTAGATATCAATATAATATTACATCTATGTTATTTAGAGTTTTCATCTTATACATGTTATATTTATTGGTGTATACTGCTATCTAGAGATCTTTTCTCTTGAGGGTTCTACTGACCTTATTAATGCTGTTCAGTGTTAAACAGGTTCTCAATCAGTGTTAAACAGTCTAAACAGGCTGAGATGCAGTAAGCTTTATTTATTGAAAATGCAAAACCTAGAGTATTGGTGAATGGAGCATTCCATTCCATTTGAGTTTAAAAATGAGCCCATGGATAAACTGAGAGATTAGAGACACTGGGAGACCTTAAATAATTTAATTAAACATTATGTGATTAATATTGCATAGCTGATATTAATAACTTTCAGGCTGAAAGCTTCAGGATAATGATTTGCAATGTTTGTGCATTTTATAAATAAAACAATGCAGGATGTTTATGTAATAATTCAATATTCCTACTTCTAAACTGTGTATTTTTCATTGCTCAAAAGGACTCAAAAACAGCATATGTTTATGCCATATACCATTCCAAAAACAATCATACAGTCTTTGGCAGCTTCTATGCAGGGATAATTCTGGGTTTCACAAGAGTCAAATTTGCTTTATGCAAGAGCTGGAAATTAATTCCCATCAGCCAATTACATGTTAAAACCTCAAATGATAAGCTTCCAAACAACTTTAACAATTGTTCTTTTGGATGTTGCCATGGATATCGTACGCTCACCATATCCACATGATGTTTCACGTACAGCTGCAGTCATTGGCCTGAAGCAGCTTCTAACTCTAACTTTTGCAGCATGAGGAATATTGAGACTGTCAATCCATATGTCAGTTTGGAACTGAAATGAAGGATTAATGCAATTTTTTTTTTACACATTTTGAAATTTATCTCCCGATAACACACTGTGAATATAATAGATTCAATTCATTTCTGGATAGAAAAATATCACATGGTACTTAAAGTTGTAACAAGGTCCATAATTTCAACTCATTGACTCCCAAGTCACATTTTGGGTAGCTAATTAAAAATAGTGGCCAAGGATACCAGTACTAACTTCATGAGGGCTAATTTGAGAATCAGCATCCTGTGAGGTAGACTGGTGCACTTTTTGGAAGAGGTGCAAAGCTGCAGAGAGGGCAACCCAATGGTGTAATCGGAAAGCATAGTTCACTGTTTATATTCTATTACAGTTTGCAGCAGTATATTAGCAAAGTATAGTTCACTGTTTATGTTCTACTACAGTTTGCAGAGTATATTAGCATTTTCTCATTTCTTGAGGAAGTAACTCAAAAGGAGTTCATTAGGGATGCTTGAGAAAATCAATATCTGCTCACTGTATTATGAACTGGCCTGCTTGCACATCTCCAATCTTTGGGTATGCCAGACATTAGCTGGCAACTAGCTTTGAACCCATTACCATGATATTTTCATTTCAAAAAGAAAAAAAAGAAAAAAAAAGGATCAAAATACTTTTTAGAAAGCACAGAGGGACTATACTTTTAAAGGGCTGGAACGTCTGAGGTAATTACTAGACAATTTTTCCTCTAGGTTTTTCCCCCCTCCATTCTTTAATTTTAGTGGGGGGGGTTGTAATAAGTTTTTATTTTATTTAATAGCATACAAAAATTCCAATTTCAATTAAACAGTGTGTTGTCTGGGTACAAATCATTTTAGAAAATAACAATCAAAGTGTTTACAACAATATTCATTGCATTAATATCAATTCTAATAATATTAATAATAATAATAATAACCATAATATTCATTTAACCAATTTAACATACCTTCCTTATATCACTGATCCTACTATATATTTTAGTGTTTTTTTGATGGAAGAGATGTGGAAAACCTGAAAGTTCAGACCTTGTCTGGGGTCATTTGATAAACGCTATTAAACCATGAGAGCTGGATTTCTTTTTTCCTTATAGACTAAGGCAGCTATCATTACTCTTGTCTTTAACTAATCCATAATTTCTAAACTTAAGACATTCCTTATTGCTAGTCACAGCAGTAAAGATACTGACCATCAAATATTTTTCTTAGGGGCAAATTAAGGTCAACAGCTTAACACCGTTAAAATAACAGCAAGTTAAACCAACCCACAAAACTAAGTGTGTGGTTACACACACACTGGAAAACAAAACAAAATATAGTTACCAACTTCTCCTCATTGTTATCTTCAGGCCACCAACCTTTCCCAAGTGACATTTGGGTTTAAATGCCATATGCAGTTTAGTTGTCAGAACACAATATGTTGCGCTTAGTATGTATTCTGTAAACTATGCAAAACAGTTAATTCAGGAAAAAAGACTAGAGCTTCTGATGCTTGGCAACATGTTTCTTACCCCAAACCTCACAAAAAGATTTCAGAAGGTATCAAGAAAAAACTTTCATTGGGGGGAAAGGTGAAATTTTAAATATTTTCAAGCAGTAGAATGAACTTTTTTTAAGAAAAGATTTTTCTTCTGAACCATACAAGCTTCCTACAGTGCTACTTTGTACTTTTGCTTTAGGTGGCACTTGCCAACTGTTGTTGCCACCTCTCACATACCTATTTCCAGCAGGGACTCCAGTTAGAAATGCTTACAAAAAGAGAAACTAGTATTGTCATTTTGAAAAACAAAAGCATGGATTTAATTATGTTGAAGAAAGGCAACACAGATGTCTTTCTGAGCTTAATTTTTGCTATGGTCCTGCTCAAGTCTACTGGGGGCAGAAGAGTTGTGCAGAATTTGGTTGTCCTAGATAGACCTTCTTTGATTAGCTTTAAGTTGCTGATTACGGACCTTTACAGGCATGGTAGAACAATTAAAATGACCTGTTTCGTGGACCTGATGGATCCTGAGCTGACTCAGGTTGACTCAGCCTTCCAAGGTTGGTAAGATGAGGACCCTGATTGTTGGGGGCAATGTGCTGACAATTTAAACCACTTAAAGCACTATGAAGTGATATATAAGTCTAAGTGCTATTGCTTTTGCTATCTGAGTGGCTTTCTGAATGCCCTTGGGAATTTCTTCTTCTTTTTTTTTTCTGTTGGTGACCTTAGCACGATCAGTCTTCCACAGCATGGAAGTGATTCAGACAAAAGACACTGTTGCTCCTAGCTTAGTTTCCTTCTTCCCTTTTTCAGAGCCAAGTCAGCCCCCTGATTTAGTGGGGAGCTGAGAGTAACAGTAATTTGAATGCAAATAGAATATTGCTCAAACTGAATATGGATCTCCCTGTGAAAAACAGAGCATGGTCTGAATTTCTTTTGGTCCAGTGTTCCATGGCAGCAGAGATAGCAAAGAATCCTTTGTTCTATGTCCGCAGTCAATAGGCTGATGTTACTTTGTTACACTGTGCAGGGTTTCCTCCACTACTAGGAGTAGAGAACCAGAGCAGTTGCAGATTTGGTGCTCAAGTCAAGAATCAGGACATGACCATGGCACCAGCTTCTTAGACTGTTATTTTGGATTCTTTTCCATTTGTGAATCTCAAACATACAAGTTTAATGAGGTCTGTAGCATGTTTGTTCAACACTTGCACATCCTGACTGATTAAATAACCTTGCGGAGGACTAGCTGCATGGTTAAGAGGAAAGATATTTTATCTTTACTCAAGAGATGTGTCCCACTGGGTCTAAAGAATGTAATGCTAATTTTACTGTTAAAGAACACTTCCTTTCAGTCAGATAAACTGGGAAACTATCACACAGTCTCAGATCTATCATTTCTGGTTAAGATGATATTCTCAGTATGGGTGCTTCTCAACTCAAGTTTTTTTCTAAAGGACCATTTCAGTTGGGCTTTTGACCTGAATAAGTGAATGAGATTACTTTGGTTGATTTGATGGATGATCTCTGTGGGGAACTGGTTTGAGAAGTGCAGTCTTACTATTTTTTTGCGGGGGGGGGGAACCCCCTCCTGGCAGCTTTCAGTACCATTGGCAATAGGATCCTTCTAACTGACTGAGCAGAACTGTTTTATCACAGATAATCCATGTGATGAAGGTTCTGCTGGAAAACTATTGGTCAACATCTAAGTTGTTGGCTTGTAATGCTTTACAGGATTCCACCTTGTCATTAATGATGCTTAATATTTTTGTGAAACTATGAAGAGAGGATCTGGGACAGGTATTATCTGTATGCTGTTTTAAGTCCAACATTGCTCCTTGCCATCCATATCGAGGAAGACAGGTGATATTCTAAACTGATTTCACAATAGGCTGGGTGAAGATTAAGAAACTGAAATTAAGACTAGACAAGACAGAGATGTTTTTTCTTAAATAGGAAGTTCACTCCTCCAACATAGGCTGTTAAGCCTAAGATCATACAGCCTAAGAGCAACAGTGCTTAACTGTGAAGCCTAAGGACATACATGCTTAACCAGATCCTATTTTATTTAAAGGAACTTATGTAACAGTACATAATTCATGAAATTATAATAATATGCAAATTTAAGGGTTTGGAAATGTTATCAGTCAACTAAAAAGCAAAACCTATAAATGAATCAAATAAGAAATAATAATTGATGCATAAAGTTTCTCCCTTCCCCATCATATGGATATAATTACAGAAGAACTATCTTATTTGAAACCACTCACTGAAACCGACAGTGTAAAAGTATGAATAGGAGAGAAGTAATTAATGTCATCATGATAGAAAACACTCACTACATCAAGGTATTTTGCATTAATTTCTGTAGATACCTATAGGGATAATTTTGTGCATCACTGGCAATCATTTTATAGAAATGTAAATAAAAGATAAAATATTTTTTCTTCTTAATTGTTGAATACATCTTTGTTTACCCAGGCTTACTGTTAGGATGTATGTGTATGGTTTATTTTTGCATCACTGCAGTTATCTTATATCTCTATGTTAATATTGCAGAATGGAAGAGAAAGGAATGCAAGATAGGATGCCTTGAATAGACCAGACCTCCCTGCTCCACCCCCTGCCAGGTAGCACACCTCAGCTTATAGCAGGGGAGAGCAAACACTGGAATATGTGTATGTATTTGTGGACTTGTGGAATACACACACACACACACACACACACACACACACACACACACATCTGTGACATATCAGAGAGGAACATCTGTTGGCTTATTTTGAAGAACTCACTACCCCAAACACTTTTTATCTTTCTTTCATGTTCTAAAGCTGACCTCCATCTCAGGTATTATGAACAAAGGATCTTGCCACACAATTTCTGCAAGGGCATTGATTTTGGTTAAAATAAAAGGTTTAATTTTAACTTCCAGAGCTCATTCAACACAGCTCTTTATTATGTTGGAAGACAAAAAGGCATTTGCTTTTGGGAGAACTGACATGGAAGAAAGAAGAACGCTGGCAGTGTTATTGCGTTCAGATTCCAAGGCTGTTGCTCAGACTGCCATGAAGAGTGCAAGATATGGGAAATCATTTCAAATACAAGATGGCTGGAGGCAGGAAAACATCCTACCACTGTCCTGAAGTGGGTAGAAACCATTAGGAAAAAAGAGGGAATCACAGTTGACATGATTTTCTATGGCAGGGAGAAAACATCATCAGAAGAAAGTTTGTAACAGGAAATGATGATTCACCTCAAATTTTAGACATTTTGGGGATTTAAGGGAAAATCCTTAGTTATTTTCCATAGCAGAGGCTGTGGTATGCTGTGGATAAGAAGGCCAACAGGAGAGAAAGGGGTTGGAGGCATACCTGATCCACCCCTTACAAATTCTAACTTCCACTGCTATTAGTTATTACTTGTCAGTTGCACCCCATAGACCCATAATTGCTCCCATAGAAATCTCCAAGCACTATTTATAGTGTTTCTACCAGTGACAGGACCCAAAACATAGCATTGCCTAAGAATATGAGAGGCATATAAAATGTGCCTTGATTTAAAAAAAAAATCTACTCTTTTCCCTGATACACCAATGGATTGGACCCACATAATGTGCCATTTGGAATGGAGCTAGTCTCAATGGGAGGAAAAATAGCCTGGAAAAACATGGTGGAAAAACTACACACAAACTCACACACAGACATAGGTAACTAGATGTTAGCTACCCTTTTTACTATTGCAGTGGTAAAATGTAAATATATCCAAGGATACTATAGGTAGTCCTGAACTTACAAATGCCAATTGGGACCAGAATTTCCATCTAAAGTCACTGAGGCAAATAAGAGGATGTTTGTCAATTTTGTGACCAATTTTAAAATAGTTGTTAAATGAATCACACAGTCATTATGCAAATCATGTATTCCTTAAGTGAATCCAATTTTGGTAAATCAGCAAAAAATGTTGCAAATTGAGATCATCTGACCGCAGGGCACTGCAACCTGTTGTAAATGTGAACCAATTGCCAAATGCCCAAATTGTGATCACATGACTGTAAGGGTGGTCTGATGGTTATAAGTGTGAGTACAGATCATAAAGTCACTTTTTCTGAGGGCATCATAACTTTGAACTGGTGTTACATTGAAGACTACCTATCATAATTACATTGGAATAATGGGCCAAGTTAGATTCACAGTATGTTTGTAACACATTTTGGGTTTATTTTCATATGTTATTAAATGCCATTAATTTATTTTTAATGTAAAAACAGCTGTTATAGGGGCTATTAATTACCAGGATCTCAACAATTGAGAAAAAGTATAAATTGGGAAAAGGGGGATTCAACACTTTCCTTCCTTGCTTTGGTCCTATCTAAAACATTTTTTAAAAAATGGGTAGAAATCCCAAGTGATAGGAAATAGATGCCATGGGGCATTTCCTTCCAAATAGAAGGAAAATTTATTTTTAACAGGTAGATTATCTAGATGCAGAAATAGATTATAGTATCTTGCAATTAATAACTGCAACATGTTAAAAACCCATTGGTTGTTGAGACTGGCTCAGATTTCCTGAAATCCTTTCATATATAATCAACCTGTCCTTCCCCTCCCTGCTCCTCCTCCACTTAATCCCTATCATGTCCTACATTGATTTAACCACTCTATGCATCTGAAGCTGCAGTTCATAAAAGTTTATGCATTTCAATAACATTTGTTTGGTGGAAAAGATGCCACTGAACTCCTGATCTTTTGCCACCACTGAATAATACCACTCTCCTTCTATAATGTACAGTATACAGCCCAGCTCGATGTTTATAGCCTAGTCTAATTTTGGAATGTTGATTAATGCAGGGATAGGGGTTGTGGGCAAGACTTCACATCTGTCCGCATGCCAAGATTTTCTTGTTGTAGACAATCACATTCAATCAGACAACCAATGCTACAGAACAACAGTGGCAGACCTAGTTAGTACTTGGATAGCAGACCACCAGGAATCCCAGGGCCTGGGAACTTTAAAAAAAATAGAAAAAGGGCACTTGCACATGTATCAAATTGTTTTCAACTGCTAGTGACAACAAAGACAGATTTTTCTCGAAGGTGATCTATCCCTATACTGATATTTCAGGTCTCCCAAAAGTGCACTCATCACAGCTATAATTGAGTCACCCATCTTGTTGCTGTTGGTGCTCATCTCTTTCTTGCCACCTCTCCAAGCATTGGAGACTTTTCCAGAGAGCTAGGCCTTTCCATAATGTGTCCTAAGTAAGATAATTTGAGCTTGACACCTTGTGCCTCAAGTGAGAACTCTGGATTGATTTGTTTGATAATCCATTATTTGTCTTCTTGTCCATGATATTCTCAGGAGTCTTCTCCAATGTCAAAGTTCTAAAGCAACAATATTCTTCCCATCCTACTTCTTTAATTTCCAACTTTTGCTTCCAAAGAGTGTCACCGATTCATTCTTAATCAATCAACCACCTCCACTGTGATACTCCCACATAGGAGCCCCAAGATACCGTAACTGAAGAGCCAAGTCTTTAGGCTCTTTCAGAAGGGTTAGGAGGGTTGGGGCCTACTTTACACTGAGGGGTAAGATGTTCCACAGGGTAGGTGCAGTGGCAGTGAAGGCCCTTCTCCTGGATCCTGCCACTGGAATAGTCAGAATGACAAGGCCCATAGCATGCCTCCTCTGCTGGCACAGGTAGGGTGGGCCAATCCCAATGGGATGAAACCAGGGGTGAAATTCAAAATTTTTCCCTACCAGTTCTGTGGGCGTAGCTTGGTGGGCATGGCAGGGGAAGGATACTGCAAAATCTCCATTCCCTCCCCACTCCTGGGGGAAGGATAATGCAAAATCTCCATTCCCACCCCACTCTGGGGCCAGCCAGAGGTGGTATTTGCCAGTTCTCCAAACTACTCAAAATTTCCGCTACCGGTTCTCCAGAACCTGTCAGAACCTGCTGAATTTCACCCCTGAATGAAACAGTCCCTCAGGTATAGCCTTTAAAAAGTGTGCTTATCTTTCCACTTTGAGGCCATTGTTACTTACTAATGCCCTGTTCACTTTCTCTTTTCTTGAGTTCACTTTCTTCACTGAATAATCCAAACTAATAATGGATCATGTAATGAATATGTCCATCCACTTCTACTCCTGAATTGGACAGCAAGTGTGTGTTCCCTCTTTTATGCATAGGAGCACTTTTGCTCTCCTTGCAAAATAGGAAAAGAGAGGCTTTTACAAATGCAAGGGGGCAGGGAGGAGTTAAACAGGATGAGAAGAAAGTTGTAGCAGTTGTACATGCATGCAACTTTGACACGTATAAAAAGGGGTGGAGTTCAATAGTGGTTCCGTGATCAACATTTTTTTAAAAATACTTTATTTTTGAAGAGCACAAAATATAGACAAGGCGCCAAGATAAATAACAAAGTCAAACAATCTTTGAAGGTAAAAATTATTTAAAAACAGAATTAAAAACAGAGGAAGAAAAATAAAAAATAGATAGATAGATAGATAGATAGATAGATAGATAGATAGATAGATAGATAGATAGATAGATAGATAGATAGATAGATAGATAGACAGACAGACAGACAGACAGACAGACAGACAGACAGACAGACAGACAGACAGACAGACAGACAGACAGACAGACAGACAGACACACACACACACCTTATATATTAAACTTAGTCACTGGATATTGTGACTGACATCTGGTCTGTTTTGACCTCGTGTGCACACCACTGCCTCGCTACTATTTTTTGATTTTGCACTTGTCAAAGGGTATAAAATTCTTTCTACACAAAGAAAGAATCTTGTTCTCAGAATATAAATGCTCACAAAATGCTTGAGTTTTGGCTCAATTCTCATTTTCCGGATACTATTTACAGAGATCCTCTTCGAAGTCAATTGTTGTTGTGTTAAATCATTTAAAACCATTGCAAGCTAAATTGGTTGGTCAAACATGCTTTAAACCTCAGTATCATTTATTGCTATTTTTTTTAAAAGCATAAGAACTTAATTTATTTTCCTGAGAGTGGAAGGATTGAAGGAAGTATTCCATCATTCAGATCATTTGCCATCCTCTTCTAACCATCAAATAAATCAGCAGCTATTTGGCATAAAAACATCTTCTCAGTGCATCCCTTGATCATTGCTAGTGCAAGACTTCTTAAAAATATTGCATGTCAAAAAGTCTTCATCTAGCTTACTAATACAAGGAGAAATTAAAATTACATGCAGGGGAAGAACATTAAAAATCAACTAAACTGACTGTTGACAGTGAACAGGAGCAGCCTATCTCAATATTTACAGCATTAAAGAAAGCAATTGTTGGAGGTTTCTATAGCAACAGTAAATATACCATGAAAGCAATAGAAGGATGAAGTGGAATGGAAACAGCAAATGTTATGTCAGAAACACTCAAGAGATGAGAAATTATCTGTATTCAGCCTCTCACAAAAGTCTACAGATCAAAATTGTGCAGATTTATTGACAGAGAAGCAAAACACTTTGCTTTGAAAGGACAACATTACAGCTACAGTGGAAGAAAAAAGATTAGGAGGTGAAAGAAAGCTCTATCTGTTGCATTTAATAATAGATGTTTCCAAATTCCAACAGATCAGGCTGGCTTCAAATTCCGAAGAAGACTAATTATCAGCCCATTCTCAAGTAGATTATATTGTGTAACATTAATTTACAACAACAACATCAGCAGTTCTGAATGACTCTTGAAGCTAAAGGAATTTAATGCATGCTGTTTAGAACTGTATGTAGGTTGGGGTTTTTTGCATATTCACAACCTATTCACTTTTTTCTGCTATATAATTTCATTTGCTATGCATGCTTAAAAAAACAACAACCCTACCAGCTACTTATGGCATATGCCTGCATTTCAAGCACTTCAAGAAAGAGCTTTTAAGAAACCAGAAAGAGGCCCAATGTGAGATCTTGTGGATGTTGAACAGCAGGGACTTTTGTAAGAGCTTTTAAACACTTGTTACAATGAGTAAGTAGAAGTTCATATTAATATGTCTCATACTGAGCACTATTTCTCAACATAAATTGTGTATAATGATGGAATATTAAAAGCATATTGTATCAATATGGATGCATATTAATCAAGTTTTACATTCTGACTCATGCATGTGTGTGAGAGAGAGACAGAGAGACAGAGAATTAGATTCTACTTAAAATAACTAAATGGCGATTAGATTTTCATTTCTTTAGAGTCAAAAATTAAAAGTGTTCAACTTCCTGAAAGGCAAACAGCAAAACAGCTAAATATTAAACAAAACAAGAAAAAAAACAGCAAGGAAATATTAAAATTTCTTTACACTGGTATCATAATGCAGTGAGGGTACCACTATATCTTGTTTAGAAGCATACTAACTCTGTTCAACACTAAGCATCTCTTCATATATAGAGTTATACCAACCCAAACGAGTTCACAAAATCACAAAGTACATTGCATGAAATTTATTTTTTTGGGGTAACTCTTTTAGTTTCTGTCTCATCTTATCTGCTCAAAAATATCCGTACATTTTTGCACAGCTTTTTTTTCAATTAACAAACTATGGAGTTTAATTAAAGTCAGAATAAACTGCTGAGCTCGTTGAAAGTCAAACTAGTTAGATTTGCCTCTGCCTGCAGTTTAAGCACTTCTCCATAGTAGAAACTTATAATAAGAATGGACCACTACTGCAGTGGACCAGTAGTATGCTCATCTAGGGTCATAAGATCTCCTTTACAAGTTAAATTTAACCCCTATATATTCTTTGTATTTTCAAGAACTTTGGTTATATATTCAATCACAGTTTTTATACAAATCATTCTTAGCATCAGATCTAAATATTCTTTTACCTATTCATTCACATACAGAGGATTTGATGGCTTCCCTGTTCTATATGAGAGGCATGCATTTTAAACATCTGGATCAGTTGGAGAGAGCAAGATTTGTTTAAGATTATGTCAGTGTTTTTCTTTAAAAAAAACATTTGTATGCACTTTTTTTTCAAGATCATGGCTTAATAAATAAGGATGAATGAATGTGAATATATACATCCAGATCTAACACAAGGTGGAAACAGATTGTTCCATTAGCTCCTCCTACACACAGAAAGATAATACAGAGAGAGTAGAGTAGAGTAGAGTAGAGTAGAGTAGAGTAGAGTAGAGTAGAGTAGAATTCTTTATTGGCGAAGTGTGATTGGACACACAAGGAATTGCTTTCCGGTGCATAAGTTTACACTTAGAATGTAAACAGCAAGTAATAGGTCATTGATCATAAATCAATGCAGAGAGTTATAGAAAATAATAGAAAACATCAGATCTACTAGACAGCATTTCACCAAGGCTGCCATCAGTGGTGCCATCTTTAACGAAATCCATTAAATAGATATAGATCACAGATATAGATGAGAAATATGATAGTTACCCAGTTCAACACTAACTTTGCTATTTTAGGCCACTCTTTTCTCTAATTCCATGTGAGTTTTCGGGCAGAAGGAGCTCTCTCTTCCAAGTCCTTTTTTGTGACCTCCCCTTTCTCTTGTCAGTCCATGAACGGAAAGAGGAAACACATCGCACATGCCGGATATTTGCACTGATCAGTTGCCCAATGCCTTTTAAGAACTTGTTGCACCTCTATGGCATGGATATCTAAAAATTGAATTCCTCAAATATGTACCAACTAGTCCATGATACAGTTTGGTGATACATACTGTAGTATATGCTGGAGATATAACACACAAAGCAAGGAGTCTTAACAACTTTTATTCCATTGACTACTAGAGGCATTAGATGTATAGATGGCAAGCAAGGGACACACTTTTTATGCTGTTCATTATCTCTGTTTGCCTTTCTCTGTTTCGAAGACTGATGCTCTTAAGTTTATCTATGCAGTCTGTTTCCTACAGGAAAAATCAAATATATTCTTTTTTCTTTTTCCTGGAAAAACAAGAGAAAGCTCAGCGATGGAAACATATCATTGGGGCATATAATTTTTATTACATGTGCTGTTTTCATTCTTAGTATCTGTCTGTTGTTTAATTCTAACCATATAGACTTACCTTGCTAAATCCAATCCCAGAAGCATGAACAGGAGGATCCCAAACTGAGTTACCATAAATTTTAACTTACAATATAAATCAAAACTTTATTTTATTTAGAAAAAGTCCCAAAAGTGCTCATATGCCTGGGCCTTTTACCTGGCTATTTAGAAAAAACACTCTGTGTGTGTGTCTCTGTGTGTGTGTGTGTGTGTGTGTGTGTGCGCGCGCGGGCGCGCGCACGCGCACGTATGTATATACACACCAAGAATAGCTTTGTGCTGGGCCAAGAAACAATTGTTTTTATAAATCTCAAAATCCATTAAAACAGTAAAAAGTTTTCTGAAAGCTTTCATTTTCTGCGTTAATGATACTCTATATATTTAGAGGTACAAAGAATTATTTGGTGGGAGGTATTTGTTTTAAATAGATTTCTACTTAACTTTTCAAGATAAAGCCTTTACAATATGAAATGCAACATATTATTTAAATAGCATAACCTAGGAAGCAAGAACATTATCCATTATTTCTACATATCCAGAATTCCCTCGCTTTTTAATCCATTAGTAATCTCTCTCTCTCCCTCCCTCCCCCCCCCCCCTCCCCCCCCCCCCCCCCCCCTCCCCCTTTCCCTATCCCTGCTTTATTTTCTAACTTTTTTTTTCTTTTTTTCTTTTTTGCTATAAAGGTATAATTTTTACTGATATCTATTCTGTTAATATACAGTAACTAAATAAGCCATTATACACTTGAAGCATTGTGAAATGCAATCTGATCAGAAACAAGAAATTTGACAAGCCTAATGTACAATGCTTGATAGTAGCATTATAAATCCCTCCCCCCCTCTCCCCCTCTCTCTCTCATAGTTCAGCCTGTGTGTAATATAATCAAAAAGTTATTTGATTCCAATTAAGAGATCACAATACAATTCTCTGTATGATCATGAAAAGAGATCAAACTGAGGACTGTTGAGCTTAACTCAGATACATGGCAACCCTAGAAGCTCAGGATTACAATTCTCAAAGTCATTTTATAATGACTTTATAAAGTTAAATATAACTTTATAAAGGTATGATACAGCTTCTTGAAATCATTGGAACTCAGAGTGAATAATAAATTATTTCATTCATTATTTTAATTAGTAAATTCCTTGGTCACATACACTACCTCAAACCAAATGGGTGGCCTAGAAGAAAAACAGTCACTTGTGGAGCAAAAACTGACAGGGTACAACTTTTAAACGTAGACCTTGTTTACAGAGATTCAAAATTCTTACAATAAATAAGGTGTGCATAGTATACATGTAAATGGATACTTAAAACCTGTGCACAATTCTCTGCCACTAATTGATACCGTGCTCTTTTTTTGTCTGCCTGTTCAATTTATATTTGTGAAGTAATTTCAGATATTCAGTTTTCTTGCCATTGTTCCAGAACTGACCATAAAATATTTATGCAAGATTCTATTGTTGCTCTGTATTCCAGACTATAGCACTTAGCAATAGCAATAGCACTTAGACTTATATACCGCTTTACAGTGCTTTACAGCCCTCTCTAAGCGGTTTACAGAGTTAGCATATTGCCCCCAACAATCTGGGTCCTCATTTTACCCACCTCAGAAGGATGGAAGGCTGAGTCAACCTTGAGCCGGTGAGATTTGAACCGCCGAACTGCAGCTAGCAGTCAGCTGAAGTAGCCTGCAGTGCTGCACTCTAACCACTGCGCCACCTCGGCTCTTACTAAGCAAACCTCCATGCAGCTGACTTGATTTTTAACCCAGAGTCTGAACTGCTAAATTTAGTATGACATCTGCCCCAACTATAGATCTATTGCACAGAAAATGCTATCTCATTCCTGTAGCATCATAGTTAAATCATGCCTTGAACATAAGTTACCAATCTGAAATAAGATAACTCTATGTTTTCTTCAGTTTAAGCTAGACTCCTGGTCCCATTCATATAATTTTCTTGGTAACAATATAGAAGTGATTAGCTATTGTTTTCTTCCAGGGTTCTTTTATCAAATGCACATTTCAGCCTACAACATAGACAGTTCCCAGGCAGTACTAGACAGTTTCCCATCAAAGTAATAATCAATTCCAAGTCTGTTTAGTTCTTTCAAAATCAGCCGAAGTTGACTAGATGCATCTGTGGTGTGGTAAGCCTATTAACCCATGAAGAAATGCTGTTAAAGACTTTCAGATAAACAAAATAAACAGGAAGTATCACATCATAGCATCAACTACAGTGGCCCTTTGGAAATTATTAAGCAGATAATAAACGGAAAGCAAGAGTAAGGTTCAATTATATGTGTTCAAGTTTAACACCTTAAAATTCAGGATCATTCTAATTGCCCTTGAAGTTACATGCTAATCATTAGCCTTGAATTGTTGTTATATAGCAACTGAGAATATGAAATCTTACTCCCTTTCAAATTTGATTAAAATATAATAATATAATAATATAATAATATAATAATAATGTAATGTAATGTAATGTAATGTAATGTAATGTAATGTAATGTAATGTAATGTAATGTAATGTAATGTAATATAATCATATCATATATCATACACACACACACACACACACACACACACACACACACACACACTCCTACAGTTGAGGGGAATGGCAAGTGGGGTTTAGCCATTATGAAAATTTGACTCCTTTTGTTTGATGGTTTAATCAAGCAGAACATCAAAAATTGCAATTGTTTGATAAAGAATTCCAGAATAAAAGTTTTATTTCATGTTTTCCTATCAGACTGATAGATTAAGATTCAAAAAGACACCCTTCTCGTTTTAAGCAGATGACCTTATTTGAAAGCTGACCAAGAAATTCACTGATTCATCTCAGCAATAATTTCTTGCGCCATCTGTCCCAAATTTCCTTATGACTAGCGAATTCCCTCAGTGTCCTTTTTGCAGTTTTGATTTTCTGTTTGGGCTTAACTTTAAGAGTGTAGACTGCAATTTGCTGATTAACAAATACTGACAATAATATTTGCACAGTTCATAATTGAATAACAAAATTATTTTGTTATTCATACATTGAATAACAAAATTATTAGAATCAATCAAAAAGATTTGTATCTTTGTTTCAGTAACACAGAAATCATTTTAAATGTTACAGATATAATCAAATTTTATCTATTGTAAATCAAGTTTCTACTAAAAATCTAGAAAATTATATTTTGGAAAGGGTTGCAGAGACTTTTCTTTCAGAAGTCCTATTTATCTAAAATGGTTGAGATTTTCATGAGGCTATGGAACGATTGCTACCTAAATTAACATTTATAATAAGTAAGCCACTAAGAATATAAGTCAGCCTCCTTATGCAAATGCACATCCATTGAAGCTTCAGTTTTGTATTCTATAGTACATTTGACCTTTTATTGCTTAAAATATTATATTTAATATAACAAGGAAATATCTGAAAATTTAAACTGAAATGTACTTGGGTGGGGAGAGTGGCATGGACCAGGAAGGGTGCGCAGGGATTCTTCCTTCCCTTCCCTTCCCTTCCCTTCCCTTCCCTTCCCTTCCCTTCCCTTCCCTTCCCTTCCCTTCCTTTCCCTTCCCCTTCCTTCCCTTCCCTTCCCTTCCCAGCAAGCAGGTAAGTGGCTGGTGGGAGAGGGAGCGACAGATTGCAAGGCTGGAAAATTCTCAAGGAACATTGACAATGAAGAATGAATTGGAGACATACAGTAAGTGCAGTAGCAGCACAGCAGTACAGCAGCAGTCAGTACCATTGAACCAACCAAAATTTCCCCAAATTTCATTCCCTCAAGACGTAGATCTCAGATTTTTTATGCATTCTATAAGTTAGCACCATTTGAGGTACCTTGGTTCAGAAATTTTTGCCCTGTGATGCACAATTTCACCCAGTTTAAGGTCATGACAATGAAAGTTTTGTAGGATGGATGGATGGATGGATGGATGGATGGATGGATGGATGGATGGATGATAGATAGATGATATATATATAGATAGATAGATAGATAGATAGATAGATAGATAGATAGATAGATAGATAGATAGATAGATAGATAGATAGATAGATAGATAGATAGATTTTTTAATATAATGGAACAGTTCAATGATGATTTTAAACATAAAATATTTATCTTAACTAAACATTTATCTTAATTTCTTTTGCTGTTCTTTTGTTTCCTTACTATAAACCCAAGGGATAACACTGAATATGGCTTCACATTTTCATTCAACTGTAATTCAGATGATACTAAATACTGGATTTTAAAAATGGGCAAATGAACTTGCTGTACAAAAGCCCTATTCAATGGCAAAATACTATATTTAGGTAAACTGCATTGACAGTTAAACATAAATATTGTATATGTAACTACGTGTAAAAGTTTATATACTGTACATTAAAGTTTAATACAGAAATTAGATTTATGACTGAATTCAATAGGATATGGATAAAATCCGAATACCTCCAATTGTCCTCTACAGTGTGTCTAATGGTAGGGTTAAATTAGTTAGAAATTTTTAAGAGTATTCCAGAAACTATTCCAGAGTCAGAGAGCTGAAATGGATAGAACAGCATGCCATCATAATTGCTAGTATGGAAATATGTTTGCACAATTGGTATCACAGCATGGACCTGCACAACGGCAATAGCAAAGGTGAACTTCTTTTTGTACCAGTTTTCCGGATAGCATATACAGATTGCCAGGTTGCCTGTTCATGAGCCACCAGGATAGAAACAAGTAACGTTATCCTCTATGGACTTCAGTCCATCACAAATGTGACCTTCAGTCATATTTTCTTGTTGTGCTACAGAGAGTAAAGTGGACAACCGTGATAGAGAGAGAGAGGTCTGTTACCATTGCTTAAGTCCAAACAATGAGGGAGAAATTCTTGGTCGAGCCTGCTTTGTAGGGTTGACATTGCATTGAAACTGTTTTGGGCTTGCACTTCTTTAAGTGTTCCTGTTCAATTGACCGGCTATACTTTAATTTCTTTTTTGGTAGGCCTCTGCATTTTGATTGGTTACTATGCATAGTGGCAGGAATGATCCCTTATCTGGAGCAGCAGCTGCAACCGTGTAGCTCTCTAATCTCTACTGCAGATATTGTTACAAATGATGTACTGGTAACACTATGGTTATACCCAGGGGTGGGTTCTAACTTACCTTGCTTCCAGTTCGCTTCCTCCCGCGCTGTGTGGATGCGCCTCATGGGCGCGCGCGCTTTGTGTGCACGCATGCGCAGTGCCAAAAAAATTAAAAAACCATTCCAACCCCCCCTAAAACACAGATGGTGACGCATGCGCAGTGCCAGAAACTCGGCTTCTGTGCATGCGCAGAAGAAATTTTTTTAAAAAAATTCCCCCAAATTTTTTTTTACAAAAAAAAAAATTCCAAAAAAAGATGGTGGCGCCCACGGACCGGCACCAACCAAACCGGATCTGTGACATCACCATGACATCACCAGCGGGTCGCTACCGGTTTGGGCGAACCGGTCCGAACCGGGAGGAACCCACCTCTGGTTATACCATTTGCCTGCAATATAGAAGATGCCTGTTTGACTATCACTTTTCCACAGGTATTAAAAAACTCAATTCTGGAACGCTCTTCTTTTCTTTGTTGCTCCAAACCTACTTCCTAATTGCCCAAGCAAATTAATTCCTTTACAGGACTTATTAAAATGGACTATATGGGAGCTGGGGTGAAACTCTTCTGCCTGACACGATCAGAAATACAATGAAAGACTGCACAGGTGAACTTGGTTTTTTTAAAAAAATGAAAATAAGCAATACAGTGAATAATTCAGGGAATGAAAAATAGTAACAATCCCCCATACACCCATTTCTACTGGGTTTTGCACTGGTGACATTTTGCATGTCAGACAAATGTTATAACCACTATGCGGTTGAGAGAATGCTACAACAGTAGCTGCAACAGATGTTATTCAGGGAAAATGAGCAAAAGTGGTTTTTATTTTTCTTTTAAACCAAGTGCTCTATCTACATATATGTTTGATGCTTTAATTTAACTTTGTATACAGTGAAGTAAACTTAACTTTGTATGCAAATAGATAGGTATGCAAATAGATAGGACCGTCTCTTGCTGGTCACATCTACCCGACCCATCAGAGCGGGGAGGCAGGGAATGTTGCAGGTCCCATCCCTGAGGGAGATACACCTGGTGGGACCCAGAAGAAGGGCCTTCTCCATGGTGACTCCCTCTCTCTGGAACATCATTCCCCCAGAGATTAGAATGGCCCCCACTCTAATACTCTTCCAGAAGGCGCTGAAGACCTGGTTCTGCCCGTGGGCCTGGGGAACCCAGAGCAGGATGGAGCCCATTAAATGGCTCGTGTGATCTGCTGTCATTGGGGGTGGGAGGTGGGGGGTCATTTTGTTATATTGTACTATATTGTATTATATTGTACTATATAATAAATAAATAAATAAATAAATAAATAAATAAATAAATAAATCACTCACTCACTCACTCACTCACTCACTCACTCACTCACTCACTCACTCACTCACTCACTCACTCCAGTAAGAGCTGCCCATCAAAAATGAAAAGGGAAAAGCATTGGCAATTACCTTTCTGGCATAGAAAGTTGGGAGGGCACATCACAGGGAAACTATCTGGGTTGAGGAGGTAGAGATGTGCAATCAGCAATCTGGATTGCACACATGGCAAGTTGCTACCAAAGTGCAATAAACTGGCTTAAAGTTAAACAAGCATCCTATCAAGACATCTTGCAGACACAGTGCACGTGTGTAGAGAGAGAAGTGGTGTACATTGTTCTCTTCAGCATCATATCAGTTAAGCTACCTGTAATAATATGACATCATATTGCTTGACTTTCAAGGTATTCTGGAGGCTGATAGGAAAGTACCTGGTTGTCTTAAAATAAAGTTTTTAAAAAATCAGAGAAATCCTTGGCTATCTCAAAAATTTAAGTTAGGATGGAAGAATGGAATGGAATTGTTCACAGGGGACCGATATTTTTAGGATCCAGGAAAGATGAAAAAAGCATTTTTAAGGAAATAAAAATGGGAATTTTACTACTACTTCAGTGAAGAGATTGAAGTTACTGACAATTATCTCCATAGCCATATTTTCTTGGGCTAATTCATTGGGTTTTTTTAATAAGCAAAGACTTACATATATAGCATACATACTTCAAATTCCAATTCCATAGTGTACAGAATAAAGCTTTTTTTTTCATGAATAGTATTGTGCTAGCTCAGCCCTGCAGTTTTAGAATATATGTTATGTTGGTTTCCTTATTCTGGTACCCAAATGCCATTCATTCTCTGAATTTCAAGAGCACTTGTTATATGCAATTGAGGTCAGAACTCTGATGTGCTTTGAATAAACTAAAGAGCATGCTTTGAAACAAAGAAATATCAAGGATTTGCTGCCTAATCACATAAAAATTTTGCTTTCAAACTATTTATGTTCATAGGAAGAGGGGAAAATAATAATTTGAAGTGAAATAATTTGATCTGTATGGTATAAGTAATGTTGTGGGCCATTTGGTCTGTCCTAGTACATAAGCAGATCATGCCCAATTTTCTTGAGCCTCCATGACATAAAAGAAGATGGGGTGGGGGGCAGTATGATTATTTGTAAATAGGTATCCTAAGGAGAACTGTGTATCTCATATTTACGTGTTTCTTTCCAACAGCATATGTAGAACAGATAAAACTAGACCAAATCTGTTATTCACAAAGGAACCTAATATGTGTAGATATCCAAACCCTAGTAGAAGCTGCTGGGAAACAAAATGAAGTGACTTGTACTGAAGTGAAGGTAAGTGAGTCCAGCAGAACATTGCAGGAGGATATCTGAAGAATTAATCAATGGCTGTTTCTAGGTTGAACAGAATAAATGCACTAAAAATACCTTTCTCTTAAAGCTCAGTTGCTTATGAACTTCACAATCTTCTGACATTTTTCCTTCCTGACAAAGACAATTGCTTTGAAAGGAGTATAGTTAGCACAGGTGTGACCACATATTTTGAGTTTTCTTTAAAGCAACTATCAATCAAATAGTTCTACAAGTTCATTCTTATAGAGCTGCTGTAAAAAGAATTTTTAGTAAGCCCAGTTTTGCTAAATGGACTTTTATGTATTGTTTTAGTCATTTCTCTTATTTTTAAGAATGAGCCCTTCATAAAACTCATAGAATATTTTGTGTAAAAAATAAATTTTGATTTGGAATATAGAAACATACAATGTGGGGAATCATTTGGAAATATTTTCTTCTCACTGTAGTCAAAGAAAGTGAAGATTAACACTTTTACAAAATGAAGATTACAGATATGAAAACACATGTAACACATGTAAGTCATCTGTAAGTCATCTGATGACACTTTGCTAGCTTAGAGATAAAAATATGAGAAATTAGACAACCCATGCCCCATTGGGCCATAATTTCAGAGATATTTCCTTACTTAAGCAGAGAAAAAAGAATAACTTGCCAATGGGCCAAAAAAAGCAGTGGGAGCAGGAACAATTTTTGAGTTCCTGCAAGCTTACCCATTGAGTTTCCTTTTGGTTAGCTGGCAGGGAACATTGCAAATTTCCTTCCTTCCTTCCTTCCTTCCTTCCTTCCTTCCTTCCTTCCTTCCTTCCTTCCTTCCTAGGAGTACATCACGATAATTTATTAGGAAGAATGAATAAAGGCATCCAGAAATAATTGTATAGATGGGGAGTGGGGGAGATGTAGAAATAAATTTAAGACCAGAAAATGAGAACAAATTATATTGTCAACTCCATTCATCTCTGTTTGGAATTCTTAGTTCATCTTAGTGATCGATAGATACCACAATGGTTGTTGGCCATTTGGCTACATACTGCATCACTCTCAGCCACATTATAATTATGAAAATGATTGCATTTATGAGATTCAGAGGAAGATCAAGAGCTGTTTCTGTTTTTGCAGATCAGCTTCTGTGGTAAAACTGACCAAGTGACCTACAACATTGCTTACATGTCCCAGTATTAGCCTTCCAGTAAAATGTCACGGCTTTGAGATGTATAAAAAGATTGAAGATTTGACAAAGGTTACCCTTCTATGGAAGCTTGATTAATTTGAGTGTGCCCAGCACAAAATCCTGATAGATTAAGTAAGTTCATTTATTTCTCTTATCGGTGACCTGCAGCAGCAAACAAAAGTTGTTCATGTCCCATTTGATGACCTTCTAACAGGCAGTGAACACAATAAATAACGTCTTAATTATATCCATATTAGTCATACCAACCCTGCAAGGCAACTTTTGTCATGCTGTTAATATTCAAAAGGGTAGCCTAGGTTAGTTTCATCAAATTCAAAGGGAAACAATGTGAACTGGCATTTATTAATCGGCCCACTGGTCTCTAATGAACATCTTTTAGAGCACTTTGCTAAATAACTGTTCTCCACATAATTGCCTCAAGTAGCTAACTGTTCTGCATTAACAAGAGCTTTTTAACAAGGAAATACTGATAGATGCCCCAGTCCTACGCTGAGACTTCAAAGACTATAGAGATAGGGCAAGTCGCATGCCAAACAATGCCTAGAGTTGCTCAGTCAATTAAAGTGAATGGAAAATCCTACCCATGTGAGCATTTTCTGTGCACTTTGTGGAACGTGCTGAACTCTTCTTCAGTCTATTATCAGGGAAAGCTGTACTATCTGTCTGTCACAGATAATTAAGTTTGTTCACATGGCCTTGTTAGGGTTTTTTTTCCCCTCCCCTCTTCTTTTAGTTGGTTATTAGTGAGGGGAAAAGAATCATAATTCTGAACGCAGTGGCCATATTGCACACTGTGAGTTCCAAAGTTCAAGCCCAGCGTTATGTACAGCATAAATATCCATTTCCAATTCTTGGTTTCCTCCCCTTCTTTTTTGGTTTGTGAGATGAGTTTGTGACCCAGAAAGAGCACAGTGCCGGGCAATGAAGGCTTCCAATCAAGAACAAAACTGTCCATTATATATGAATTGCTCCAGCATATGCTATCTTTGATGTGCTTTATAACAGCCAGACTTAATTGGCTCTACTTATAGTAAAAGCAAGTTCAGCATATTGAGCAGAAACTTATCTAGCCCTTTGGCATCTAATGCACTTTATCCCTATCTAAAGGCCAAAAAATAGAATATCCTTATAGTTGTTTTTACAGCCCAAATAACATGTGAATCCAGATTTGGGGAAATAACTGAATTTGGGAAGTCTTTCTGTTGGGCAGGATGGGGAAATGGGGGAGTTTCTTAATTTGAGGATACCCATTTCTCACTACTGATATTTCTTGACTGAATTCTGCTGTAGATTCTTACATTTTAATGCCACAAAACACTACCCTGCCTTTATTTTATTATTCCCCTATGAGCACTTTGACCCCAAAGATTCCATTTTGTCTAGAAAGGAAATTTTAATACTTGAGCCCAAAATGCACTTAAATGTTCATGCTGACATTTAATGAAAGGAAGTGAAATGATTTTCCATTGTCCTCCTCTTCCTCTGTGCAAATATCCAGTCTTCTCTGAGAATTCAGGATGCTTACATGAGATGAAGTAGCTGATCTGAGAAAGAATGACAGATGTATCCAGTGATTTCTATGGTCATGCATCAATTTTAATGTAGGACTCCCTAGCCCAAATCCCAAACTTATTACTTGTATTTTGAAAGTAATCAAAGGAACACTGCAATTTTATTTTTCACTTCTTTCACTTCTTCCTAATGTCCAGAGCCCCTGCTCCTTCATTTAGCAGGAAAATCAAATAAGCCCTACATAAAAATTCCCTTGTAATTTCTCCACATTCAAAGGCTAAAAGCTCAGGAAGAAAAGGTAAGGAAATAAAAAAAAATTGCAAGCCCTTAACATTCCCAGCCTCCTTGTGTTGAGCAAAAGAGGCCAATGGAGCAATCAAATTTACTTGAAGCTAGTACTAGTCCCTTCCTTCAGACTTCAAACAAAATTGGAAAAATCAAGTAATGAATCTAAGGATTATCTTGCTGGCTATTCTAACTTGGGCAACTTCTGGTTGGCTGCAAATTATATTTATATGGTTGAATGTATCATATAAACTTAGTTAATTGAGAAAACCATAACTAGGGATAAGCATGTTGAAGATGGAGGTTGAACCACTCTGTGTGTCTGAAAGAGAGCGAGTCCCTAAGAATGGGAATTTGTCTTAAGCAATGTTTAGCAAAGCAGGTTTAAAACTCCTATTGTAAAGGAGAGCTGTTTACAGAAAAGATATTACAGAAGTTGGGAAAGTCTAGCCCTTTGCTAAAATGTATCCTATAAAGAAGTAAAGAAAATGACGGAAAGAGCATGGGTTCTGTGCATGTGTCTCTGAGAAGCAAAGATTGAAGGAAGTGCCTTGAGTAGTAATCTCATAAAACACAAAAGTAGGCACAGTGATAAACAGGAGACACACAAGTAAATACTATGTCCTTCTATTCTATTACTATGTCCTTCTATTCTTCCCTTCCTTTGATGACTTATTGAGATGCTGCCATTGGATTCATACCACCAAACAATAGGAACGTAGTCTTCTTCTCTCACCAGGTTTTCTATTCCTACTTCAAGTTTCTTCCGTTCTCCCCTTTTCCAAGTTGTCATTACCCAGTTGCCATTGTTTTATATAAATTTTGATACTTTTCCCCCCTGATCTTCTTGTGGCAAAGTTGAGCAAAGGTATCTACAAGGTCTTCCTATGCTGGCCAGTAGCACTCTAGTCTCGGGAGAAATAGAGCCAATGTGCAGACTTTTTTATTCAATATTAAGAATTTTTTTGGTAGACTTATGTATTCAAGGGTTTGAACAATAAGAATAGTATTGAAAAATATAGAAAATAATCTATATACTACTAAAACTCTGATTCCTGTAACCTTTAACTGGGTGAAACAGTGTACCATAGGGCAAAAACCTTTGAGCCAAGGACCCCAAACTTACAGAATGCATCCAAAATCTGGGACTCAGGACTCCTTTGGAATTGCAATTTGGCAAATTTGCTAAAACATTGTAAAACATAAAAATTACCATAAAGCAGTTTATGACCTAGTACAAAATGTGATAATATATTTCATGATGTTTGACTGTGCTACACCATTCAACAGAAGCTGCTTTGAAGATAGATAAATCTTTGAATGTAACCCGGCTTTCTGTCATTGTTGAAGGCATTCAGGAGTCTGGTAAGGAAATATTTCTGAAAGCATGACTGCAGGAGTCATGGGCTGTCCAATATCTCCCTGAATTTTTAAGAATTTTTCCAGAACTTTAGAAGCTCTGCCACTTTTGAAGGCATTGAGGCATCTGGTAAGGAAATATCTCTGAAATGATGACCCAAGAGGTCACCAGTTGTGTAGTAATAATATAATAATATATGCTATATTTTTAAAGGCATATTGGAAAGTACCCATAGAAAGTACCCATAAATATTCTCTTTACTGTAGAGGTCCAGATACTGTATTTTCTGATATATTTTATTGCTCTGCATATACACATGCATTCACATGCATGCGCACACACACACACACAGTAAATACATTAACACTGACATTTACTTAATGACTAGTACATCTGTTTTTTTTCCCTTTGCATTATTTTTGTACCACAAGGTGGTACAAACAACATTCTTTCCAACAAGTCACTTTAATGAGCAGCACTGGTTATAAAAGAGTAGTTTACTCATTAAAATGATTGACAGTGCTCCAATACAAAGGAAACCTCCCATTTCTTTGACAACTGAAGTTGTGTAGGAAGCTCCCAATTTAGCAGCAAGATAAAATATGTGTCCCACTTTTCCCCTCGATATGGGTTTTTGTAGAGACTGCTTAGCACAATTAGCAAGCCAACATCATGAGCAGCAGCAAAGTTCAATAAAATTCTTAATGATCTAAGAGTTATTTTTATAGTGAGCAGAAGAATTATGGAGAGCATGAGCCATCGTGGTGAGCAATTATTTGATGCATTCGGTACTATTAAGACTAGGCACAGGTTGCTTCTGCCAAAAATAGTGTGTAATCTTTATGAATGTAGAAAGACCATTAACTGCAATTAGCTCATCACATTTCATATGATCTAGACCTTAAAATCAGGGCTGTGACCAAGACACACTGAAGATAGTCTACTAATGTGATAATGAAGGTACTCTTCCTAGTCAAAAAGCTGAATCTTTATTTCATATTGGTGATGGGAAATCACCTCTACTGTTCTTGAGGGTAACACTATTGGTTGAGCCTGGTAACAGTTAACCATATACTAGTTGCCACAACTAACTAAAACCAAACTCTTTAAAGAATTGGATAGGTTGAGAGATTTATGAAGTCCAAGGTTTTTTTGTTTTTGTTTTTAGATAAACTTTTAAAATTTACACCCCAAAGGGGAAAAAAAGTAAGTCTTATTCCAGGGTCTCAGCTGCAGTGGTAGAGTTAAGGATGATTAGAAATTCTCCCTTGTTTTAAGATTCATACTTTCTGGGCTCAAGCCCCATTGAGGAACACAGTCATTATAACATTATGTCTATTTTGTGAATATACTATTTAAATTAATCTAAAACCTCTTGCCAGTGCTATATAAGAATAAATGTGGCACCTAAGAAGCTGTATGTTAGTTTCTATGCTTTTCTGTTGCTTTCTGTGTTGAATAGAGGGATAGCAAATGATTGTTGGAATGAACTGAGAGGAAGAGAATTTAAGGAGTTAGAATAAGAAAAGAACTGACACTGTAAGGAACAGTATAAAGAGCTGGAAATACAGCTGAGGTTTGAGAAGATAATGAAGATAAGCTTCTATGAAGATGTTGCATAGGGAAGGTGAAAGTCAATGCCATTGTCAGTTATGCTGAGTTATCACAGATCTGGGGACTGTGTTGCAAGTGCTGAAGGGGCTGTGAAAGCTGTACCTGAGACTGAAAGGAGGGGTCAAAGAGTCCAAGGGCTGCTGCCTCAGATTTATCTGTCCAGTCCATCAAGGAATAGGGGATAGAGGTCACAGTAGGGGATTAAAGTACCCATGATATAATCTGAGCTGGATCAAGGGTACAGAGGGAGGGAAGGAAGGAAGGAAGGGGAAAAGTTAGAATGAAGGGAAGAGAAGATAGAAGAAAAAATAATGACAGAAGATATATAAAACTGTGGGGTCCTTGGTGCTCTCTGAGCTTGGCTGTTTTCTTGTGGATGTTTCATTACCAAATTAGGTAACAACATTAAGGCTAGTAGGGTGTGGGGTTTGCTGTCATTTTATATACAGTACTAGTGGCTTGCCTGTCGATGTTGGTGGAACTGGTCTTGGTGGTTCATTGATTGGGCTGTTTTTTACTGTTGACTCAGACTAATCAGCCAACAACAGATATTCAGACAAATTGGCCATCAGCAGGCACATAGAGATATATAACATCTATATATAATTCAAAAGAGACAACCAAAAAGCCAAACAAAGAAGCAAAAAGACTCCATCACCTCCCATCAGCTATCAACACCCAGATGACACCAAGATTGACATTAGACCAACAGTCAAGAAGCAAACAATACTCCAATCAAGGAACTACCAAACAATAGCCAATGGTAAACAACAGCCCTGAGCTACAAATATTCTCTTCTATAGAAATAAGAAAGCAATGTGATGGCAGTAGAATTATACCAAAGCCAAGTTCCTTTCAGTCAGGTTGTGTACAGAAGAGGTGTATGGGACTGTCTTTGATGAAAGTGACTATTGTAGTGGAGAGGGCCTTGGCTTGTATTGACACTGGAATGTATGTCCATGGAGGGAGGAAATGATAAAAGAATAGCAATAGCAATAGCACTTAGACTTATATACCGCTTCATAGTGCTTTACAGCCCTCTCTAAGCGGTTCACAGAGTCAGCATATTGCCCCCAACAATCTGGGTCCTCATTTTACCCACCTCGGAAGGATGGAAGGCTGAGTCAACCTTGAGCCGGTGAGACTTGAACTGCCGAAATGCAGCTAGCAGTCAGCTGAAGTAGCCTGCAGTGCTGCACTCTAACCACTGCTCCACCTCGGCGCAGAACAAGCAGAGCAACCAGCAGATAAAGAAGATAAAAGTGCCTCAGTTTAAAAAAAAGTCCACTTTTGACTTAAGCCAGGCAGGGATGGGAAGAACTACATGGAAATAATAAAAGAGAAATGGATGGTTTACTGTTAGGATTGTTGTGTTTAGGTCTAGGTCATTGCATACAATTGTCAGGCAGATGCTTGTTTCTTTTTCTTCTCTTTTCTTTTTATGCAGATGGAGTTGAATTGGAAGTGAGTTTGTTTCTTTGGCACATTAGTTGATAGGGAGAGGGAGTTGGGTAGTTGAGAGGACACAGAAATGGAGAAGAGGTTAATGGAAGTTATAGTCAAGGGGAATATGAGGGGAGAGGTGGGTGATCTTTTCCAGGGGAAGAGAGATTGGACATTTGGTTCCAATCTCGGCATACAACCTTTGAATCTCTACTTGTCAGCCAAGCATCCAGCTTGCTCAGTATGCCAGGCTCAAACTGATGGTTTTGAGCATCAGACTTGTCTGCAATAAATCCAGAGTTTAATTTAACTGTATATGAGAGGACAGACCTGGTACGCGCCAGACCGGATAGACAGAGAGGGAGGAGCTCTCTGCAGTGAGATCTGTGCAGTCAGGTCTTGTGTGTGGATTATTTTCAATAAGTCATCAATAAGACTAGATGCAATGTATGCATACGTACACTTTTGAAAGCAACTCTCGTAGAAATCTGTGTATGTCCATATTCACTTTCTAACCAGATCATGCCTATAGTAACCAGATCAGTCTGGTTACTATAGGCATGATCAAAAGTGGTTAGTTCTTTGGACTTAAGGAATCATCTCCTATATACTTTTATAAAAATTCCAAATAACTGAATTAGGGTCTCCATTTTTATTTGATGTTTATGAATAATCCAAATAAGGCAGCATTAACAGCTAAGGCAATTAAGTAAAAGAAATAGAATAGCATACCTTTAAACAAATGCTATAATTATTATTGCTTCCATTTTTCTTCCATGTTGTGTTGCTATAGGAACATTCATGTTCCTTTTAATAAGCATCTTAAAGGTTGTGCCTGCATTCAACAACAGTTTAAATTCACCAATACTTATTGAAATGTGTAATAGAGGATGTTTTAGAGGAGGGCACATTTTCAGAGAATTATTCCATATATTAACCATGACAGAGGAATAACTTTCAAATTAGGTTTAAGCAGACTTGAAGATATTTTGATTTATTAGAATCTAAATCTATCTGTTAGGATGGCTTTAATTTAGGTTCTTGCATTGGTCAATTGGCTTTAATAACTCTTTATCTAACATTCTATGAGTGTCAAGGTTGTAATTATATAACTAATGTGTACACACTTACATATTTGTTGGATGATAACTTATATTTTAGTTTTGCCAAATGGAAATTTGATTTGAGAACTTGAATTAGCAGCTTCAGGAATTAAAATACACACCATCAACTACCAGCTAATTTGTTTTAGTGGTGCATTTGTAATAGCTAGAAATCAATGTTTCATAGGTTACATTTGTATCTCTGGTCAGAAATGCTTGTGTAAGTGTCTAGTAGCTTTTGTTCACATCTAATCTTACTAAGAGAATATCATTAAGTTTAATATGCAGAGAATTGATTCACATGACATAGAAGAGATGAGTCATTTTAGATCTTAGGAACTTCGTCTCCTAAATCATGTTTAATAGAACTGGCGTAGTTTTGAGTCCCAAGGATTTCAGGATTTCTTAAACCCCATTTTATTTAATTACATCTGAGTAACTACCACTTTAACTTGGATTACAGATTAAGATATCAGGTTAAAACCTCATCAATGATTTATTAGGTTATTAGAGTTGCTAAATGTGCTGTGAATACAGAGAAAGAATCAATAAGTTGTATACATTTAGATGATCAACAGATCAAACTAGATCAATCCAGAGGAATCTAGAAAATGAGCCAAACTATTCAGAATCCCTTCTTAATTCCACTTTAGGGGGAAAATGTTTAAACTTTATGTTCTCAGTGATTGAGGATCCAAAAGAGCTTTGGATTACATGGGTTATATCTACTGTGTTAATAGACACAGTAGATATAACCCACAGTAGATACAGATACCACTGTGCTGTGGTGGCATAATGGTTAGAATCAGGGGTGGGTTCCTACTTACCTCGCTGCTGGTTCGCTCCCTCCCGCGCCTCGTGGGCACGCCTCATGGGCGCGTGCGTGCCTCATGCGCGCACGCATGTGCAGTAGGAAAAAATTCCCACAAAATCCCCCCAAAATAAAAAAAAAGCTGAAAAAAAGATGGTGACCGCATGCACAGTGCCGGAAGTCGGCTTCTGCACATGCTCAGAAGGGGAAAAAATAAAAAAAATAAAAATTTTTTTTTTTAAAAAGATGGCGGCCCCCATGGACCAGCACCGACCGATCCGGTTCGGTGACATCATTGTGACATCACCAGCAGGCTGCTACTGGTTTGGGAGAACCGGTCCAAACCAGGAGGAACCCACCCCTGGTTAGAATGCAGTATTGCAGGCTAATTCTGCTGTTTGCCAGCAGTTCAATTCTCACCGGCTCAAGGTTGACTCAGCCTTTCATCTTTCCAAGGTCAGTAAAATGAGGACCCAGATTGCTGGGGGCAATATGCTGACTCTGTAAACTGCTTAGAGAGAGCTGTAAAGCACTATGAAGCGGTATATAAGTCTAAGTGCTATTGTTATTGCTATTTGAAATTAAAACAGGGAAATTTTACAATATTTGTTCATTTGTCTTCAGGAACCCACTAAAAGGATCTATGGGATCCCCAGGGATCCACCGACCACACTTTAGAATTGCTGCTCTAGAAGTTGCTATATAGTAAACAATTCACAACATGGTTTATTAACCTTAATAAGTATTATAATCACAGAGTATATTGGAAGCCTAGGACGGTGAATAAATACACCTAAGATTTCTGGTTGTTATTGAAGTGTTGCATTGTGCCCATCTGAGAATCATCCTAGGGATTTCAGTTAAAGATAGTTCCTTCCATGAGACATAGCAGAGAATGATAGATTTATACTCTTTATTGTTAAGTCCTCTTTAATAGACATTGATTTAAGTATCTATCAAGTCTTTAATAGGCTTTGAATCAAATGCTTATTCATATTCTGAATAGCCAACATTTTAGTTCAGCAAATCCTTTCAACCCCAGATTCCTCTGCTTCGCTATCTTCAGTTTCTATATAGCTGAAATATGCCTTTCTTCCCTCTGACCCCCATCTGAGTTTTGCTTCCCTGGCTATCGGCAATAAAATGGCATATACAACTAAAGTAGAAGTACTTTAAAATAAGAATCCCATCCTCCCATCTATTGCATTCCTTTTAAGTAGTTTGATTCAAGTCGTTAGCTCTTAGCCAATTAAACTTAATAGCTGTCTTCCTAGTGGGCTTAGAAATCAACACGTTATGGATCTCTCTCTCTGGCTGGCAATCTCTAGCATATGCCGGGGGGAGAAAAAAATACATTTTAGAGATGACACTCCAGGGCAAACATGCCAACTGTGAGCAGCAGGCCTGCAATGATCTACTGGTATGTTTGATTTAGCTGTTAAGCTGAATGATTATACCTGGTATGTTCTGTTTTTGTTTTACCACAATCAAATGGGCCAGCAGTGCAATGGCATTTGCCATCTTTTGGAGACTTTCCCTTTGAGGCCCATCTATTGAAGGTGGCTGATGATTTAAGAGCCATATCATTGTTCTTGGTGTGATGTTCAATGAGGAACATGCTGCTCCTGAGTAGGATAAATTTTGCAAGATTAGCTCTCTATGGAACTGGGCTGCAGTTTGCTGTTGTTTGGCAGCAAACCTATTTGTAATGTAACTTTACTCCACATTTCAGAAAGTTTGTAATAACTTCATGATATTAGCTAGGTTTGTGCAGTAGGTAAACAGATGTTCTTACAGCAACTAAGAGATTAACATCAGCTTTCTCCCCAGTTAAGGATAAAAAAAAGGCATTTTGGGCTACTCTAGTTTAGATAGTCACTCTCTGAAAGAAACAAACAAACCAACCAAACCAAACTAAACTCCAAGTTTATCAAAGAGAGATCCAACCTAGCATTAAGGAGAAATTTCTTGTCAGTGAGAATAATTAACCAGTGGAACGGCTGCCCTCCAGAAGTTGTGGGTGCTCCATCACCAGTGGTTTTTAAGAAGAGATTGGACAGCCATTTGTCCAGAATGGTATACAGTCTCCTGCTTGAGCAGGGGGCTGGACTAGAAGACCTCCAAGGTCCCTTCCAATGTTGTTATTCTGTTATTAGCAGTAAAGATTCCATTTTTGAGTAAGTCTGCTTGCAGATGAATTCTTAGATACTTTGTAGCAGCTTTAAACATGAAAATAGTTAGAACTGGTTTTGACTTGGCTGGGAGGAAATATGCTTGCTTGTTGATTTAATTTTTTTTATATGGCCACCCAATTCACAAATAGTGGGTTTATATACAGCAGGTTAAAAACATAAAATAACAGAATGAATGATAAAATGCACCTCAGAGTTGCATAACTGAGGTCAAGCTACAAGGAATTCCAATTCTAAATTCATTTCAGGATCGACTCATCCAGTGCTGTAGCACAATGATCAGAGGAAAGAAAGGTTTTCCAAGCTTTGTGGTAGACAAACTGAGGTGTCATCATCTGGATCTCAGGCGAATACTGTTCCAAAGGTCAAACACTGTGCAGAAAAGGACCTGAAGCGTGCCCACCTTGCTGGATCTCATGGGATGATAGAGTCAACTGGAGAGGGACAGCTCTGTTAATAATCCAGCCCTGTGCCATGAAAGGCTGAATAGGTGATAAACAGGAGGTTACACTTGGAACCCTATAGAGAGACAGTGCAACAAAGTAGTGACATCACATGGGTATATTTAAAGAGCCGAGGTGGCGCAGTGGTTAGAGTGCAGCACTGCAGGCTACTTCAGCTGACTGCTAGCTGCAGTTCAGCGGTTCAAATCTCACTGGCTCAAGGTTGACTCAGCCTTCCATCCTTCCGAGGTGGGTAAAATGAGGACCCAGATTGTTGGGGGCAATATGCTGACTCTGTGAACCGCTTAGAGAGGGCTGTAAAGCACTATAAAGTGGTATATAAGTCTAAGTGCTATTGCTATTGCTATTGTGGTGCACTACACTAATTGACACTACACTCTTGATCAATTGTCATTTCCAAATGGTTCTCAGATGCACAGTCCCATATACAGTGCATTACAATAGTGCAAATGGGAAATGAGCAAGGTATGAGTAGCCATGAACAGGGCCTCTTGATTTGAGAATCAACACACTTGATGCACATTGGTGGGTCTGTGCAAAGGCCCTCTGGTCATGTCTTCCACTTGCTCCTACAGGGCTTATTAAAGGGTCTGGGAAAGAGCTCTGCTTTAACTGCTGAAGCAACAAATATCAGGTTAAGTGTAACTTGGATTTTAAAAATTCCAACAGAAGACAAAATATGTAGTTCAGGGTTGAATTCTGGAGTTCTTGGTGCTCTGTGAGCTTAGTTTGCTTGTAGATATTTCTTTACCCAATTAGTAACATCATCAGTGCTAGTGAGCATGTAGTTTGGTCTCTGTTTATATACACTAGCTTGCCCTGCTGATGTGGGTGTGGAACTACCAAGGATAGATGATAGAGGGAGGGAGGGAGAGAGACAGAGACAGAGACAGAGACAGAGACAGAGACAGAGACAGACAGACAGACAGACAGACAGACAGACGAATCTATTCTCCAATAAATTATCAAATCATGATACAGTTGTATAGTTTACCCTAGAATCAGCTGCATTCCATTCTGCAAAAGTTGTGTTCCTTCCCCAATTAGATAGGAAACAATGGCCTTGAAATTCAAACGTGGTCATGTCTCCTGCATCTAGGTCACTGTGAAACAAAAATAAGCTGCAGTTCTGCAGCTATAAATATGCCGACATTTGTTAACAATTTGCTGCCAAAAGTCTGTTGTGGATGATAAATGTCCTAATTGCAATTGCTTTGGGTGCAAAATGTTCTTACTTTGTATTGAACAAAATTTAGAGTAATAGAATTTGTGATCTCTTTTCTTTAAAATCCAAGTTTCAATCCAAGGAAATTTCATTGTGTTACAGAAACTAAAATAAGCTTCATAAACTATGAAGTTTCTCATTCTTCACTGAGCTCAGCTGACTCCTGTATAAACGGAATGGCTGAAAAATTTGCATTGGTTCACTTTAGAAAGATGGATGTCTTCTTTTTGTATGTTATTCTCAAAAGGCAACTGTGGCTATGAAAACTGCTAGTTGCAATGCAGAGGCATTCTGAAAGTTTGGTTTATAAATCAAGTTTTCTCTTGTATGTTGACATCTAGCACAACCTCATTTGATGACTGTTAACAAATAGGGCCATGGGAAAAAGTATTAAATCAACAGTCTGCTTTCACTGGATATTTACCTTTTAATCTAAATTCCAATTTGCACTCTTGTGATACTAGGTGAACTCCCCAAACACAATCCTTACCTATCATCCCCAAAGAACAATTATTGTTTTGGCCAGAAATTATAGAATTGTAGTCCATCACATTTATAATAGTTGAGGAAAGAATGCTACAATCATGTGGGGGGGGGGGTGATTAAAACTGATTTTGATTGCCTACTTATTTTCTGTAAACTGTGGAAGAAACCTAGCAGAATTCAGAATCCACCTGATTATCAATTTCTGATAAAACAAGTGGGGTTTGCAAACTCTGTCCATGAGTGATAGGTTTGGGATTATGAAGAGTCACACATCAGCGGTGGGTTCCAACTTACCTCGCTGCCGGTTCGCTCCCTCCCATGCCGCGTGGGCACGCTTCGTGGGCGCATGTGCAGTAACAAAAAATCCCCCCCCAAAAAAGCCAAAAAAAAGATGGCAACCGCATGCACAGTGCCGGAAGTCGGCTTCTGCGCATGCTCAGAAGGAAAAATAAAAAACTGGTTTTTTAAAAAGAAAAGATGGCGGCCCCCACAGACAGGCACCGACCAATCTGGTTCGGTGATGTCATCATGACATCACCAGTGGGTCGCTACCAGTTTGGGCGAACCTGTCTGAACCGGGAGGAACCCACCCCTGTGACACATGTATGGAAGGGAGCCAGGGTCCGTGCTACAACTATGATGCATCTTCAGAAAAACAATACATAAACAGAGTATTTATTTAAAGCACTGCTCCTTAACTTGGTCAAGTATATGCGCCTTTTCCCAATCAATTTTCAGAATTTCTTCAGTTGTCTTCATAGCCCTTTCATCTTGTTGGCAGTTACACAGAGCAGAGACAGGTGGGAACAAGCGATTAGACATGTCTATGGAGATTCTCAGTTGTCCAGGCCATGGTTGTCCCAAAGGTGCTTTTTCAAGAGGCAACTGGACTTTCTGGTTCTTCTTTGAAGACGTTTCACTTCTCATCCATCCAAGAAAAACCAGAATGTCCAGTTGCCTCTTGAAAAATCACCTTTGGGAAAACAAGTATTTATCCGGGATGGTATAAAACTCCTGCCTTGGGTAGGGGGTTGTACTAGAAGACCTCCAAGGTCCCTTCCAGCTCTATGATTCAATAAATCTTTCTGAGATACATCTGGCTGCCAACAGTTGAACCAACTATTTATAAAGACATTCTTATAAGCACATTATAGCAGTCAATCTATCAGAAATAAAGATGATAATTTAGTCACTGCGAGTTTGCATCAAACTTAATAGCTAGTTCCAGCCTAAATCTTACAATGAAAGAGCATAATATAATGCTATGCCTATATAGGTAGTGGTCTCATCAATTTCAACAAGGCTTACTTTAAAGTATCTTGGTATAAGACACTAACCTAAGCCTGGCCAACATAAATTCTTAGTCTTTGATTGTCTTTGAGCTTGGTTGTTTTCTTGCAGACATTTCATTACCAAACTAGGTAACAACATTAATGCTAGTAGGGAATGGGGTTTGGTCTCAGTTTCAATACTAGTGGTTTGCTCTGTCGGTGTTTGGTGGGAGTGGTTGTGGTGGTTCCTTGATTGGGTTGTTGTTTGGCAATTCCATGACTGGGTTATTTTTTGATTGTTGATCTAATGTTAATCTTGGTGTTAATCTATGCTCATTGTGTGTTGATTACTGGTGAGGAGCTGTTTTGGTTTTTTTATTTCCTTTTTGGGAAATAAAAGATGGAATAGCACATGAGTATTAGAAAAGTGCAAGGTTATGAAGCCAGGCACTTTGTGAGAAGATAACCACCAGCTGAAAGCTAATCCTTGCTACCTGGGTCTTGCTGACTCATTGAAAATAATCTTTGACCATCTATTTGCTGTTTTGTGGTCCAACAGCTATAACCTTGCTTTGAACAGATCTCAACTCTGCTTTCCCTTACAATTAACTTTCTTCTTGATCTGTCTGCCAGTATATAGTACTGTTGGAGATGCAGCATCAGATGCACTAGATATTTGTACCTTCTCTCCTTTGGTTCTAGGAACCCTAAAAACAAGGGATATATATATATATTTTATTTGCTTCCCCCGGCCACATCCAACAATGCTTTGTCATGTTCCTTTCATATACTGGAACTTGTATGAGATCATGCTGCATTAACACTTGCTGTCCCCTTTGTGTATCCTTCCTGCACACTCACCAGTCAGTGCTGCATTGCTGTTCATGCAGCTTTAACACATGACATTTTCCAAGGATGCCCCATGCCTTTTCCCCCCTTTTCAGTGTAATGTAATAAGCGTTATATCATTTCAAGAGCACCATCCAGGTATGTTAGGATGATAACTTTGGAAACATAATCCCAACCTGACTGTGAGATGCCAAGCTGGAAAGTCAAGGGAATCATTATATAAAGAGTCAGAGAAGTAAATGAGTTGGGAATGACGGAAGAGAAATCAAGCAAAATGAATATCTCGTGTTAGAAAAATGATTTCATGAAATATTCAGAAGCTGTTCAAACAAGTTCATAAATTGAATAAACAAAGGAGAGAATTAATTGCATGTATTTGGCTGAAAATAAATGCCCAGGATGAATTATTGAACTGGGTCTAATCCCAATATCAAGTGCTTGTTTAAAATTTTGCTTATCTCTTTTTTTCTTATTGTGTGAATTGAGGCACTAACTCTTAATGCTGAGGAAAAACAATTATTTCTAGAACTTACTAGGAATTTATATCTGTAGTTTCAAGTGATTCCATGTACACACACACACACACACACACACACCTCTTTTTGTCTTCCAGAGTGTATTTATATTGATAGTTTCCAGAAATAAAGTTAATCAGATAATCAAATACCTTTTGTTGGTTGAAAATTTTGATTAATGTTTTAATTATTTTTTTTAATTTTCCTTTTATTTGGGGGGGGTGTGGACATTTTATTTTAGTCTTAAACTAAGAAAGTAAGCATTCTTTATATCCTTGGAAGATGTTGGAAGTCATTCTTTGTATATATTTATGTTTCCCTTTCCTTTTTACTTTTTCACACTCCCATCCCTATTCTCTTTCTACTTTTTATTGTTTCTTTGATTGTTAGTTGATATTGTTTTGATGTGTATGCTTTGTAAAATGTAATAAAATTATTTGAAAAGAAAAAAAATCTTGATTAAAGTAACTAATTTTGGTTGTTTCACTTCTTCACAAGCATCTTCACAAACATTTAAAGCCAGCTTTAAAAAAATGGATCTTAGTTTTGTTAGGTAAACTAAATTTATAAAAAAAAATACTATATATTATAAAAATATTATTTTATAAATAACTCTAGGTGGCAAGCATACTTCTTCCCCCTTCTGTTTTCTCCACAACAAAAGTGAGCTGGGTTGGGTTGAGAGAGAATGACTGGCCCTAAGTCATCCAGACATCTTTCCTACCTAAGGCAGGAATAGAACTCTGTTTACTGATATCTAGCCTGGTGCATTAACCATTAGACAAAACTGGTTCTCTCTCTTGATTATCTTGCTTTTTTGCTCTTTCTAAAGGAAAAATCACACATCAAAACATTATTAGTAAATAAACATTAACCATTTAATAAGTAGAGACGCAACTGGAATTGAGAGTTCTGGTCAAAAAGTAGTGTATGTGTAAAGCAGTTGGGAGTTAGGCAGTGGTGAAATCCAATTTTTTTTACTACCGGTTCTGTGGGGGTGGCTTGGTGGGCGTGGCAGGGGAAGGATACTGCAAAATCTCCATTCCCACCCCACTCCAGGGGAAGGATACTGCAAAATCTCCATTCCCACCCCACTCCAGGGGAAGGATACTGCAAAATCCCCATTCCCTCCCCACTCCTGGGGGAAGGATATTGCAAAATCTCCATTCCCACCCCACTCTGGGGCCAGCCAGAGGTGGTATTTGCCGGTTCTCTGAACTACTCAAAATTTCTGCTACCAGTTCTCTGAACTACTCAAAATTTCCACTACCGGTTCTCCAGAACCTGTCAGAACCTGCTGGATTTCACCCCTGGAGTTAGGTACAAAAAGGATCTCAAATATCTACAAATGCACCAAGCAGGTTTTTGGCAAGAACTAGAGATTGTAAAACTAGTACCTATTAGCTCTGTCTCCAAATCTGCATCATGGATATATTCACATTCCTTCCAGTTGGATTTAGTGATGAAGTTTGATTTTGGAAAACCCTTAACAAGATAAGCAGAGAAATGTCAGTTATTTCTCAGTTGCTGATAGAATAGAATATAACTTTATTACGGTCATAGACCAGCAATAGACATCACTGTTTACAATATATTAAAAAATAGTACTTACATTAATAGTGGATAATAACATCCCTGTTAAGAAAATGCATGTTCTCAAACAGTTAGAGTCACTCCCTAGTTTACGTGAGTGAAAAAGCCAATAAGAATGTGAGTAAATATAATTTTCCAAAAATTGTTAGAAATATCTCCAGAAAACTGGCACAAGTTCACAGCTATAATTCTGTAACCAATTTTTTTCTTGTGGACATTGCAGCTACACAGAATTTTGCCACTGCACACATGGTAGCCGGGTTTGAGTCTACGTAAAAAAAAAAGCCTACGTAAAAATTGTCTGCCCTCCCTGGCAATCTCTCTAATAAGGGGAGAATATACACTGACCTATAAACTCTGTATAACTCACAGTACAATAAAACATGTGAGATATCGACTTCTCCTTCACAACATATACATACCCGTTCTGCTATTGGTGTTCTCTTATACCTGCCCTGGAGGAGTGCTGAGGGGAGAATGTTAAATCTGGCTCCGAAGAAAGCTATTCTTTGTTTTGGGAAGATCACATCGCCCTGCCCAGGGGTGGGTTCCAAAAATTTCCACTACCACTCTGTGGGCGTGGCTTAGGGTTACGCGCGCGCACGCTCCCCCGGTGCAATTCAGTGTCCGCGCATGCTCAGTCACTATAATCTGCCCGAAACACAGCTGAGGAGCTGATCAGCTGTGCTTCCGGCGAAGAATAAAGGACAGCCTTAACCCGGGGGCGGGTGGGAGAGCCCTTTCCAAAGCAGCAGCAGAGCACAAACAGCCCAAAACGTAAAAAAGCCGCCAAAAATTCCTGGAAAAAAATGGTGGCGCCCATGGACCGGCACCGACCAAGGCGGGTCCATGACGCCATCATTACATCACCAGCGCCTCGCTACCGGTTCGGGTGACCCAGTACGAACTGGGAGGAACCCACCCCTGATTTAGATATCTTGCCAATTCCCATACACCCTGTTTGATTCTGTCCCTACTGTGGAGAGGCAACCTATTTACTTCTTCTTGGAACTCCATGTCCTTCATTCTATTGATTACTATTTGCTTTGCTTGGTAAAAGCCTAGGGACATTAAGAATACTGGTGAGAGCCCATAAGAGCCCAGCTTGTGGTCTATCGCCTGTTTCCAGGGGGAGGGGAAGTTATCAGTCAACACTAGCGGGGACAGTCCCTCTGGAAAGAAATCTCAGTTGCTGATAAATATCCCTTTTGTTTTAATTATTTCCATGTCTTAAAGATAAAAATGTTGCTCATCCAATTTTGAGAGGTAATTTAATTTTATGCTAGTCATGGAAAAAAAATGTTCCTTACAATGTTCATTAGCAGTGCAGTATAACTAAAGTATTATTATTTTTAACATGTTATTTGGGAATGCAATAGAAGTTGAGGAAAATGTCCATGTATTTATGTAAATCCTGCTATGGATGTTACTAGGATGCTTTCCATAGTGCATGACCCAGATCTAACTATAAATACAGTACATATCCAGGCACAAAACAATTTTTATCTTTTAGCTCTGAATCCAGCTCTGTTGACTGCTTACTTCCCTGCATCATAAGTCTCTCACAATATCTCAATATAGTCTTTTCACTTATTGAAACAATTCACAAGAGTGTCCCTTTGCCTATTCATCAATGACTGGAAACTCCTTATGGACTTTTGTTGCTGAAAAAAGAGAAAATGAAGTTGTGATTTATGGGTTTGAAAATTAGAAAGGGTAGCTTATGGAAAAAAGAAAATTATGATGTAACTTTAGAGATGGGGAGCAAAATATAAATGTATTTATAACTGCTGTCAAGATGATTGGAAGAGGCTTCTTTATAATCTTTCTTTTCTTTTCCTTTCTATTTTCTTGTTTTCTATTTTCTATTTTTTCCCACTATTTACTGTTTTTATTATCTTTATTTTCCATTATAGATTTTACTTTGTTAAAAATCTCTTCAATAAAAATTATTTAAAGAAAAATAAAAGTGTCCCTTTGCCTATTCAGTACCACTTGCAATGAAGGATTAAGGTTTTTCCTCTCTATCAGTTTTGTTTTATACCTGTAAAGGGGGAAATGGAAAGAACTGAGGGGAAATGGAATAATGTCATATAGAACAAAGAAATGACAGAAGCAAAGGAATTGGCTTTTTATTTTCAGATTAATAAACCCCCTGATAGAATTTGCTGCATATTCAGCCTGCATTCACATTTTTAAAAGTCAGAATAGTTTCACTTGAACATTTTTTTACGGGTTTTTTTAATCTAAGAAGCACATAAAGGAAAATTAAATACATCCAGGAATATGATGGAACCATTTTTAAAAGACACAAGCAAGGACAGGAGATTATTTATAATGCAAAGCGTGTTGCATTGTTTTTTTAGCATATCAGGTATGCTGACTCTAGAAGTTAGACACAGGTGTAATATTGCATATGTACCCAGACATATAGAACTGAGAGACATAGCAGAACATGTGAAAAGAATGCTCTTCACTACAAGTTAAACATAAGCTAGCAAAATGATGCAGCTTTTAAAAAGCCAAATATTTTATTTTGGGGTGCACTAACAAGAGTCCAGGGTCTAGTTTACAGAAGGCCCTTGTTCCACTCTACTCTACGCTGATCAACTTGGAATATTGTGCCATGTTCTGGGTGCCACAGTTCAAAAAGGACAATGACAAATCAGAGCAAATTCAGAGAAGGGCTACTGAGGTAATGAGTGATAGTTTGAAATTCAAGTTGAATAAGAAATAGCTAAATATTTGGTTATATAAATCCAGCACGAGAATCAAATGGGGAG
Source organism: Thermophis baileyi (assembly GCA_003457575.1). Classification (NCBI taxonomy): domain Eukaryota; kingdom Metazoa; phylum Chordata; class Lepidosauria; order Squamata; family Dipsadidae; genus Thermophis; species Thermophis baileyi. The sequence goes on from QLTV01003776.1 coordinate 1,858,167, forward strand.
AGATAGGATGGTAGTTTTAAAATATCAAAGGGTTAATGTACAGAGGGGTGGAGATTATTTACTGCCTTAAAGGGCCAAACCAGAACCTGTGGGTTAAAACTACAAAAAAGTTCAGGAATCTGGCTATACAGGCACATGGAGTGATATATTCTCCTTCGCTGAAAGTCTTACAAAGGCTGGTTAGTAATCCATCAGAGATGATCTAGTGGATCCTCCATAGATGGGTGGACTGGATGACTTCTAAGAATACTTCAAACCTTGACTTCCTGATCAGTTTATGAAAAATCAACATGTCCGTCTTCATGGCTGAGAAGAAATATAAGCTCACTATGTCTACTTGATTTGGGTTTAATACTTGTCATTATATCACATTACAGTAGCAAATTCAGAGTGTGTGGCAGGTTAAGCAAAATTGCAATTCTTTTCAGTCAATCATCGCCAAGATTAAATGTAAAGTTAGACAGCCAAAGTTGTAATCCTATTCCTTTTGGTATGTTTGACTCTCAGTTTGGGAAAGCATTGAGATCTTTCTTTACCAAACAATTCAACTACTGTATATTTGAGGTGAGGGGTAGGGTGGAAAAAAGTGAATATTTATGTGGGTACATTTACTCACACAGATAAAAAGAGGGAGAGAGAATCTGGTCTAAAATTAATCAAAGGGTTTCAAAGCTAAGTAGTAACTCACTTTTTGACACTAGTATAAATTGACAGCAGCTTTATCACACATTTTATGAAAACTGTAATATTGCTCATCCATTAGCAACAACCTACTACATTAGGGCTTTGTTTTTCTTTTTTAATCTCTGTTTACTTATTCATCTCCATGTCAGTAACTTGGCTTCTTTTCCCTGTGCAGCTGCTACAGTTTTGGCAAAAAATAATAATAATAATCTTAAAAACGTTTGCTAGCTCATATTAAGCACTTTACAAAGAAAGAGCAGTTCTGATCATTAGATTTTAATGCCTTGTAAAAGTTGTTTTGTGTTTGTTGTCATGATTCAGAGAAGGATCATGAGAAGAGAAGAGAAGATAATAGCTACCTACAAAACTAATGGTGGTAAAAGTTTAGAAAGCAGAAGCAAGGTAGTTCTTACAAAATTTCAACACACTCCCCCTCAGAAATTATTTGTAATAAAGAAACATTAAAAACACTAAAGTTAATTATAACCAATTGCACCACTGCTTCGAGTTATAATCAGGCGAGTTATAATCAACTCGAGTTATAATCATTTCAGAAATCCTCTCAGAATTCTGCCCTGAAGATGGTTTCTATTTTTTTAAAGATTTGTTTTAATCCCACCTTTATTATTTTTTACAATAACTTAAATTGGCAAACATACTTAATACCCCTTCCTCCTACTATTTTTCCCACAATCACCCTGTGAGGTGAATTGGACACAGAGTGTGCCTTGCCCAAGGTCACCCAGCTGGCTTTCATGACTAAGGCAGGACCAGAACTCACAGTCTCCTGGTTTCCAGGCCAGTGCTTTAACCACTACATAAAACTAGTCCCCTATTTTCCATAATTAGTTGATATCCATTCCCAAATCACTGCCAAATTCTAATTTTATCTTTGTCACAGAATTGGGGGGAAAAAAGCTGCAATATCTAGCCTGTGCAATGTAGGCACCAGCAAGGTATTCTCCAAAGTGTTTAAGATTTCAGTTCCCATCAGCCAGGTAGACTACAGGGTAGCCAGTCTCAAGAAATTAGGATAATTGTAATTAAAACTGTGTAAAAAAACAAACAGAACATCTGATTGAAATCAGCTCCCTCCTTAATGCAAAGAAATGGACAAACAAATCTAGGCAGGAGGGAAGCCCACCTTCCCATCTAAAAAAAAGCCATTTTTTTATTCTCAGTTGGCTTTAAAAAACATGTATAAATAAGAGATTATCTGCTTTAATCCATTAATCAAATAACTTGTAACCTGGATACTATATTCCACATTCAAGCAAAATGGAATGGACATGATTTGTCTAGTTTTCAGGTTAGTTTAGGGCAGAGATATGAAACCCAAGATATCTCTTGGTAAATATGCACAAAAAGACAGTTCATCACATTTGTGGCAATAAGGAATCTAAACTCTTTATAGTAACCCAAAGACTTTCATCTAACTATGCATAAAGATGAAAAAGGTACTGGTACATAAAATATGCCATATACATTTTATTACTCTGGTCATTAGTGTTCCAAGCTTAAATGGCTGCTTCATTACCAAGAAATTCATTTCATTTGCATTTTAACTGGGTTTCTGTCACGTTTCTTGTTTCCATCTGCAATACTGTTTCACAACTACAGCTGAATGGGGAGCAGAGACAACTAAATCAAGTTGGTACCCATCACAGAGCTTCACTGCATCATTTCCTTCTGGGTTAAATATACAAGACATGGACGGCTTTATGTTACGTGATCCTGGCAGAGTTGATCTGATCGCGAAGATGTGGTGTCTGTTAGTTGTTAGGCAGTTCAGTTCATTCATCTTGTTGATTGAAACTTTGTCCTCCAGTGTTGGCTCCAAAGAAAAACAGCACCTCAATCTCAGCTACTTGCAGAGACAACACTTACAAAAACTGTCATTATATTAAGCAGCTAGCATCTCAATAAAGCTACAAGTAAGCTGTAAAATGTCTCAGTATATTTTGGAAAAGTAGTATCTGAAGCAGTCTTTTTATTTCACCATCTCGGCATTCACACCATTTGTGCTGAGGGGGAAATGACCTGAAATAATTGTTGGAAGGCATTAGCATCTTTCCTGAACTGGATTATGAGTTCCCTTGTGTTGTTTTTAGACCTAATCAATGCCTGTTAATATGAATGTCAGTTTGCAACAGACATTTCCAATATTGGTCTCAGAATTATGCACTACACATACAGACCAGCAGTGGGTTGCTCCCGGTTCGGCCCAGTTCTTAGAACCGGTAGCGGCGGCGGTGGGAGGCTCTGCCCACCTGCCCGGGACGCTTCGCCCACCCACCTGGGACATTTCGCCCACCTGCCTGGGATACTTCTGTGCATGCTCAGTGAGCATGCGAGTGAGCACGCGAGCGTGCGCGCAAACCGGTAGTAATGGGTTTTAGAACCCACTACTGATATAGACCTGGCAAGATCAAAGCCACTGTGTCAAGAGCCATCTTAGTCCCTTCTTAGCTTTTGCACTCAGTTACATAGGACTGTTGACTAATTAATGAAAGCTGTTTAATAAAATAAGAAGTGTAGGAGCTTTTTAGGTCCCAGATAGGTCTTTAAAAACCTAATTAAGGATGCACAAGAGTCTTCATTCAACTCTAATTTTGAAATGCTGATGTTGTTAAACTTCAGGTGAAAATCTGGTGTTGTACAAGCAAGTTTTTACTTGTGTTCTGGAATTTCCTGTTATGTAACTTGTGGGATTTGTGTATGTACCCTAAGATACTGTATGTTGCAGAAGATTTCTTAACCATCTAGATCAGATATAACAGAATAGGACAGATGAAAAATTAATGTTATTTTCTTCTTGTTTTTATGGAGAAAACCATGGGATTCTACCCATAACTATTATTCCTTTTATTATTTGTTTATTAAATTTACATGCTCCAGTTTTTCCCCCAGGAGTTAAAATAAGCATGTATAACTCTTCCCTCCTCCAATTTTTGCTCATAACAAGAGCCCAATGAAGTAGTTTGGAATGGCCCAAAGTCATAGCTAATTATTATTCTAGTTATTAAATTTATTTGCCACCTCTCTTGCCATGGGACTACTCTAGGTGGATTAAATTTAATTAATTTGGATTAAATGTATTAATTAAAATGTAATTACATCTAGATTAAATGTAATTAAACTACATTTAGTGCAACAACTTAGCCACTTTGTTCATACATTACCAGTCCTGATAGATAGTTAGAACATGAGTACATGTTGTGTGTGATGTGCCGAGGTGGCGCAGTGGTTAGAGTGCAGCACTGCAGGATACTTCAGCTGACTGCTAGCTGCAGTTCAGCGGTTCAAATCTCACCGGCTCAAGGTTGACTCAGCCTTCCATCCTTCCGAGGTGGGTAAAATGAGGACCCAGATTGTTGGGGGCAATATGCTGATTCTGTAAACCGCTTAGAGAGGGCTGTAAAGCACTGTAAAGCGGTATATAAGTCTAAGTGCTATTGCTATTGCTATGTGTGTGTATAAAATTGCATTAAGAACCTTGTTTTGGTAACTTTGGGAACAATAGTTCCTTTGACTTTGTTTCAGTTGTTAGGTCTGATACCTAACAGGGTGTATGGCGTGTTCAGAGAGGGGTAGCACCTCTGGTGTAGGGGCATGTCGTGTCCTTTTAGGGCAGCTTGTTTTAGGGCAGCTTTTAGGGCAGCTCATCCACCTTTGGTCCCCACCTGTCACTCAGCTCTCACCTGTGGCTCCTAGTAGCTGTAGCATGTGCAGCGGCCACACCCCAGGCAACAGCTTCGACAGGCTGGCCAAACCAGGTTGAGAGTAGCCGTTGGGTCATTGACCTTCGGTGAGATAGGGACTTGTCTATCCCGAGCATGTGAAGACAGATTCCGGCGGACTGAGCAGATGAAACCTACTAGAATAGGACAACGGTCATGAAGGCTGTCTCTGCAAGCGATGTGGTACGCTAAGAGCACGGCAAGACACAAAAGCCGCCCTGGTCGACCACTGCGCCCAGCCCATCTCCAACTGTCTCGACTCTTGTCCTGCTATTGGAGCAAGATGGAATCTGGGAAGAGAGAGTGAGGCTGACTATGTGCACCTCTCCCTCACTTTAATCCAATTCATGCGCAAGTCTCGACATCCCCCCAATTCCCGTGAACCTTCAAAGTCCTGTGGTGGTGGGCGAGCAACGAAGCAGCCGGTGTGGATACACTGGGAGCTGTAGCTGCGGACCTGCACACAGGTGACTTAGGTCTAATGGTCATCTTCTTGCTGACCAAAGCAACAGCTGAATTCGGCGTCTACCTGAGTGACTGAGCAGCCCTCTTTAGGACCACACTGCTCACCTCCGTAGTAAGAGGAAGGGGCTAGAAAAGGTGCCCTAAACATTGTTGCTTCATAGAACCCTGTCCAGCTTACCACAGCTGGAGGGGATCCCATTTCATGCGGTCGAATAACAAAACATAAGGTGACACCACTCACCATTGGCACATGGAATCAGGGGTGGGTTCCTCCCGGTTTGTACCGGTTTGCCCGAACTGGTAGCGACCCGCTGGTGACATCACAATGACATCACCGAACCGGATCGGTTGGTGCCGGTCCGTGGGGGCCGCCATCTTTTTTTTGAATTTTTTTGAATTTTTTTGAATTGTTTTTGATTTTTTAAAATTTTTTTTTCCTTCTAAGCATGCGCAGAAGCCGACTTCCAGCACTGTGCATGTGGTCGCCATCTTTTTTTCGGTTTTTTTATTTTTGGGGAATTTTTTGTTACTGCACATGCGTGCGGCCCACGCAGCGCAGGAGGGAGTGAACTGGCAGCAAGGTAAGTTGGAACCCACCCCTACATGGAACATATGTACGCTTCAAGACAACCCCTTAGCAAATCAACCAGAAAGAAGAACAGCCCTGGTCTCCAGAGAGCTCGCACTGATCAGTGCCTACGCACCCACAATGATGAACCCGGATGAAGTAAAGGACAAGTTTTATGAAGGATCCAGGATCCATTCCTCAGGAACTGAAAGATGCGTCCATCATACACCTCTACAAGAGGAAAGGGAATTGACAAGTCTGTGACAATCATAGAGGAATATCACTGCTTTCCATCGCAGGCAAGATCCTTGCACGAGTGTTGCTGAACCGCCTGACTAACCACCTGGAACAGGGTTTATTATCCGAGGCACAGTGCGGTTTCTGCAAAGAGTGTGGCACTGTGGACATGATCTTTGCAGCCCGACAGCTCCAAGAGAAGTGTCAAGAGCAGAATCGTGAATTATACACCACCTTCGTGGATCTCACTAAGGCTTTTGACACTCTCAGTTGTGAAGGTCTGTGGCACATCATGTCAAAATTTGGTTGCTCTGATAGATTCATCCTGATGGTACGTCAGTTCCACGACGGTATGACAGCTCGTGTTCTGGATGACGGAGAAGCTTCAGAGGCCTTTCTTGTTACAAACGGCATCAAGCAAGGGTGTGTGTTGGCATCGACCTTGTTCAGCATAATGTTTTCAGCCATGCTGTCAGATGCCTTCCAGAACAGTTCCTTGGGAGTTAGCCTGAGATACAGGACCGATGGGAAACTGTTCAACCTGTGAAGACTGCAGGCTGTCACCAAGATAAAGGAGACTGTGCTACGTGACCTCCTCTTTGCTGACGACTGTGCCCTGAATGCTGGATCAGAGCAGGAAATGCAAGCCAGTGTGGACAAATTTGCAGCAGCATGCGACAACTTTGGCCTCCTTATCAACATAAAGAAGACCGCCTCAGCCAGCTCCGAAAGCCCACCATCACAGTGAAGGGACAAAAGCTGCAAGCAGTGGACCAATTTACATACCTTGGCAGCACCCTGTCCCATGCAGTGACAATTGACATTGAGGTCAACTGCAGAATTGCCAAGGCAAGCTCTGCATTTGGCAGACTACTGACCAACCTGTGGGACCACTGTAGAATAAGCCTTGCTACAAAGCTAAAAGTCTACCGAGCAGTAGTGCTAACTACCCTGATGTATGCCAGTGAGACTTGGACTGTATACAGGAGGCACGCTAGGCAATTGAACCACTTCCACATGACCTGTCTCCATAGAATTCTGAGGATCCGGTGGCAGGACAAGGTGCCAGACACAGAAGTCCTCTCCAGGGCAGGCCTGCCATCAGTTCACACCCTGCTGATGAAAGCCCAGACACGCTGGGCAGGCCATGTTGCAAGGATGCGAGATCATCGCATCCCCAAACAGCTCCTCTATAGTGAGCTGTTTCAAGGAAAGCGATTGCACGGGGGACAAAGGAAGTGATACAAAGACACGTTGAAAGCCTCCTTCAAGTCCCTGGATATTGACACCACCTCCTGGGAAACCCTGGCACAAGATCGATCAACATGGCACACGCTGATCCACCAAGGCTGCCAAACATCTGAGGACAGAAGAACAACCATAGCACAAGAGAAGCACTCCGCAAAGCCAGAGCTGCAAATGCTGCAACAATGGTGCCCACACATGTCTGCCCAACATGTGGCAGAACATTTCGTGCCCGTATAGGCCTTACCAGCCACCTACGGACACATCGTGGACAGCCCACAACCTGTTAGATGTCAAGGTCTTCTTCGAACACGATGGACAAACATCATCAGGTCTGATACAATTAAATATTTCAATACAGATACTGAAGCCTTCAAAAAGTGGGCTCAGCTCTGTTAGCATTATTATTCCAATGATAATTAATGAATGATCTGAATTTTCAAACTGTGTTTGTTTGGATCGTGACCTAAATCTAAAACAATCAAATGAGAAGTGACCTATTTTTCAAATCATCACACTTGAATTTGATATAGAATCTCAAGTAGTATGCTTTGTTCATGTACGGCACCCTAAACTGTTGTGGATTGTGCATCATTTGATGAAAGGCCTAATATAGCTTGTTGGAAGAAGAAACAGACTCATTAGTATATAGCTGGAGGGGCAGAAGAAGAGGTCAGTCAGATGTCACTTTCTGACTGACCTCTTTCTATTTTGACAGTGCCAAGAAATAAATTTCTTGCACATTTTTCCAAATATTTTTGTCATGGTGACAGGAAGTCAATAATCTGATTCTATGGTGACCAAAGGAATTGGTGTCTTGATGTAGGACATATCATAAGCAACCTTGAGGAAAACAAACAAATCCTGATTCTCCATTTCAATACCTATCTTGTCACATCAATCTGCAGTCATTTTGGAAAAAATCTATAAAAGTTGAAGAGATTCTAACCTCTAGGGCCACTGGGTTCTGCAACGTTCTTGGTTTCATGTTTAAAACTTCAGTTGTAATAATAGCAGAAAGCATACTGTACATAGCATGAAGTGCTAGGGACTAACAAACTCTCATTCTCATAAAATAATCCCAGCAAGACTTTTCTTATTGAAGGTAGATTTAATTTCCCCTTCTTAAAAAAAAAATCAAAAATCCACCCCTTCCCCTTATTTTACATTTAGCCAATTATTAAATTTGTCTGATGTCTAACATCCATACATTCTACCATTTTACATTTTAAAGGAATTGTATGCAGGGGCACAACTATGTTGTCAATGCACATAGGTTGGCTGGTGATTGCAATAGTGTAATCAAAGCCTGACTCCTTGTTTTACATGTATCAACACTGCATGTATGTACAAAAGGGTGGGGTTTTGACTGCATGGTTTTGACGGCCATCTTAACTTCCCTCCCCTTACAGAAGTCCTGCATAAACATTGCCCAACAAAACCGTGGTGAGAACAGTTGGAAAATAGCGGGCTCTCCTGAGTCCCGTGAAAATCCAACTGGTAACCACTGCCAGGAGACCCTTCGGGGTCACAGCCGTCTTGTAGGGATGGTGAAGGAAGGAGAGGCACTTCGCTGACCATGAGGAAATCTCAAATTCCTCGTTAGGTCTGAAGCAAGCTCTCCCCGAACGGCAGCAGGCACGGCCGCCATTGCTGGCAGCCTCGAAGCCGGGACAATCGGGAAACAAGATTGTGCAGGAGCGGTGTATGGACAGAACATTGAGATTGGGTGAGATTTTTACCAACTTTTACTTTAATGACTTGCAATTACAAGAAGAATATGAAAAGAAAACTCATAAGCTTAAAATAGCGGCGAATTGAAACACGGAGGAAAAAAAACAAAACAACTGGAAACGAAAAGGTGGAAAAGACCCAAGAGAAGCTATAAAAATACAGACAGTGTGGAAAAAAATACAAATAATTTGAAAGCGACTTTAGGGAGAAAATATTTGATTATTTGAATTTCTAAACCTCTTGGATTTATCTGATAATCAGCTGTTTATGACAGACTGTTTACTTGGATCAGGGTATAAGAGAGCCATCTACTGGAGAAAGAGAAGTATTGCAACACTATAGCTGCAGTATACTGAATGAAAGCTAATCTAATACATACAAAGCCTAATATACAAAACAGAAGCAACAACATCTAGTGAATGGCTTGACCTTGATTCTGGTGTTAGAAGACGACTGGGAAAATTCGAGAGCATTCAATAGTGGGGGGGGGGGTTTCTTTATTTTTGAAGAGTTACAAAAGGAACTAATTTGCAAATAATCTAAACTTTATTAAAATTGACTATTGGATTATAGATTGGAAAGATTGGAAGAATTTAGTGGATTAATCTGGACTGATTTGGATTTGGACTATTAATGTTACTTAATAGAATATTTTAAGAGGCACAAGAAGAAAAGGTCAGAAGAAAAGAGAGAAGAAGGAAACAAAACTTTAAAATCTGGACAATTGGGAGATACACAATTGGGGAATTATAAGGCTGTAAATTACTATGAAATAAAATGTGGGGTTTTGGAGGTATAACTATGGGATGGATGTAATTTGATTTAAATAGAAGCTTCTTAAATATCGAGATATTGGAATAATAGAAATATACATTTTATGAGCTGTATTAAATCATTATAAAATGGAACTAGAGATGTATGAAGAAATATTGTGCATGTTAAAAAATGTGCGTGAATCCTTAAGAAATGACAAAGAGACAAAGGGATTGTTCAAAGATACAGAAATGAATGTAGAAGCTATGCAACAATTGGGGGGAAAAAGAGGGACACGATATTCAAGAAATAGATGAAAAACTAGAAAAAGCAGGGGAAGGGGAGAATAAAAATGAGGAGCAAGAAGTTAGGAACAAAGAGGATAAGAGACTAATAAGTAGAAGACAAATACTTAATATTACAATTTATAATGGTACAGAGAGAGGAGAGAAACCCCCCCTTAAAAAACAAAAACAAAAGGAAGTTTTGTGGATGGGTGTTCAAAAAACGCAGCAGAAAGCGACAAAAGGCACTCAGAAGGGAAAGCTTAGTAGACACACAAAAATTGAAAAGAGATACAAGATTTCAAGAGAGAGAGATAAAAGATTGATAAAAAAATCAATAAACGATGGAATTTTAGAAAGACTAAGAGATGATGGATAATGAGGAAATACATTAGTAAAGTGGGAAAACACCACAACCCCAATAGGTTTAGGTTAGTAGATGGTAAATTTAAGATTAGATAATTTAACTGAAGTACTAATATTAATAGTGTGTTAAAAGATATTGTGAATTTAAAATATTAATGGTTAGAAATGGTGGGGACCTTAGATATACTCCCGTGATGGATTGAATATTGTTAAAAATTGGTGTTATCAGTAATCCTACACATTTGGAATATTGATGTTATGGTGGAATAATGAGTGACTTTTAAAATATAGAATGATAATATTTACTAAGGGATAATAAACACAGGGCGCGAAGAAATGTTATTTATGCTTAAATGAATTAAAGGGAAAATGTAAAAGGAATATGAAATGAGACTAGTATTGTTTGAAGTTGGAAGATTAGAATTATACATACTATTTGTATTATTATTGTTAACTTTGTATTAAAAAAAATGTTAATCTAACTATGACAAATGCAACTGACAAAGTAAACCATGATGTATAGGTGATAGATAGTGGGGCTACACAATGTATCACAAACAGTAAGGAAAAGTTTGTGAAAATGGTTAAAAGTAGCCAACATGTAGCATTGGTAAATGGTTGGAAGATGAAAGCGAGTGGGGAAGGAATTGCAAATTGTTTAAGGCTAAATAAAAAACTACCAATGCTTTATATGCCTAAACTAGGATTTAATTTGTTATCTGTTAAGGTGTTAGTAAATGCAGGTTATACTATAACATTTAAGAATGATAAATGTCTAATTGAAAAGCAAGGAAGTAGTGTAACAGAAAGGTTAGAAAATGGTTTGTTTTTGCTGCATGACAATCAGA
>QLTV01003776.1:1879561-1900202 GCA_003457575.1 Thermophis baileyi
CCCACCTCCAAAACGACCACTGCCTTGCGAAAGAAGCTGAGGGTAAAGGTGATGGACTTGCCAAGCATGTCTCCAGACCTAAACGCTATTGAGAATTTGTGGGGCATCCTGAAACAGAAGGTGGAGGTGCGCAAGGTCTCTAACATCCACCAGCTCCGTGATGTCATCAGGGAGGGGTGGAAGAGGACTCCCGTGGCAACCTGTGAAGCTCTGGTGAACTCTATGCCCAAGAGGGTTAAGGCAGTGCTGGAAAATAATGGTGGCCACACAAAATATTGACACTTTGGGTCTCATTTGGACATTATCACTTAGGGGTGTACTCACTTTTGTTGCCAGCAGTTTAGACATTAATGGCTGTGTGTTGCGTTATTTTGAGGGGACAGCACATTTACACTGTTGTACAAGCTGTAAACTCAATACTTTACATTGTAGCCAAGTGTCATTTCTTCAGTGTTGTCACATGAAAAGATATACTTAAATATTTACAAAATGTGAGGGGGTGTACTCACTTCTGTGACATACTGTATGTTGATCATTACAAAGTGGGGGAACTTCTTCATCCAACTAAATGCAGTGTCTAGTAGTCAAGATACTTTGACCATATTACTAACAAAGAAGTGCTCCAAAAGAGTTTGTCCTGCAAATTACATAACATTTTCACACGCCGAAGACTCCAACTTGCAGATCATATTCTCTGTATGGAGAACAATCAAATCCCCAAGATGGCAATGAGACGGATCCCCCCAATGCCAAACGACCAAGAGGACACCCTTGAAATACATGGCAAGGAATGATCATGTAAGTCTTAAAGACTCTAAACATCATGTGAGAAGATGCTGAAGTACTTGCCCAAGACCGAAAATGCTGGAGATTCCTTGCTGCCCAATATGCCTCATAGCATGGGAGGATCTAATGCTAATGTTAGATTGGTCAAAATACAATCTATGATTCTCTCATAAAATAATGTGTAATAAGACCTTCTTGTCCAGCTGTCCCCCCACCCTAAATTCTTGCCATCTACTAATTGCTTGCAGTTCCATCCACTGATTTCAACCATCACAATATAATTCTCCTACTTCCTTGAATCAAATAGGCCAAAGCACCCTGCAAATTGAGATGTACTCATACCACAAGGGCAATGCAGAATGTTATTATCAGGACTTGCAAGTAAATGAAGTCCCCAGAAAAAATATTAGCACTATTCTCAGTGGAAACTTCAAATTAATAGTTACATCTATTGATGCTTCAAATAGGATTTGCTCTATGGTTTCACATAGAAAACTTTTGTTAGCAAAAAAAATCAGTAGTATAACATTTTTATCATTAAAAAAGGAACTGGGAGCATTTATCCACATGTGATGGTATAGTGTTTTATTTGTAAACCATCCAGAGTCATGCAAGTGTGATGGATGGCATAGAAATTTAATAAATAAAGAAATAAACATATTATACGTGTGTGTGTGTTTCTCATGCTCTATGCCCCTAGCATTTTGTTAATTCTCCAGAAGGATTTTCAGATATGGACCATGTTCCCTTTTCATCTATCATGACTTCACTTATGACAAATTGTAATGATGTCTACCAGCAATTCTGTCTTCTAACCTTATGAGTAATTCTGAAATTCCATGCCTGGAAAATTTGAATAGATTTGTTAATTACACAGTGATATGGAAGTTGGATTACCTTCTGGCGTTTGCATATTCTACATTTATTCTTCTTCTTTTCTCATATTTCTTCTTGGCCTTCCTTGTACGAAGAACTGTAAATGCACTGGCGATCACAATAGGTAATAAATTAAAACCGGTGTTGCTATTTTTATCTTTATTTTTTTCCTAATACTGATATAAAATTAATGGAATCAAATGAGCTCTTCAAATAATAAATGCTGCTTTGACAGTTTCCCCAAGTTATCTGAAAATACTTTTTATTTTGCTAGGACTTCAATTATTACAACTTGGTTATGGATTAATTAAGAAGTTAACACTTTTTGCATTAATTTCATTCCATGAAGTTCTATTCCAATCAATCTTCCCCAAATTGTCTTATTCCTATATAAGTTAACAGTCTCATTAGTTCAGTTCTTACAGAAAACCTTCTCATCAGATACTATGCTCTGGCTTTTTTCTTACTGCATCTCCAATGAGAAGTCATTTGCAAAACAGTGACTCAAAAATAGGAAAAAAACCCAATGCTCAATAATTTTGTTTAAGAGGCAACTAGGTCACATTTGTTCCTACAGAGTAGGGAAACAGTAAGGGTTTTATTTTGTTATTTTGCTATATTGAGAGAAGCCAGATTGGAAGTAGATGAGCAATTAAAGGGGAAAAAAATCAGGAAACTAGGTTAGGGTGATAACTCTACTCTGAAAGCTGGCAATGCAATTGATCTGCAAACAGTAAAATGAAAATCAAGGAGAACGCTGAAAAAAACCAGGACTAAGATTACAAAGAAGGTCAGATTAATGACAGCAGAAACAGCAACCAGACTTAGAACTGGCAATAAAATGGTAAATATTTACATGCAGATTTCATCTTTGCCTCCTATTTTATAACCTAAAAATGTATTCTGACCAGCGGATTTTTATCAATGTGATAATGGAATGTTATGACAATTTAGGCAACAATTATAAAGGGTGTCAACTTGCAAAGCTCGTGGTTCATGAATTACCGGTAATTAGGACATCTTTTGGAAACCTCACAAAGGGTTCTATCTGTTATCGGGCAGATCTTGATCATGCAAGTTCATATCCTAATTCTTAAATAATTTATCCATCAATAATACTTTGAACTCTCTTTTGCACACCATTGATTTAGGTTACTCTAGCACGTTGGGTTTTTAAAAAAATATTTTTATTTATTTATTAAATTTATATGCTGCCCATCTCACTGTCAGGTGACTCTGGGCAGCTTACAACATCATAAAAACATATATACAGTATTTGACTGATGGGATCTGCAACATCCCCTTCTGTCAGAGCAAGTAGGGTGGGCCAGTTCCATTGGGGTGTTCTTCCATTTCCAGATATTTATGCATTCATATAGATTGTATGTATTTCATCAGAGTTCGTCATAGAGTTCATTAAATTCATCCAGCATGCTCATGAAAAAGAAAATGTGATGTCTCACCTGAAGTTTTAAAAAATGATGAATATCCCACAATAAGAAGACATAAAAAGAATATACTTTTCACCTTGAGGTCAGTCAGCCATTGGTTCCCAACATTCTTTGCAACCCCTTCTCTACCCAACTCTGTCCTGAAACAATAAAAAGTATTAGGTGATTTTGAATGAATGGTGAGAACTTAATGTTATCTTTCATCTTCAGTCTGGAAGAATTTTGGTTCGCTTCCATCTTTTTTCTTCCTCTTTCCCTTCCGCCTGAGCTTTTTAATCACTTATCAAAACTTAGCTACACGGTTTTGTAATTTCTAATTAAACTAATAAACAACAAAAGGTAAAACCCAGTCTTATTCTTAAACCTCATGTATATAGCTTATATAAACTTGAATGTTGGTGGCATGATCATGCCTGGTGGAATGAAATATGTGATTATGAGATTCAATAAATGCAAGAATGCAAGATAGCAGGTATCTTCTTTGAGGGTACAGCTAAAGCTACTAAATATGGAAAACCTTGAGGGATATTCCCAGAGTAATGAATTTACTGCTAAAATGACAGTAAATTCAAGATATACAGGAAAGAGATGAGTGGAAGTAGGGTCAATTGATCATCCCACAATAAATACAGAAAACCCAAGAAGTCATCCTAGAATATAAGGTTGGTTGGCAACTCCACAGCAAATACAGAATATCTTAAATGGATTCCTAGAAGTTCAGATTGACTGATGGTTTCATAGTGAGTTGTGTGAATTGAAAAGAGAACAAAAGTGTGAATTGGAAATGGACAGATACCAAGAAAACAAAGGAAAGAGAATCCAAGGAATTTATGGCAAACAATATAAAAATGGACTGTACTGTAACATTAAAAGCAGAAACCCAGCCAGAGAAGCAACTGGGTGATTAAGTGATAACCACCCTTCCCATAAAGTGAAAGAGATCCTCAAGGAAGTTGCCATGATCATGAAGGAATGGGATGATTTATTTGCTCTGTCATTGCTACAGGAGTTTTAGAACAGACAGATGAACCTATAATGACTTTCTCAGGGAGGGAATGTAATTGAGATAACAACATAAATAAGATTTAGAACATCTGGTGAGATGACACAGTAAGAAATCACTGAGTCCCAAGGGCATCTACCTGAAAATGTTTACATAATTCAGATGTGAACTTGCTAACCTCCTAGGAAAATATGTAGCTTGTCACTCCAATCAGGCCCAATGTCATAGGACTGGAAGGTAGCCAATTGACACCAATTTTTAAAAAATGATCTCAGGAGAGATCTGGGGAAATACAGTATTGCCCAATCAGCAGAGTCTTTGTTGCAGGCAAATTGATAGAAAGAGTAATAAAAAAAAATATTGAGGTGCATAGAGCAGGGGTGTCAAACTCGTGCCGTCATGTTGTCGTCACGTGACGTATCATGACTTTTCCCCCCTTTGCTAAACTGGGGGTGGGCATGGCCAGCACGTGACGCATCCAGGTCATGAGTTTGACACCCCTGGCATAGAGGAACAAACCTTGCCAAAAGAAAAACAGCATGGATTCTGCAAAGCTAAATTCTACCTTACTAACCTTTTTATATTAGCTGAGTGTCAACTGGCATATGGATTGTAATGACCTGGTTGACATGGTGAACTTAATTTTCAAAAAGCCTTTGACAAAATTCTTCATTAAAGACCCTTGAATAATATAAGCAGTCATGGGATAAGGGGACCTTTCCTTTATGGATTTGCTAATGGACAACATTTTCCAGTGGAAGGAATAAATGGAGTCCATGAAGTTCTGTTGAGATCTGTTCAAAAATCTCTTGACTTTGGAGTAAGAGGTAGACCAACCAAGTTTGCTGATGATCCTAAACTAAGAGGTACAAAATTAAATTGAGAAAGCACAGAAGGGCCCTGTTAAATGCATGAGAGTTCAGCCAAATCTCCCATGCATTTCTTAAGTTTCTTAAGGTAACTTGGATGTCTTTTATTCTTATTGTGGATGTTTTAATACTGGATGGTATTCTAAAAATATTGGATTTTCCATGGTTCATTGCTTGCACTTCTTTGTCCACTGTTCCCCTGAACATTTCTGCAATTCTATGAGAATATTGTCATTCAGGATTAGCATCTCCAGTATCAATATAGTGTTTAGCTAGTTTAGTGCCTCCTGGTGAATAGTGAATGTCATCTTAAATTCTGCTATCAAGTCTTCTAAATCTTGTTTCTGCATGCTTTAACTCTGAGTTTGCTTGTACAGTAGCTGCTTCTTCTATTACCATGTTGGAACCTTGATATGTGGGCATTATGAATTCATTTATGCTCCAATTGCTGCAAGCACATTTATTCTGATCTCTGTTCACCCAATTTCTTAACAAATTGCTCTAATTAAATTTTGGCTTACCTTTTCCTGCATCAGTTCTATAATTACCTGAACTCTGCTTTGGCAACTATTTGATGTGGACTCTGCCCTTTGGCTTGTAATTTGCATTCTGCACTAGAATAATAGTACGTGATAATAATAAAACTACCTCTCGATCTGGAAGTATTTCCATATGGTAGCTCACTTATATGTAGCCAATTTTGTTTCTGGTGAGCCTTCTTTAGATTTTCCTGAGCCAATTGTTTGTATTTCTCTAATTTTCCCATTGGGCCAAAATATATTCCACCATATTCTTAGGATTTTCATCTCCCTTTGTCCAAATTTCCTAAACTGTATCTAAGATTGTTCTCAGCTGTCTTTTATACAAAAGCTCAAACGAGCCCAGTGAACGCTTGAGTAACTACCCTATCCACAAATAATAGGTAAGATAATCACACATCTTTGGTTTGCCTCCCTTAATATTTAAGTTTCCTACCTATATCAAAGTCTCTCTTTTTTTTGAGTTTTTGTCTAGGGAACATTCTTCCTCTTTGGGGGGTCTCCTTCCTACTTCATTGTCCCCTATGTTAAAATTCCTCTTCCTAGCAAGTTGCTAAATATCTTTATCTTCTGGTAAATTTAGCACTCTTTCACCAGTTCCTATGTGATGACCATGGAACCAAAATCTCATTAGATGAGGATTAATTAGCTTAATTAATTAATGCCTATGCCTAAATGTCATAATGCTTCTATGGCACACATTCAGATCCTACTTCTTCCTCTGTTGGAACACAGATGGAAATTGTTTCAGACACACATGGAACTGAGAGATTAATCAATCATTGATTCCTATTTAAATTTGTTCATATACTTTAATTCCCAGAAGCTTACCTCAGAGGGAAAAAAGAAGTATTTGTACTTGATATGTCCAATGCTGCAAAAATGATCCATTTTTTCAAATATGGGAGCTAACTCTGCCAAATAATTATTTGACCACAAGGTCTGAGAACAGAGTGGAAATTATATACTTCTTTATCCCTTGAGTTTATGATTATAGAGGGATTTTATTTCATTCAGATTAAAATTTGGCAGAATTTAATGGGTTCAAAGACTGAATGCATTTAGGGAGAGAAAAATCTTGATAAATAACATCTTGGTTGTGTCCCTTCATGTGAATGCAACCTTGTCCAAATAAAAGCGTCTAACATTTTTCCAGCCTCACCTGAATTTAAGGTGCTTCAGATGTAGTGATGCTTGTCAGCTAATCTATCTTAACTTGGTAGGAGTTAACAATATAAAGCTATACTGTTCCTATAAAGCCAACTGATTATTCCACGCGACCATCGTTTTTCCGGTGTGATTTATTTCCCTAATAAAATCCAGCTATTATTCTCTATTCACTCTTTGCAAGATATAAATAACACAACCTGTTTGAAGGGGGGACAAAATGTATTACGAAAGGGGGAAAAAACCACCTGAAAATGATTTTGGCCTTATAGGTCTAAGGTCCATAGGGTGTGCATTTCAATCTGCAACCGAACGAATTGGCCCAATATCCCCTGCAGAAAGCAATGGAATAGTTAATCATGGCTAGAAAACAGGAACTGTTGGCTTCATTTCAGTTTCACTAAACAGCTCATTCTAATCATTATGTATCATGCTACCCAATGCAGTTATCAGAGATGTGGGGGGGGGGTTAGTTTTATGAATTTTTCTGTATCTCAACCATTTTGATTTTAAATTTAAAATAAATTTTAAAACATGATTGTTTTTAAATGTATGCCAATTAGACAAAACTGTTCCTGTTGTGTATTTTTTTTAAATGGTGAAACGTGTTCATCCATTGAGGAAATTCACGGATCAAACAATAAAATATTGGCACCCCAGCATATCCATAAACATTAAGTTTCAGATAATGCAATAATCCTTTCTGATAGCATTTCAAATGAATTTGCAGGCTGCATCACAAACCTATTTGAGCATACTTTCCATTGAAAATTCCACTGAGTTCCACTGAAGACAGAAACCTAGTAATGGCAAACCGCATAGCATCAAAATGCTTTGCCTTTTCCCTTTCAATTAAAACAGATTTTGGATTACTAAACCCAGATTCTAAGATTCTAAAACCTATATGAAACAAAGCATGGAATAGAAAATCATAGTACTGCAGCAAAAAAAAAAGGGGGGGGAGGGATAAAAATATAAAGAGTCTTATTGAGGAGGATATTTCCTTATTGCACAGTTTGATCTCCTATACATATTTGCCATTAACTACGCACTCTTCAGGGGCAAAGGAAATCCCTTTAAATCCAAAAAGCACAGAAAATATAACCATGTCTTTGGTCCTATTTCCAGAAATAAGTGTGACTGAAGTGTTAGTGGTTTTGGAAATCCTTTCTGTTGGCCTGGTTCATGTAAATTGAGACATGCTTTTAAGCACCGTTTATCAAATAATTCAAGCAGATGACATTCACATATAACACGGAACTATAAAAGGCAAGTTTTCCTAGCAAACTCAGCTAGAAACCAAATCACCACAATA
This sequence comes from Thermophis baileyi, assembly GCA_003457575.1. Taxonomy (NCBI): domain Eukaryota; kingdom Metazoa; phylum Chordata; class Lepidosauria; order Squamata; family Dipsadidae; genus Thermophis; species Thermophis baileyi. Next base: position 1,887,568 of record QLTV01003776.1, read on the forward strand.
TGGTTTAGTATATTATGTGACCATAACTATTAACTAAAGTGATTTTTCTCAGTTTAGCAATGCTAAGAGTAGCACAATGCCTTTTGTAACACAACATTTACAGCAAATCCCTTGAATCTAGCCATGTATTTGCCTTAACGATCTTAAAGTGGAAATCAACATCAAACAATGTGTACAAGGCGATACAATATCCCCCAACCATTTCTCAGCCTGCCTTGAAGAAGAATTTTGCAACTAGACTGGGCAAAAGATGGAATAAAAATCAATAACGTCTATTTAAATCACTTAACATTTGTAGATGATGTTGTTCTTTTCTCACAAAACCCAGAAGAGCTACAAAGACACAAACAAGAGCTGCACAAAGAAGGAGAACCATTTGGCTTAAAAATAAACCTGGAAAAAGAGCCAGGTTATATTTAATAAATTCACCAAAGAGAGAAGAAAAAATTATATCTGGAGAAGAACTAGACGTAGTAGATCACTACATATACCTTGGCCAATGGATCTCAATAGAAGGTGATACAATAAAGGAAATTGAATAGCGTGTTAAATTTGGTTGGCAGGCATTCGGCAAGCTAAACATAATTTTCAAGAACAACCTCCCCCTATGGCTGAAGAGAAAAGTTTTTGAGTGTACTATCTGCTCTAACATATGCCAGTGAAACATGGACACTAACCTCACAATCGATACAAAAGCTACAAGTGGCGCAAAGAGCCATGGAAAGATACATGCTCAGCATTACAAGACAAGATAGAAAGACCTACACATGGATTAGAGAACAAATAAAAGTATACAATATCAAGGGAGTAGAAGAATTGAAATGGAGATGGGCTGGTCACATAGCACGAAGAACTGATGGCTGGTGGACCAAGGCAGTCATAGAATGGATACCACTTGATAAAAGGCATCCACGAAAGAGACCTAAAACAAGATGGATTGACAACATCAGCAAGTATTGTGGGCCCAATTGGCAAAAGAAAGCTCAGGGCCACGTTGGTTGGAAACATGCAGAAGAGGCCTTCATCTTGCAGTGGATAGACCAGGGGTGTCAAACTCACGTCGTCATGGTGGCATCACGTGACGTATTAGGACTTTTTCCCCCTTCACTAAAGAGGAGCGAAGGGGGTGGCCAGCGCATGACGCATCCAGCCTGCAGGCCAGGAGTTTGACAGCCCTGGGATAGACAATGCCCTAGGATAGACAATGGCTAAAATGATGATGATGATGATGATGATGATGATGATGATGATTTCCATGTATCTCAAAGTAATAGTGATACACAAGAACAACCAGTCTGTTCAAAAACACCCTCTTGGGCTCTTTTGTTGTTGTTGTTGAGATGGCTTTTCTCCGTAATTAAGGCTGCTTCCTCATTGTAAGAAAAGACTTACAAAAGGCTGATCGTTGGAAGACCTCATAAATAGAAGAAGGGGGAAAGTTGCAGTGCAGGTAGAACCAAAAGTTGGTTGACTAAAATATAACAGGCTAATTGGTGTACAGCTTGCTTTGATTTATAGTAATTGATAGTATGTTGGTAAACCAGATGATTTCTTTTTCTTTTCTTTTTTTTTGGAATGTGCTTTAAGTGGTTTCTGTAATTTTCCTTTTGAACATCTGTCGGAAGTTAGCAAGGACTTGTTAAAGAATGTTTCCTTAGGTTCTCTGAATTAAGATGGAACTTTGCCAGGAACAATTATTGTTAATGTGAAAATGCTCTTCTCCCTTAACGTTTAAAGTCAAATGAACAGGAGAGTTGAGCTTCACCAAAGACAGAACTAGTCAGCTAGGCTTTGGACAATACTTAGTGGTAGACAACCTATTGTGGGCAGATGGATTTACTCTCCAAAGACCAAGACAGGCACTTGGCTGTCAACATGGCTAGTTAGGAATGTGCAAAATCTTTTATCTATCTTATCTGTAGTCTTCCATGTTCTTTTTTGGAGTGAACAAATCTTGTTTGGCTTACTTGCAATGAGTATATAAAATGTTTCTGGGTTCAGATCTAAATTGCAGCCTTAAGACTTTTGCCTGTCAGGTTGGGACTGTGGCAGAATGCATTGCCCTGATGGTCAATGATATTGTAATTAGCTTCATGGTTAAATTCCTTTTTGTTCATGTGATTTATGTTTGTTTGCTACCCAGAGTTACTTGTTTGAGATGAACAGCTATAGAAATTGAATGAATGAATGAGTGCAAAGCATTCCATATAGAATTCTCTGTATGTAAACATATCGTTCTTTAAGATAAAATTACTGTATTTAATAGAAACCAGTGCAAAGGATGACTTGAAAGCATTATAATAATACATTTGCTGTAGTTTGATAAGAGAAATGTCTGTGTTGCAGAAAAAAAACTTGTTCCTTTTTCTACTTTCTGATATAGATATGATAAATCAGATTGGTCATATGATCTGGGAACAGGCTTCAGAGCTAGCTTCCAACTTCTAATGCAAAAGGCAGAGTTACTCATGGAGATGTATCATTATATCTGTGCTACCAAAACCTCTGGGGACACCTACTATAAACACATCCACATCCACATATTAATGTAAGAAACCCCGTTGTTCATTTTAAGTGCACATTTTTATGAAACTGAATAATAATCTATTTGTGGCTATATTTCTCACCTGCATGGAATTTGTCAGTTTTCTGTGACTGTCCTGAGCTGATCATGAGTTAGATGGAAGTTGTCACTGTAAATTAGAAGACATCAACTTGAAAGAAGCTGTACTGAGTGAGAGATTGCAAATTGGAATATAATCTATATCTTTTTCTGCAAGATTCTGGAAGACAGTTCATGTGGCTGAATGAGAAATGCAAAGATAAGATGGCACTTTTCCGAAAATAACAGCAGCAGTAAAAGTCAGAACAGGAGTAATAGCTGTAGTATCAAACTCTGCCTAGAAAGATGACTGGAGTTACAACATAAAACTTGCTGCATGAAATTGCATTAAAGTGAGGCTTTTATATTCTTTTCACTTTTCATGTTGAATATTCTCAAAAATGGGAAAAGGAGACTTTCTTTCTTCCAATTGCCAATTATGTGTGAACAAAGAAGGCATATTATTCCATACACTATCAGCTTTGGCATTGCCTTCAGTTTGACTTTCTTTCAAGGAGATGCATTGAAAAAAATGGGAGGGATTATAATTTTCTAAGAGAAAAAAAAACCCTACTATGTCAGCTTAGTATTTAAAAGGGTAATGTTTGTTGCCATGCCTATTTCTGCATAGTTGGCAGCAAAATTATGGTACTTGGCATGAATATGTTTTAAGTCTGAGGTTTCTTCCAGTGGAGGAATGGATGTGAGAAGATGGTAGAGCAAGAAGAGATGTGGGAAGAAGAAACAGTGAGAACTGAAGTAATATAATTCTTAATAAAACATATTACTGTGGGCTCTGACATTTATATTTATTCCTTTGCCACATGTATGTATCAATAGATGTGCTATCTTCAAGAATTTGAATAACAGCAACTCAAAGGTTCTGGCATATATTTTACAATCATAATTAAAGGTATGGTTGTTTTAACCATTCAGTCATGTCCGACTCTTGGCGACGCTATCCTGTCAAGCACAACTTCTTTCAATTGTTGCATGTTCAACTTTGTGTTAGATTGTTATCAAGCCAGCGTGTTCTTTGCTTGCCCCTTCTTGTTCTCCGAACCATTCCTAGCAGCATTGCTTTCTCCAATGAATTTGCATGCATGGCATGGCCAAAGTAAATCAGATGTAGTCTTATGATTTTAGCATCTAGTGATATGTCTAAATTAAAGGAATATCTTTACTTTTATGCAATCCATACATGAAGCAGCTTCACACTTCAAGATCCGACCATTTTTATTCAAATCTACGACATCCTACCTCTTTCTCTTAGTTTCACAGCTCATCAATGATTCATTTCTTCATGCTTTAAAACCTTTTTTTTTTAATATTTCAAGTTGCAAACTATGAAAAAAAATGATGAAATGATTAATAAATGGACCGTTAAACAAAAAAACAAAAAAACAACAACAGCCCAGCAGAAAAAGAGATAGCTCAATTAAGGAAATATAGAAATTAAAAAGAGACATTCCTGCTAGGTTTCACTTCAGAGACTCATGGAGGTCAAAGCAGGGAAGATAATGTTTTTCCTTCAGTGACATAGCCAATCAAAAAGCAGAGACTGGCTTAGAAGAAAGTAAATGCAGCAGGTAAACTGAATAGCACTAGGTAAACTGACTAGAACAGGAACACCTTACTTTGAAAGTGATGCAGGAAAATGCACTCAGAGGTCATATATGGGTGGGAGGAGTACAGGGTGATCATATCCATGCCAATGTTTCTACGGATTGTCCTCTGCTACAGAATTAGGAATCTTTTTATGCAGCGCTAGAGCAAAGTCACTGACACTGTCCAACATTACCAGAAAACTTCCAGTAGATTTAAAATGTTTCATTTTAGCAATGTAAGTTTCTCATATTCACTCACTCATTCATTCAGTCCACATGTATCAATGAAGCACTCCTTGTAATTAGTCAAGAGGCATGAGAAACCTCCCTGGAGCACTCTCTGAGATAATATTTGATGAAATGAAAGATCTTTCAAACCTCTCTTCCCTCCAGCTCTTTTGTAGGCAATGCCGGATTACCTCATATGAATTGCTGGCCATTTTCAACATCACACTTTGATTTTTAGTGGTTATTCATCTAAGAGTCATGTTAGATGTGAAGATGTTCTTTGTCACGACTATACCATGAAGATAGGGAGTACAAGAATTATATGTTCAAAAAATATCTTTCTCTTCTCACTTTGACTTGCAACGTCTTCTGTTGGATATACCTGAACAATTTTTTTTTACATTCTAGATCTTTTTTTTTTTTTATAATGTATATTTTTTTAACATTTTTGTTTCTTTTTATTCATCCAATATAGATCTTTTTTTTTTTTTAGAAAGTATAGCTTTTCAACACTTTAGTGACTATTAACTCCTCCTGTAAAACCTGTCCTTCAAAACTGATTGCTGGCCTACTAGTGATAATGCAACCTGGCTGTGCGGACAAACCCATATATTTAACAGTTAACTAGTCAATAAAAAGTTAACTAGTCAACTAACCTTCCAATCAGCGCAAGACATATCAGTAGACAACTATTCCGTCTCTTCTTGAATAATCTTGATTTAAAAAAAAAAGCCCTCTGAGGAGTGTCTCTTTAAAATGTTTGTACTGTACTATCATAATTTTAATCTTTATGTTTTATTGATTTTATTGTAATTTCTTTGATTGTTGTGAGCCACCCAGAATCATGAAGACTCATGCAGCACAAAAGTTTCATAAATTATGGTTCATTGCACCATCAACCAGATGTTTAGACCAGATCTGGCATTTGGTCTAGAACAGTTTGGTCTAGTGGTTAAGGCATCAGGCTAGAAAACAGGAGATCATGTGTTGAAGTCCCACGTTAGCCATGAAGGTCAGCTGGATAACTTTGGACCAGTCATTCTCTCTAAGCCGAACTCATCTCATAAGGTTGTTGCTGTGGGGAAAATAGGAGGAAGGTGTGTTGGATAGCTTTTCCATCTTGAGTTATTTAAATAATAATAGATGGGATACAAATAAATAAATAAAACAAACAAACAAATAAATAAATAAAAACTTTTATCCACCTATCGAGTCCTTTTCAAGCACCCCGTTTTATGGTATTAAAAGTCCCATTGTAGGATGTAAGGTGATTTTGTGAATGCCAATGGTGTTCAAGTGATGTTCCAGATGATTTGCACTTACATCCAAGGTGCCTATTGGTACTATCTTTGCTTTCTTTTGCCACAGTCGTTCTACTTCTGTTTGTATTGATTTGTACTTTGTGATTTTCTCCACTTCTTTCTCTTCTATTGTGCTGTCCCCAGGTACTACAACATCAAATACTCAGACTTTTTTTATCTTTTGTACTGTGAATTGTTATACTGTATATCAGGAGTGTTATGTTGCAGGTACTTGTCTGTTTGAATTCTAAAGTCCTACTTTAGCTTCTTCATTTTCTATGACTGTCTATTTTGTGGTCCACCAGTTCTTGTTTGCTAGCAGATGGCATTTCTTGCAAATAGTCCAATGCACTGTTGTTGCTACTTTGTCATGCTGTTGCTTGTAGTCAATCCTCTTGCAGCAACTAACTAGATGTCCCCTGCTTCCTCAGCTTCTTTGCAGAAGCAGCATTTGCATTCTGTTTCTGTCTTCTCAACTATGGCTTTGCATGGATTTGTTCTTAGGGCTTGTTAATTATTCATAGCACAGTCAGCCAAGGGTTTAGACTAGATTTGGCATTTTCATCTATCTATTGAGTTCTTCCAATAACCTGGGATAGTCAGATGTTGTTGTTTGATGGTGCTAAAGGTATCATCGCAGTATATAAGCTTTTTGAAGTAAAACTGCCTTTTGTAATTAACAGTTATTTTCTGTTCACAACAATGTGAAGACATAGTTGTCTGTTTTTTAGCTGTTGCTGGCCTTCATACACATCAAGTTCTCCCCAAGAACCTAGGTTATCACAATGTATCAACATAACATATATGTCAATCCCAGCAGTGTGATCTTTTGTAATGGAAATTTTGTAACAGATGGAAATTTTGTCCAGGCACAGATTTTTTAAGTGCTATCCAATATATTTTTTTGTATGGCACCCAATGTGCTGATTATTATCATTATTAATAATGTTTATCAATATCTTTTTTCTTGTTTTTCTGGTTCAAGTTTTCCTTTCTTGGAACCATGAAAAAATGAATAAAGCAGCTTTTAAAAACTGACACATCAGGAATAATAAAGGTCCTTTATTTATAAAGCATGGAAAGAAGGATATCAAAGTGCTTGGTGAAGGTAGACAATTATTTGTGACATATATCAGTAAATTATGTCATAGTTCTCCAACATTTCCCTATAGGCATCAAGATTTGTTATCAATAAATAGCTTCACATATCACATATCAAGTTTCTGGTATTTATTCTAACTCCCTGTGATATCTGAGTCACTTATTGAAATCATCCAGCTAGCAAGAGAGCCAAAAGTGTGTAGTAAAAAAAAAATACTTTCTAGACTAGATTAAACCATGGAAAAGAATTTTGGTGCCTCTGCTGCTACATCTACCAAAACACCTACCCTTTTCCAACCCAAAAAATACATCCCAGCTTCTTTATGAAGAAAATATATATTTTTTCCTTATCCCATCTATCTGCTTTCATTTCCTGATGCTCTGATAGCCGTACATCAGACATGAAATCCATTAAAAAAAAACCTGAACTAATTGAATTCCTACCAAAATGGGAGGGAGACAACAGTTATATAGCAGAATATAAAATGCCTAGCTGTTCCTGATCTGTGACATTATCCATAGAAAGCTCTAATATATTAATGATTTATTATCTAAAGGTGAGAATGATTGAAAGGTTAATTTAGATCCACCAAGAATCAGCTTCAAGTCCATTTTCAGTCATGTAAATTCATTAGGTGATTGGTTGTCACTCAGTTCCTCAACCCAGCTAAGCTCATAGCATTGTGATTGCTATGATAAAATGAAAGGAGCTCTTTCTGTAAGCTGCCTTGAACTTTGGAGAAAAGCCAGGATATAACCCTAATAACTCAATAAAATCTGAAGGGCATTAACTTTAGCATGCTGCAATGCACTTCCCACAGCAGTTTTGGAGGACCAAAACGAATTAAAAAAAACCCCACCATATGAGCTGAGATTGTGCTCCTGTGGACAAGGGGCCATTGAAACTACAGCTCATGTCCTACTATGCCGTATCTTCTATGAGGACTCATGGACTCACTTTAACACCTCACCTAATAAAATACATGGAAATACTGATCTCTTCTATGTACAACTGCTGTTATCAGATCAGTATGAAATAGTTTCTTTGAATGTGGCCAAATTTTGTTATATTGTATGCAAAATTAGGCAGACTCTAATTGTCCACTGATAATCTTCAGCTTCTGCAGCCAAAATTTCCCTTATTTCAGATGCCAATTGTCTCTATCTCAATCAGTCCTTATTCATGTCTTCCCTGTAAACTCTGATTAAATGAATCATCAGAATGAATATTAAAATTAAGTTTCAAGATAAATCTACCCTTTATTTAAAATAAGGGGAAGTTAAGCTGGTCCCTGCAAATCTATGGTAGTTCCTAGTATTCATTTCATTACTTATTGGGAAAGGTGGGGACAGGAAATTGATCTTGATCAGTATTTAGCTTTGAAAGAAAAAGGCTTAGAAGGTTTAGAAGGCAATTAATAGAGTGAAAACTGCTAAACAAAGTACACATTTAAATTTCACAGGAATTAAACTAGCCAGTAATTATTTAATCTAATTATTTGTATTTCTTGAACAAATGCTACTTAACTCCCCTATTTTCCAGTAAACATTACATTATGGCTTTTTATTGTTGTACATCTCTTCAACAGCATTCAGAGTTATCACTCACTGTGTACATGAAATAAAATCTATGATTAGAACAGATTGGCACCTACAAATTAAGATGCTAGCCAAATTTTAACTTCACTGAAACCTGTTTCCCAATTTCTTAAGGGTTTCTTTTCTTCCACAGAATAGGTCTCCTTTTCTTCTGCTGCATTTTTCAGCTTTCTTTATTATTGCAAAAAGGTTGAGAATGTTTCTCCTGTTTGTTGTCCTTGGGCAGCAGGAAACAATTACAATGTAATTATTATTTTATTTTGTTGTTGTTGGGTTGGGTTTTATATATATATATATACAGTATATATCCTGCGTTCACTATCCTAAGTCACAATTTGCAAGACAGATATATAAATTAATATAAGAAACAAAGGAACAAACCTTCAGATGAAATAATCAGTTACCTAATATCTAACCATTAAGATATTAAAACTCTTCATATGAGAAGCACGTCAATAAAGGGAAAAAACAATCACTAGCAGATTAAAACTGTAATAAGTTCAAGCAATCATCTTAAATGGAAAAACCAAGGAAGGAAGGAAGGAAGGAAGGAAGGAAGGAAGGAAGGAAGGAAGGAAGGAAGGAAGGAATAGACTGATAGATAGACAGATCAGTAGAATTGCTGAGATTAAGCTGGTCTACTCTTCCTAGGCAGAACCTTCTGAAAAATGAAAATTGTTATTTCCAATATATTCCCACTCCACTCCAGGTGAAGGATATTCTAAAATCTCCATTCCCTCCCCACTCCAGGGGAAGGTTACTGCAAAATCCCCATTTCCTCCTGATCAGCTGGGACTCAGGGGGCAGAGAATAGATGGGGGCGGGGCCAGTCAGAGGTGGTATTTACTGGTTCTCTGAACTACTCAAAATTTCCGCTACCGGTTCTCCAGAACTGGTCAGAACCTGCTAAATACCACCTCTGAAATATCTTAATAATTAAAAGCTCTAATTTGTTAAAAATAAATTGTATTTCTTGAGAAAAATCTGTCTCCTATAAGAGCAGAACAGATATGACTTGACTCTTACAAAAATGTTTCGTCCTAGACGGCTTATGTAGTCCTTCAAACAGCCTACTCTGAAACTCTGTAAATATTTATAGGTCATAACTAATATCCTCCACTGTATCTAGAAGCAAATTGATAATGTCATGATCTGGAGGAGACTTCAGTAGTATTTGACATCTGGCACCTTTCTGCTGAAATTGATCTTAAAGAATGTGCTGGAGAAGTTCTCACAAAGCCGAGGTGGCGCAGTGGTTAGAGTGCAGTACTGCAGGCTACTTCAGCTGACTGTTCAGCAGTTCAGCGGTTCAAATCTCACCGGCTCAAGGTTGACTCAGCCTTCCATCCTTCTGAGGTGGGTAAAATGAGGACCCAGATTGTTGGGGGCAATATGCTGACTCTGTGAACCGCTTAGAGAGTGCTGTAAAGCACTGTAAAGCTGTATATAAGTCTAAGTGCTATTGCTATTGCTAAAAGAATGTTCAATTATTGGCTCATACCGACACCTTCCTTTCACATAATAAGTTTCTCTGTGTATGAGGATGATGGCAATTAAATTAAACAACTACATATTGAAGCTTTAACCCGAGCATGACCCAGAGTTTCAGAGAAAAAACAGACTGAGAATCACATCATATTTGAAGGATGTCCTGAACAGAAACAAAAATATTTATTTTTAAAAAACTGGTATGGTTAAAGGAGGAGGAAAAACATATTTCGAAAGAGAGAAACTTTGGATTTTTCAGTTTTTCCTCTTTGCCTGTCTGTAATTCAAAAGTTGATTAAGATGGGTCCAAGTAAAGAGTGATGAAATGACTTTGTGAGGAACCATACGGGAAAGCTATTAGCTGTTCATTAGCTTTATTTCTTTTCTTTTATGTGTTATTATCTTTCTATTTAATATATAGATTGGCTATGTTTTATTTCTAATTTTGGAATCCAGGAATTAAAATGAAGGAAAATATTTGAAGGACATTAATATCTCAAATTTAGAGCAATCCTGGGAGCAGTATTTTTATTCTGACTGAAGGATTTGCCATCCGGAATAAGATGAAATCTAGACATCTAAAGTTTTAGGAGGCAGAACTAACTTGGATTAAGCCATTGAGAGTCTTGTAATAAGACCTTTCTCTAGGTCAACACGCCCAGCCACCAGCTCACTTCAGGAATAGCTCAAACTAGGTGTAAGTAAGGCAAGAATCATCAGAACCAATCAGATAACTCTGGTAACAGGTTCAGTTGGTGTATTAATTTTAGTTATGCAAACACACCCCTGGCTATTGCAACACCAGATTGAATAATTCCAAACTTGTGGGCTCTGGTGAACTATATCTAATTGCCAGATGAGAATCCAATAGGAGAGCCTAGGAACTGAAACATCTTCATTTTATGCCCAGTTAACTCCTTCTTGACTGGTCCATAATGCTCTTATTTCTCCCTCTGATATCTGTACTTCTGGGACAAATTTGATGGATCCTGGTTTTCTATTCATACCAAGAAATGGAGGAAGAAGACAAAGATCAATGCTACCTGTTGAATTAAAGCATCTCATGAAGCCTTATGGCACTGAACTTCTCTCAGAAGGAAAGTTTGATGTACTAACCAAAATTCTCTAGCAAATGCTCTACAACCAGTAGGCCAACCATTTGTCAGTGAGATCATAATTCCAAAGGCCCATATTCCATGAATTGAATTTCTGTCCAGACTCTTCGAATCCAAAATGTGCAAAGAAATTGGGGGAAGGAGTTGCCTGCACAGAAAATATTGTGCATTTAATAATTACTGTGCAACAACTTGTATCACAAAAGTTTTGAAGATAAATCTATAGTTCTCTCATATTATCTTTTCCTTCCATATCAATATGCATTAGCGCAAGTAAAGTTGCCAAGTGGAAACAGTAATTGGCCAATTTTCATCACAGAACAGATGTTCTAAGGGCTCAATCTCCTGCTGAAGAGGTTAGATTTTCAGAAGGACAGCTGCTGCATTTCAGCTGTTGCCTAATAGTTATGACTAGGGAAAATAACTTTTGCAAAGTTTTGCAATTTATGCTTTCAGGGCAATCAGAATTACTTTAGCAAGGTTTGTGATGCTTTACCTTTTCTCAAAGAACGTTTAGGATCATCTGTTCAAGTCGAGGATTAACCTTCCACAGGAGAGAGAGAGAGAGAGAGAAAAGGACAATTCCCAAGATATGAGTAAGGCAAAATTCCTGTGTTGAAAATTCAGGAGAGGTGGAACAGATGCTAGAAAAGAGGAACTAAAGAAGGGTGGAAATTCATAGTCCAAACTACAGTGTGCAAAAGAAACCTTCCAACCAGGGGTGGGTTCCAACTTACCTCGCTGCCAGTTCGCTCCCTCCCGCGCCGCGTGGGCACGGCGTGTGCATGCGCAGTAACAAAAAATACGGAAAAAAACCCCAAAGCCGAAAAAAATATGGTGACCACATGCACAGTTCCGGAAGTCGGCTTCTGTGCATGCTCAGAAGGAAAAAAATAAATAAATAAAAAATTAAAAAAAAATAAATAAAAAAAATTCAAAAAAAATTCAAAACAAAATTCAAAAAAAAGATGGCGGCCCCCACGGACCGGCACCGACCGATCCGGTTCGGTGACATCATTGTGATGTCACCAGTGGGCCACTACCAGTTCAGGAGAACCGGTCCAAACCGGGAGGAACCCACCCCTGCTTCCAACCCAAGGTTTGTTTATTTATACCTTAAATATCTATCTTGCATCTCATCTGCGCCATAGTCTAATACATGCACACACACTGGTAATTGTACACAGTCCTGTTTTAAAATATCGTGTGTGTGTGTGTGTCAGGGGTGGGTTCTAACTTACCTCGCTGCCGGTTCTCTTCCTCCCGCGCCCCGTGGGTGCACCGTGTGGGCGCGCCTCGTGTGCACGCACACACGCATGCACAGTACAAAAAAAAATCCCCCCGCCCAAAAAAATCCAAAAACAAGATGGTGACGCATGCGCAGTGCTGGAAACTTGGCTTCTGCGCATACGCAGAAGAAAAAAAACCCGGAAAAAATTCAAAAAAAATGCAAAAAAAAAATCCAAAAAAAAAGATGGCGGCAGCCACGGACCGGCACTGACCGAATCGGAGCCGTGACATCACCAGCGGGTTGCTACCGGTTTGGGCGAACCGGTCCAAACCAGGAGGAACCCACCTCTGCTACAGACCCCTC
>QLTV01003776.1:1907474-1923957 GCA_003457575.1 Thermophis baileyi
CACCACTGGGATGCTCCGACCCGCCACCCTCCTTGAGATCCCATCCCCCGCCTCACTGCCCCCCCTCTATCCGGCAGGCCGACAATATCATTCATACCAAGCCCAGGGTCAGATCTGGTCCCCCATCTGCTTCTGGTAGTACACTCAGCAGAGGGGGCTCCATTTCCCTCCCCCGGCTCCCCCATTCTCACCAACACAACCAATCAGACGTACTCTTCCATTCACAGTCAAACCAGACAACCCACCACATTCACACACAAAACATGGCTAAAATTGCTAAAAACTGGCCAACAAAAAAGAAAATTGCATTGTAAATGCAACCCTAGGTTTCTTGTTGTAAATGCAACCCAAGATGGTTTAAAAGGTAAACCATCTTACCCATGAAGGTAAGGCGCTCTGCCAAAGGGCCACCTTGTGGTGGACAAATCGAGGCTTGGCCACCTTTCGGGCCTGGCTCTTGCCATCCTTCCGCCCGCATGCCACCCACTTGCCCTTCGTCTTGGGTCGGGGGACGTGCCAGTCCCTGGCTCTGGCCTTCCCCGGGGCCTCCGCCTGCATGCTGGGCCACCGCTGTGAGAACAGTGTGAGCCCCATGGGCTAGAAGGTAAGGCTGATGGCGGGGAAGGAAGATCCGCTTCAGGCTTGCTGCACTCAGCCGAAGGACTGCCTAGGTGGGGGTTGACACACGGCAAGGTTCGGCCGCCTTTTGGGCCCAGCTTCGGCTTCCATGGGGCTTTCTGGATGGGAGGCCTGAGAGAAAATGCCTACCCCGAGGGCCGCCCGCTTGCCCATCTGCCAGCCGGGCTGGCCGGGACCTGAGGCGGAGCGGAGGTCAAGCAGGCAGCAGCCCAGAGCAGGGCCCGAAAGGCGCCTGAGCCTCGCCGTGTCTCCCACCACCAAGAAGCCTCCAGCCACCACTCTTTGCCAGTGTGAGAAGCCTGCAGCCGCCAGTCTTTTTCAGTGTGAGAAGCCTGCAGCTGCTGGTCTTTGCCAGCGCGAGAAGCCTGCAGCCACCAGTCTTTTTTGGTGTGAGAAGCCTGCAGACGCTGGTCTTTGCCAGTGCAAGAAGCCTCCAGCCACCGGTCTTTGCTGGCATGAGAAGCCTCCAGCCACCAGTCTTTGCCGATGCGAGAAGCCTCCAGCCGCCACTGCCAGCTCGGTTCTGGCCAGCAAAGAGGCGGCGGCTGCAGGCCCTTCATGTCAGCAAAGAGCAGTGGCTGTAGGCTTCTCATGTTGAAAAAGACTGGTGGCTGCAGGCTTCTTGCACCAAAAAAGAGGCAGTGACTGCAGGCCAGTGTCTCAGGGCAGGTTCATGTGCCCAGCTGCACCAATAAAGTCCTGAAGTAGCCGCCCACTGTTTCCTGCTGTAAAAACCTTTTTAAAAACCCTGACTGTTGGGCAGCGAGACCCAGCAAGAGATGAGGCATCAGAGAATCACCATTGCTGTTGCTGCACAAAGATAAGAGCCGAGGTGGCGCAGTGGTTAGAGTGCAGTACTGCAGGCTACTTCAGCTGACTGTTCAGCAGTTCAGCGGTTCAAATCTCACCGGCTCAAGGTTGACTCAGCCTTCCATCCTTCCAAGGTGGGTAAAATGAGGACCCAGATTGTTGGGGGCAATATGCTGACTCTGTGAACCGCTTAGAGAGTGCTGTAAAGCACTGTAAAGCGGTATATAAGTCTAAATGCTATTGCTATTGCTATGGCTCTGGCCACCACTGCTTCGGCCCGCCTGCGCTGCCCCACCTTGCCGTGAGTGACATCGAGTTGGCCATGCCCACTCAGTCACATGATCCCCCCAGCCATACCCACCCAGTCTTTAGGACGAACCGGTGGTTACATTAGTTGGATCCCACCACTGCACATACCCCAAACCTCTAGCTCCAATAGAATCCGAATTTTTGCATCTTAGGATTGGTTGCACTTCTTGTTCCTACTTGTGTGATTCATTTGGTTTGCTTAAAACTGAAAACTTATTGCTTAGCCCTCTGGCATATTACTGGCATATATTTTTATTTATTTATTAAATTTATATGCTGCTCATCTAACTATCAAGAGACTCAGGATGGCTTACATCATCAAAGAAATATATAAAATATATATTGAAGTCTTTAAGCTGGATCTAGATCATCTTTTTGCTTATTAAACTGTTGGCAATCCGACAGCAATGAACTGAATCCTAGCCAGAATTTGATAGCTGCACAAGTTTTGTGGCCCTAGGTGGGTAGCAGGTGTATCAGCTATCAGACTATATGTGAACTGCATGCAAACTTTTGAATCACAATTTGAACCAATCTGTTTTAGCAAAAGCCTGATATAGAAGCAATAAAATGGATGGTAGCAATATAGTGATGCAACAGATGACAGTTGTTAGATAAATATTTCCTGCTGTGCTTCTATATGTCAGATTGCTGTTAAAGACAAAGATGCTGGGCCGGTAAACAACAACACACCATTTTAACTGAGATTTCTGCTCTTCAATTCCTAAACACAATTTAGGCATTATGTGAGCATTTCAGATAATCCCTGCCAATGTTGTTGTACTGACAGTGGCATATTCTTCTTAATTTCTGTAGGAGAAAAGCTATGTTTCATATTTATTTATTTATTTATTTGTCAAACATGTACAAGATAGCAGGTATAGGTATAAACATAAACATAATCAAAGTAAATACAGATAGATGAAGACAATAGGACAGTAGGACAGGGACGGTAGGCACGCTGGTGCGCTTATGCACGATATGTGACAATATGCAATATACATATGTGACAATATGCATAGAAGCCAATGTCCAGTCATAAATACAAATGCTTCCCTCCAGCAGATGCTCATTCACAGTCCATGAGACACTGTAGGAAGTGATGTCATAAGAGTGCTGTAGTGAATAAGCCTTAAAATGTTCTACTGACCTTCCTCTGCAGGTTAGAAAACCATTGAATTTAGTGGATAGCATGTAACCAGTCAGAAGCAAGTCATCATTTAGCGTCTGATCTATGTGCTCACAGGATCAGCAGTCCAAAGCAACAGTTCTGTTTGCTACTTTCATAGTTAGACATAACAAGAGAAGATTCATGCAGGCATTAAATACAGCTATTTTTATTATTTCACTGTTACCAATTTCTTCAACTAGGTTACCACAGGAATAAAAACATGATAGCTGAAGAGGTCTGCGTGTAAATAATATGAAACCACAGTGCTCCTTGGCATGAAGAATATCATCCCTTTTATGTGGGAAAAAAATACACAACACAAAAGACAAAAATCTTCAAAGAGGAGAGAAGTGAATGTTATTCATTAATGTATATTGTTTTAACTTGGATTTTGAAACAAGAAAAACTGTAGTGTTAAATTCAGATGCAAGCATTAAGCATGTGCTTTGTAGAAACCTCTCAGACACATTAACCTCACTGACCGCCTCTATTTCTATTTCTGTTTTTGTGTGGGAGGGATGTCAATTATTTTTCTTCCAATCGAGGGAACAAACCTATAACCTTTCCAATTTGCCAGCCCTCATTAAGCATTTGATAAAAACTGGAAGCTGCAATTTCACATGCCTCCTTGTTCAAGACATCATCATCTCAGGATAGACTAAAAAAATAGAGAAACCGGTGCTGTATGCTGCAGTGCAGAAGTTTGTCCAGTGAGACAATAGGAACAAGGAGAGGCAAGGAAGGATTCACTGCAAGAAAACGCTTGATAAAATAAATGATTGTGAACTTGAATAAAATGAAAATAAAATATAAAATTGGACACTAAGTTACAAAACAAATGGCAGTAACATAATTGGAACTGCTGGTTAGGTTCATTCAAGGTAACTGAGTGTTCTGGTTGACCATGTCTCAATAGTTATGCCTTGCTTGTTTCCCCTTATGGGTGTTTTCCTAGTCATGTTGAGTTCAAAAGGATGAAAGATGCATTGTGATGTCATGATGTAGGCAGCACTGTTTCATATCTGGGCCATGCTGTTGTATACAAATATGTAAGGGACCGAGTTTGAGTCACAATGCATGTTTGTCACTTGGCCCTTCTGTTAGGTAATCTTGACAAAGTATTTCACCCTTTCATCTCATTGAACTGATTCATCACCTTTGGGCAATGCAGTAATGCAAAAATCCTCATCGATACTATCTGAATTTTTTAAATAGAAGATGACAGAATATATAGTTCTACCACACAAAAGATCTCACTTTCTAGAAAGTATTAATCTGGTAACCAAAGTAATAGTGACCAACAAACTTCACAAGTGACATCAGAACTACAGTAGCAAAGCATATCATGAAATGCCATGCCAATATTATTTCTGTTGCATCTTGATTGCTAGGAGACAAACTAGTCTATTTCTAAGAATAGTCTTATTCCTAAGGTGGAGCGGTAAACATTCTATTCAATAAAGGTTAGTTTTCAGTTTCTCCATGGTCTCACTGTACAGATTACAAAAAAAGTACAGTGGTTGAGTAAACCAGAAGTTTACTTAATAGTTACATGGAAGTGGCCCATGCAAAAGCAGGTTTGCATTCTATTCTCTTTATATCTTCACTACTTGTAATGGTACCCTAGAATAACATAGCCAATTGCAGAAAACTCATCACATAATTCTTTTTATTTTCTTTTTTGTATGTAATATTTATTAAGAATTTTGATTACAGTAGTAAAATCTAGTACAAAGTAAACTTTAAAAAATAGAAGTAAGAGAAAGTGCAAGGAGAAAGAAAGAAAGAAAGGAAGGAAGGAAGGAAGGAAGGAAGGAAGGGAGGGAGGAAGGAAGGAAGGAAGGAAGGAAGGAAGGAAGGAAGGAGAAAGAAAGAAGAAAGGAAGGAAGAAAAAGAAAGGAAGAATATAATAAAAAGTCACTTTATATTAAAAAGTTATTCAACTGTTTATATTTAGTAACTCTTCTCTCTCTAAAACTACAAAAAATTATTTCCTCATCCGATATTCCATCTGTTATCTATAAACAAATCTATAAAACATCATCTTTTCAGTTCTGGTATCAGCAGAAAGTCCAAAAAGGGCCAGAAGTAACAACATATTATATTTTAACCTGGATCAAATAAACTAACTTTATATTCCTTCCTTTTATTTCGAACAGTGATTATAAACTGATTAAAAAGTAAGATTTGTGAACCTGGTGTCCTTTAAAGTCTCTGCTGCAGTTGTGAGCAAGAAGGCTAATCCCATTGTCTCTCAGTATTTAAACCATGCCCTGAAGTCTCAATTTCAGGAACAGCCATCCAGAGCACAAATGGAGAATTTCCTGTCCTCTTTTTATCTGGGAACCATCTCTGGCTCACCATACCTCCCCTGGTTGAGGTAAGCTTGAGATTCAGCACATAATTTCTCTGCTGTGATATGACTTGGATGTCTCTCAAACCTCGAATGGATCAACACAATACTGTTTGAGAATCACAAACTCTTGGCAGATAATTATGGATATTGCTGCAATGGCAAATGCCTACACAGCTTGTGTCTGGGAATCTCAAACCCTCAAACCCTTAAACTGTCTACCATGGACCTCACCCCATTCCTAAGAGGTCCATAAAGGGGGCGTGCATAAGCGCACCAGCGTGCCTACTGTCCCTGTCCTACTGTCCCCATTTATTTGTATTCATTTTCTTCATTCATGTCTATGTTCATATTTATACCTGCTATCTTGTACATGTTTGACAAACAAACAAACAAACAAACAAATACCAGTTTTTTTTTTCACATAACAAACATACTGGCTGAGAAAATCCAATTGCAGAGCAAACTGCAAAGGCTTTAGTAAGGCCCTCGTTGGCCTTAATGTATGTCATGTGCATCTGATGTAGGAAGAGTCAGACAAAGGCATTTATTTGGTTAAACCTTTAATACAGACTTCTCAGTTTGTACTTCATGTGCTTCTGAACACAAATTATATTCCAACAGATATGGTTTTTGTTTTTTTTTTAATGTTGCCGTTTGCAGTCTAAAAAGAAAGCAGGGCAAAGTGGGTACATTTTGCATATTAAGAAAAGTGTGCCCTAAAGTGTATCTCTTAAGGAAAACAAAATATATCTGGAAAAATATTTGCAATTACTTGTTTTTAAAAGGAGTATAGAAAAATGCAAATTTAGAAAAAAAGCAAAAGAATCACAAGTAACAACATCAGTGGCTGGAAATAGGTTATAGGAGAAATCTGGAAAAATTGGAATCTGATCAGAAATCACCTAAATTTTCCCTGGGTCTTATTGCTCAGAAGTAAGGCAAGCTTGGCCATATACTGTTTTTTTAGCTTTTTTGAGAAATGATGGGATACTAATAACTAGGGGGGAAATAATTGCCTGACTGTTGTTCTGCCTTCATGTTGTTTTATATATCGAGGCAGAAGTGAAACAGTAGCATTGATAATTAAATTATATATAAAATTAATTGCATATGCCTCTCAGACTCACATGTTATCTGGTATACGTATGCATTTCTAAATTATTTATCTTTCCCTATTGCTACACTATAATTGGAATTGTGTTCAAAATTTGTAAGGGAGGAGAGTTTCACTGAAATGTAAATAAGGGGCCAATGAGAAATGGCTTGGTAGATTGAATATTTGGTTTCAAGTAACCTCTGTACATCGCAATTTGCCTGGAAAAGAGAGGCCTTCTTATGGATCTTCAATGTTCTACTGCGCTGCTTACTTAGTTGTACAGTATAATCAGTTTCATAATTAGAATATATATCATTAGACCAAGAATACTATTTAATGCATCATACCTTCAAGATTAACAACAAACACTTCAGGGTTGCCACATTCTAGTCAAACACTGTAAATTTGAGGAATAAACCTGGGAGTACAAAACAGTATTTTATTTTTAAATCAAAGTTGACTATATGATCTCTTTTTTTATTATTTTGTCTTGTTTGACTTTTTGACCGGACAAGTGGCTTGTTAGTGGCTTCATTTGACATAATAATACTTGTAAAATATATATAAAAAAAGCAGACCCATGAAGAAAGACTGAGGGGAAAAAGGACACCATGAAAAAATGGAAAATGAAATTGAATAATTATGAAATTATGCTATTTATTTGTGAACTACCAGCAATTAGGAAACATTAGACGTTTCTCTTTACCTTCTCTATAAAATGGTTCTATCAGCAAAACTTTCCGTCAGACAGGAGAAAAGACAGAGGAAGTATGAAATATGATATAATGAAACTTTATAGTCAACAATAGTTGACAAAGCAGTGGTGAAGCACTACAGTTGTTTATGTCATAATATTTTTGAGTAATTGAAAGATAAGGAGCATTTTCAATAATATGTCAAGGAAATGATGTACATGTACTTTAAAATGGTGGCATGTTGCAGTAACCTGAAATCACAACTTATCTTTATGTAGCAGAAGAAACAAACTGTTTAATCCATTTCTTTCCAATACACACAAGCAATTTAGGATCATTAAATGCATTATTTAGGTTCTATTGGGAGAAATTAAATGTTGGAACATAAAATGGCAGCTCCTGCTTCTTGTGTGAAGACGATGTTTTTTCTGGTCATTTTTAAAATCTGCCCTTAGCATCTGCAGTGAAACCCCGGTTCTCATACAAGTTCAACTTCTCCTTCTGAAGTATTTGTATATACAGTATCTGATTCCTCCTGAGCCTCTGTAGGCTGCTGTTTTATGAGGAATGCACCCAGTGGCTTTTATGCAATGTCATAGCTACTTTTCAATTCTTTGGACCTCAGTCTTGTTAAGGGGAAGTTTTCCAGGCCAAAATCATATTGTTCACTCCCTTTTTTGGGGAGGGGGATGCGGGGGGGGGGGGTCAAGGCAAAAGTAGAATTCAGAATGTAAGAGTATGTGGGGAAGGAGGAGAAGAATGACCAGATTGGCAGCAAGTTCAGGACAGATAAACAGGAATAACTACACATATAATTACCAACGTTATAATCAAAAGTTGTGATAGACCTTAGGTATATTATTATGACTGATGGCATAGTCAATCAGATGTTCAGACTGGATATGACATTTTTATCCACCTACTGAGTCCTTCCCAAGAATCCGAGATAGGTAGATGTTGTTTAATCACTAGACAACAATTTTTTTCAAAAGTTTGGTAATTATGATAGACCCCTTCAAACAGATCACAAATATTTATTTATTTATTTATTTATTGGAATTTGTCAAACAAAAATCAGAACAAGAATAAGAGAATAAAAATACAATGACAGGGACGATAGGCACGTTAGTGCAATTATGCACGCCCCCCTCTACTGACCACTTAAGTATGAAGTAAGGTCCACGGAAGTCAATTTGTGACTGAAACTGAAAATTTGTAGCTGAGACAACTGAATCAGGTAGGGCATTCCAGACTTTGACAACTCTATTACAGAAATCATATTTTTACAGTCAAGTTTAGATCGATTTACATTGAGTTTAAAGCAGTTGTTCGTGCGCGTATTATTGCGATTAAAACAGAAAAAGTCATTCACAGGTAAAACATTACTACGTATAATTTTGTATGCAATACCTAGGTCTGACTACAAGCGATGCTGTTCTAAGTTATCCAAACCAAGAATATAACTTCAGGATGACTGTATCATGTAGGAATCTTGAGAAATAGGAAATTAGCTTTTAATGGCTGCAATGTATTTAATCGCATAATGTTCCGCAATGTTGCTGCATGAGTTCAACAGCCAAAAGTCTTTTGCTGTTGATTTGCTTTCTTCTCCAGTTCTCTCTTCTATTTTTTTTTTTTGTTTCCAGGTACTGCCACATCCATTATCCAAACATCTTTTGTCTTTCTTATCAACAATTTATAAGTCTGGGATGTTATGTGGCAGGTGCTCAAACTCCCAGAGCCCTTACTGTAACTTCTTCATTTTCCATAACTTTATCTGTTTTGTGGTCCCACCAGTTCTTGCTTGCAGGCAAATGGTATTTCTCCCAGATATTCCAATGCCCCAGTGATGCTATTTTGTCATGCCATTGTTTGCAGTCAGTCTGTGTAATTTTCTTCTGATAGCTAGCCATGTGGTCCACCGTTTCTTCCCATTCTTTGTAGATTGTAGTTGCTGCCTATTGTTGAATTCTCAGTTCTGGCTTTGTGTGCATTTGTTCTTAAGCTTACTCTTACACAGCCAGACAGAAATTTCTGGCTTCTTTTTCATTTTTTTCTGCTCTTAGCTATTTCCAGGTCTTGTTGTTATGTGCTTTGCTTGATATATATTTCTTCCAATATATTGGCCATGTAATACATTGTCTTGCCATGTGTTAGAATCATGTATAAAGTGATTGGGTTTATTAATGTATACTTAAACCATTAATTGCTTTAAATGTATTGTAAGCTTGTTAACTGCTATATAAGGAGAACAGGCTAGATTGAGTCAGATCGACTGATAGACCGACTCACTGGCTGACTGACCTACTGACGGACTGACTGCCTGATTTCCTGATTAACTAAAGAGAGTTCGTTTCTGCTCATGTTCCTGATAGAACTACAGAACAAACTACAGACTTTCATGGTTTCTTCTATTATGATTTATTAGCTAATTTTTAATATATAAATGCAAAGTTTAGTTCTTCGTGTTAATATGTTTTGTTTTGGACATTGTTAGTTTAAGCAAGTAAATTATTTTTGACCACTTTGAAGATCTCTGTTTTATTGACTCTAAGATATCAAACTGCAACCCCACATTCTGCTGTGTATACTCATTTGTATGGATGTTCTATCCATCATTTGGCATTCTTGTGGGCCAGTTTGGTCTCTCCAGTACTTGGTAACCTTCCTGTTATACTAGCTTTCATTCATCTTCTTCACTGTCCTTCAGATATCTTTCTAATGCCCTTTTTCTTCGTCAACTGTTTTGTGTACCTGCTACATTCCATGCCCATCTATTTTCCTTGGTAAGTAGAGTGTCAACATTGCCACATGAATGAAAAGCATGAGTCATTGTCATTATTTTTCTGGTCTCCCTATCCAGGGCTTTAAATTCTACTTAAGTCCAGTCCACTATTCCAGCTGTACATCTAATGACTAGAATTGCCCAGATGTTAATTGCCTTGATGGTATTTCTGCCACTGAGTTTTGACTTTAAGATCTTCTTCACTCTCTTGATGTATTTATTTTTACCTTCTTCTGGACTTCAGTGTGCTTGATGTTATCACCTTGAAGGATTATTATTATCGTTATTATCCCAAATCAATCCACTAGAAAATAATGGTAGTTTCAATGAAGGTTATAGATTGTAAGCTGTCATGATGGTCCAGTGTGGGTTGCATAAGGATATTTGTTTTGACTTCAACTTCCCAATCTACAGCTGAGGAAGAGTAACTGGCCCAGAGTCATTGAAGCAACTTCCATGACTAAGAAAGGATTAAAATCTTGGTCTCCCTATTGATCCAGTATCTCACTCACTATACATTGGCTGTTGTGTGTCTCTGTGTGTACATTATTTATCAGTAACTCTGAAAATCTCTACCGAATATAGTAGAATTTTCTCCCTAGCAAGTGTGAATACTGCACAGGTCAGCTTGCCAAAAGGTAGATGTATTAGTAATCACAAAACTACAGAACACTTCCCCAAAAAAACTGTGCACAGATGCTAGTATCTTGTTGCTAATGTAGGTCTAGCTTCCTTAGTTGCCTCAAGCTGTGATCCATCACAGACATTCCCCCCACCTTCCTTTTCTTTCCCCTATGTCTATACCCACTACAACAATAATGCAATCCCAGCAATCAAAATCATTGTTAAGGAGTATTGTAGGTACAAAATGTCACTAGAAATTTCCTGGGCAATATGACGAAGAGTTCCTAAAAGTTAATAAGCTGAATGAGCTGCATCTTTGGGGCCTTGCTGTGTTAGCCACCGACTATCCTCCAGGCCTGATTAATAACACATGATCCGGATCAGCTAGTCTGGAAGCTAATACAGTCAGATCTGTAAAATTATGAAAATGTGCTGGTTGTGTCTGGCAACTTATTCTCCCAAAAGGAGCAGCTGAGTAAATTGTGCATATTTTTGCACATTTTTGCAGAATTTTGATCAGGTTTAATAAAGAGATACACCATAAGATATCTTCAATTTGCAATACTATGCTATGCTACATAATTTGTATATTATGATAGAGAAGCTCCATGCAGTTTATGTTAATTAATACTGAATTCATTCATTCAATGTATGACCTATCCATAAGCTACTAGCATGCTATTCATACCCTAAAATATCCACAGTAATATGAATAATATCTCAATAAAGAAATTCTACAAAGGAAAAAAAAATCAAAACCAACCATACAAAAAACTCAGATGGGAAATGCTCAATTTAAAAGGCTCTCTAGAAGGATTTTATCTTCAGAAATGTCTGGAGTGAATATCCAGAGAAGCTGCATTGATCTCCATGATGAGGTTGTTCTATAGAGCAGCTGCTGCAATAGAAAAACAGTGCCTTAACCCTCTCACTTCAGGGAAAAGGAATATATCAAAGTTCCTCCAAGGAAAAGTCCATTGATTTAGTCTATTCTAGCTGCAAAATGTGGTTCTTCTGATACCCAGGGATCAGACCATATAATTGCTATTATCAGAAAGAGTAGAAACAGAAAACAGAACAACCTTTGTGAATATGCAGATTAGTGGTGTACAAGGATTACATAATTACTTTACAATCAACAGTTCATTCAGATGTTGGATAATGATTTGCTCATAGATGTTCCAGATTTCTTCTCCACCAAAATCAAAATCCAGGCAGTAGATTTCTTTCTTCTTTTTCTTTTAGTTGGGGTAGCATCTCTTTCTGCTTCTTAAATCTTTACATCCCTTATGTCCACATGTATTATTTTCACATTATCCTACTTCTCCACCTTTCTTGGTATACAGCAAAGCAATTCCTGTTTTCATGAATGACTGTTTCCTATTATACTCAAGTCAGAAAGTTGTGGTTACTGGATTGAGAACAAACCACAGTCTGAAAATTTGGGTCTGAAACTTGTATAAATTCCTGGTAGTACTGTTCCTGATGTTATGGTATTTCAGTTTGGATCCATTGGGAAACTATGATTAATTAGCCCAGGAAATTTTCAGTTTCAGTTTCAATGCATGTATGAGGAAAGTAGAATGCTCTGTACATCTCAGTTTAATAAGATTTGTCCTTCTAAGCTAGTCCAGAAATAATCTGCTTTTGTAGCGTGGGAGATTAATTGGATGAAATGATTGAGAAAGCTCTCTTAGTAATAGCATGCCAGTTTCAGGATCTTCTTTTTAAAGACCTTGAATGCACTAACATTTGTTTAAAAGTCCAATTTTTAAAAAGGGTTTTAAACCCATTTTTTAAAGCATCTGTTACTCTATTAATGAAAATGTTTTCTATAATCTATAGTGTGCTTCCATAAAGAGTACTGCAAAGAATGCTGAAGTCTGGTGTGGAAGAGAAGGGAAGACCAAGAAAAGTGACATCTCCACCCAAGGCCCAAAATGGAAATGAGAGACCCAAATGACAATATTTTCATGCACAAAACAAGATGAGAATGTGGTGATCAATCCTTTGTTGTTCGTGACGCCCTGGTTCCTGGGGAAGAATTGGCAGAAGACCCTGAGACAAGTGGGTTCCTCCCGGTTTGGACTGGTTTGCCCGAACCGGTAGCGACCCGCTGGTGATGTCACAGTGATGTCACGGAGCCAGTTCAGTCGGTGCAGGTCTGTGGGTGCCGCCATCTTTTTTTTGGGATTTTTTTTTTTTTTTTGAAAGGAAAAAAAAATTTGGATTTTTTTTTCTTCTGTGCATGCGCAGAGGCCAAGTTTCCGGCACTGGACATGCATCGCCATCTTGTTTTTGGCTTTTTGGGGGCATTTTTTTTATTTTTCGGCACTGCGCATGCGCGCCCACGCAGTGCGCCCACGCGGCGTGGGAGGACGCGAACCAGCAGCAAGGTAAGTTAGAACCCACCTCTGCCCTGAGAGAGGTTTCCCCCCCCCAATAGGTGTTTGGCTGAGCAAATCTAGGAGAAAGTTGAGTTGTGTTGAAGGCACCACAGTAAATCCAGCCCATTCCTTTCTTTTCACTCTCTCTTGATAAGTCCAGAAATGGGGTAAGGAGATAAAGTTAATGGGAGAGGAAGTAGGAGACCTAGAGATGGATAACCTCTATGAGGGAGACTTTGGAAGAAATCTTTTAGAAAGGACCCCAACTGGCAGGGAGGAGGGCTCAAGTGCGGAGTTAGCCTGAAGTCACTGCACAACCATAAAAGGGCCAGGACTAACCCACTCCTCAAGTCCCTCGGAATGTTATCTATTTGTTCCTAAGAGAAGGTTGCCAGTCTGTGGAGATACCTGTATTATAGGCAGAACATAATAAAGCAGTTAGCTTCAACTCTGCATGAGGGTCTAGTTGTTTTCACCTGACAAATCCTGACACAGAGTGAACAGATGGATTGTATAATATATATTCATTGTAAATACTTGTTGTACATAATCTCACTATAAATAGTAATATATATATATATAAGTTTCCACTGTTTTCAATATCACATGCCATCCTTCCAAAGCACCTCCAGTTTAAAAAGAACCAGAAATTCCACAAAACCCCATTTTTATATGAAAAGAAAGATGTTTTGTTTTGTTTTTGCAATGATTCTCTGCATGCCACTTTGCTATTTTTATAAACAAACCTAGGTTCATTTTTAATCCCATTGCCTGAGTTTATTTTTGCCAAGGTGTCAACAGCTTGGTGACATCCTATTTGCCAGATGAAAGCAGACACTGGGTACTTCTCATGCACCATTTGCAACAATAGAATTCATTTGGCCTTTAAAGATGCAAAGTGTGACAACTAAGCATCAAACTACTTGAAGACTTTGGATGCTTAAATTAAAATTTAGAAAACTGCTGCTTAGACTCTTCACGGTAGCTTTTTAAAGAATTTGTTGAAGCAGCTGTGATGGATTTAAATGTCATTTTGAAGAAGAAAATACTAAATTAGATGAACAAAATACACACATACACATCTGAAGAAGTAGAACCAAGGAAATTACTGCCAAAGATTGTATACTTGATAGACTTCTGCAATACCAAATACTCAGTTTCTAGTCAAACACTAACATTTAGGCAGGTAACAAAAAGTGAAGCAAAATACTGCAATAGGGCAAATGCTCTTCATATTTCAAGTAGATAGAAACAGTATTTTTTACTGTTTTTACTGTTTCTACTGATAGAAACTTTATTTTTAATGTATACAGGTAGTCCTCGATTAATATTCACAGTTCACCCCAGAAGCTGAGTCACCACATGGCTGGACTCAAATTTTACAACCATTTTTTTTTTTTACTATGACTGTTAAGCAAATCATGTGGCCATAAGGCCAAATTCAGCTAATCCAATGAGTGTTTTTTTGTCAGAAAATGGAAATGTGTGTGATCATGGGATGCTTCAATCAGTTGTAAATGTGAGCTGGTTGCCGAGTGCCCAAAATGTGATCACCTGAACATGGGAGAGGCCTGGCAGTTATATATTTAATGATGGGTTTTAACTCTCTTCGAGTCCATCGTACATTTCAACAGTCATTGAACAACCAGCTGTAAGTTGAAGACTACTTCTACCACTTCTTAACTCTGTCCATCACATGGTAGGAGACACTACAAAAAAGAGGATCCTATTTTGATATGATTGGCAAGTGTTCTTTAACTTACCAGCCAAACTGTAAAACACATACAGTACCTACTATTTGATTGGAACAGTTACTTTCCTTGGTGTGGAACAGAGGTGGGTTCCTACCGGTTCTAACCGGTTCTTTAGAACCTTTAGTAAACCGGTGATGATGTCACGGAACCAGTTCTTTCGGTGTGTTCCGTGGACACTGCCATCTTGGATTTTGCTTCTGCGCATGTGCAGAAGTGAATTTTTGCTTCTGCGCATGCACATAAGCTATTTTCTATTGCTGTGGGGGCGCGCATGCGCGACCCTGAGTGAACCGGCAGCAAATGGATCCAGAACCCACCCCTGGTGTGGAACCTTAGTGAGGATGAGAGGGAAGGGTTCCTTCTGGTCTGCTCCTGGACTATAAATTAGGTACCTCTTTGGCCAGTTTCTCTACCATCCAGAGTTTTTAAAGTGGAGAGTCCATAGTTCAGTTGTAGTGGACAGGTATGATAGGTTCATTGTCTGACAATTTTGGAAAAGTGTGAAAAACTCACAACTTAAAATTTTGGGTGCAGCTGCTAGTCAGCAGTAGTAATATTGGAGTGGGTGGATCTTGTTGTAAGACAATTTCCTAAGAATCTTTTTTGGCATAGCAAAGCTTTATTGGTAGTCATTCAATCATGGAACAATGCAGGGTTTTCCCCCCACAATTTTGGTAAACAATGAGGCATCATTTAAGCAAGAATAGTTCCCATACATATAACACAACATGCAGCATGGTAAATATAATCAATCACCTACATTTTGGCTTTTAAGGACTCCTAAATGTCCACAAATATTGTGCATTAGTTGTTATGCACAATGTGCATAACAAAAAGCAGGAAGTCAAAAATTAATAGTATTGTGTTTTTTAGTAACTCTTTTTTGTTGTCTTTTTCCTTCTTTGTTTTTAGTATTTTAATTTTGTTAAAACTACTTTGTCCATATATTTTTTCCTTTTATTCATATATATACACACATACACACATATATAGTATCTAAACAACAGAATGTCAAGAATTTAATTATAATAAGAAAAATAAGACCCTGAGCCAATGCTATAACAATGCTAAATGTGGTGGGATCCTTATTCCCATACAGAGAACTACTAAGAAAAAGAAAGAAAGAAAGAAAGAAAGAAAGAAAGAAAGGAAGGAAGGAAGGAAGGAAGGAAGGAAGGAAGGAAGGAAGGAAGGAAGGAAGGAAGGAAGGAAGGAAGGAAGGAAGGAAGGAAGGACAAAAATAATTAGAAAAGCAAAAATAAATGAGAAAGTGACTTACAAACACATGATTAGATAAAAAACAAATATCATTAGTTTACTTCTGGATTTTGAAATGTGTTGCATTAATTTAAAACTTAAGATCATTATTAAAATTAAGTAAAATGTAATGATTAACAATTAATAACCAGCATAATATGAGTGATTAACGATCAATTAAAATACTTTCTGTTTATCTAAAATGCTATTTTATTGATGTATCAAATAAAACATTTAGATATTAAAATCTCACATTAAACAAAGCTAAACTCTGCATGTGGTAGGAGTCCATATGCAGTATATAATAGTATTATAATCCAGAAATAGTTTCCAGTTTGAGTTGTTTTTCAAATATTATGACATTGACACACACTCCCATAACATGCCATAATTTGCCATTCTTCTGTGGAAAGAGTTATACGTGATTTCCAATGAGACCTATGAAGTGTTTGACAGCTGTTAC
Organism: Thermophis baileyi; assembly: GCA_003457575.1. Lineage (NCBI taxonomy): Eukaryota > Metazoa > Chordata > Lepidosauria > Squamata > Dipsadidae > Thermophis > Thermophis baileyi. The sequence goes on from QLTV01003776.1 coordinate 1,923,821, forward strand.
CATATTCCAGTGATGGTGAACCTATGGCACGCATGCCACAGGTGGCATGCGGAGCCCTCTCTACAGGCATGCGAGCCATCACCCAGCTCAGCTCCACTGTGCATGCGCATGCCTCCCGCCGGCCAGCTGAGTTGCGG
>QLTV01003776.1:1933773-1946089 GCA_003457575.1 Thermophis baileyi
GGTGTCCAGATGTCTGGTAGGAGGGAGGTATCGTCATGTTTGTTCATGTTGTGGGGGTGTTTCTCTATTTCGATGGCTTCCATAATTATTCTCTTGTTGAAGTGTTCAGTTTTGGAGATTAATTTGGTTCTTTCAAAATCAATTTCATGTCCTGTTGCTTTAAGGTGCTGGGAGAGGGAGGAAGTTTTTTCTTCTTTTTTGACTACGTTCTTGTGTTCTGTGATGCGTGCATTTATTCTCCTATTAGTTTGTCCAATGTATGTGGCTGGGCAGATTTTGCATGGTATTTCATAGACTCCTTGGTTTTCTAGCTGGATCTTGTCTTTGGGGTTTCTTAAGATGTTGGCTATTTTTTGGTCAGTGCCGAAGGCTGTCTTGATATTGTGTTTGTGGAGGATTTTGCTGATTTTATCTGTAGTGCCTTTGATATAGGGAAGGAGGGTGATGCCGTTGTCCTGTTCTGTGTCTCGGTTCTTGGGGGGTGTCACCTTTTGGATTAGGTTGGTAATTGTGTTTCTTTGGAATCCGTTAGAAATTAATACATTTGTGAGAGTGTGTTATTCAGTTTTCAGGTGGTCTTTGTCGGCTAGGCGTTTGGTTCTGGAGATGAGGGTCTTGGCTACGGAGTTGATCTGTGCAGGGTGGTGGTGGGAATGTGCGTTTAAGTAGCGGTTGGTGTGTGTGTTTTTCCGGTAGATGGTGTGTCCTAGGGAGCCATTGGGTTTTTTGTAGATTAGGACATCTAGAAAGGGAAATAATCTTAATCTACAAAAAACCCAATGGCTCTCTAGGATACACCATCTACCGGGGAAAAAACACACACCAACTGCTACTTAAACGCACATTCCCACCACCACCCTGCACAGATCAACTTCGTAGCTAAGACCCTCATCTTCAGAACCAAACGCCTATACACACACACACACACACACACACATACACATACACACACACACACACACACACAAACACACACAAACACACACACAAAAGTCATGAAAACATTGCTGAGGTCTATTCTTCTGAAAGTCATCTGAGTGATTCATATCCATTTTCAATGAATCCTCAGGTGAAGAGAACAGAAGAGAAACAAGTTGAGGTTGGGCCAAATGGTGCTTCTGGAAATAAGAGAGTTAATTAGGAAGACTTTCCAGATGCTCCCTAGCCTTCTCTCCTAGGTCTTGGAGAATGCCAACTCTTGACAATGCAGGAGTCTAATTATAGCAAATGCTATAAATAGAGATTATTCAGGATTAAGACTCCTGCAATGTGTTAGGCAAGTAAGAATATCTAAGCTCAGAGGAGAGTATTATGGTATTTAAGTCTTCCTGCTTTGCTAGCACTTATCAGCTAATGCTGAGCCAGTTGTAATCATGTCTGGGCATGTCAAAGTTCCATGCATCAGTCCTTGAGCTATTAGAAAAAAATGTTGTAGAAGGTGTCATACAGATACCAGATTTCAAAAAAAGAAAGACTTTTGGAGCCAACCACCAGGTTGGAATGAAGAGCTGGGCGAATAGACCAGCTCTTCAATAATTCCTTTCTGGACAAGGAGAGGACATACTCAAAAGTGCTTCAGAAAGATGCTCCTTATGAGAACACTGCAAGATAGCAGTCAGGAAGTTTAGAGTTCTGGGAGATTGGGGAATAACCATGTTGCTCAAACTGTGATAGGCACCTTTGAAATGATACCAAGTTAGCATATAGCTAGTCCTCGATTTACAACAGTTCATTTAGTGACAATTCAAAGTTATAACAGCACTGAAAAAAGTGACTTACGATCATTTTTCACACTTATGACCATTGTAGCATTTCCATGGTCATGTGATCAAAATTCAAATGCTTGGCAACTGGCTCATATTTATGATGGTTACAATGTCATAAATCATCTTTTGCGATCTTCTGACAAGCAAAATCAATGGGGAAACCAGATTCCCTTAACAACTGTGTCACTAACCTAACAACTGGAGTGATTCACTTAACAACTCTGGCAAGAAAAGTCGTAAATTGGATCAAAACTCACTTAACAAATGTCTCACTTAGCAACAGAAATTTTGGGATTTCAGAAGTTATGGTCGTAAGACGAAGACTACCTGTATTTCTTTTTCTAATCGCTTTCAGAAAATCTCCATTAACTGCTTTTCATCTATTAGGAATGTTTGGATGAACAGGTTTTATAGCAACAGATGGGTTTCCTTCCATTCTTAATGAAAGAAGTTTTAACTTTTTTTTTAATGAACAGCAAAACGATGATTAAAGCTTTCATTTTAGAAAGTTTCCAATGGACTAAGAGTCCAGATATATGTGAAATAAGAATTTCACATGGAATTAATTATGAAGAATTAATTATTAAAATGATTTTGTTTATAGTTATAAAAAATATTTTGTTACCAGGGCATGTTTGTGTCACAATTAGAAGGGCATGAAAATCCTGTGACCCTGGATCACTTTTGGGATTTTTCTGTGTCACAGCCTGGAATCTGTCTAACTGGACCCAGTGACAATCCTGGCAATTGAGTTCTTGCTGAACTTGCTCTTTTTTTATATATAAATAGAGATTATCAGCCACTGAGATGAGGTGGAACATATTGCAATGATCTATTTCAGGGGTGTCAAACTCACGGCGTCATGGCGGCGTCACTTGATGTATCGGGACTTTTTCCCCCTTCGCTAAACCGGGCGTGGCCGTGGCCAGCACATGATGCATCCAGTCCGTGGGCCGGGAGTTTGACAGCCCTGATCTATTTGATCTCAAGACATGTTTTCTTCCTTCCTTTCCTACCACAGCAACTTTTCCCCCCCTAGTTATTCCCTGTTTTTGGTCTGATTTCTGCAGTATATTGCTGTTTGCCTACACACCACAACTTGTAAAATGCCATGATTGAATTAATAGCTTTTATTGTTTTTGACCCAATGAAATGTTGGGAGCAAACTTCCAACATTTGGAATGGAATCCATTCCAAATGTTGGAAGTTTGAGCGGGGGGGGGGGGCTGGATCTGAAAAAAAAAATCTCACTGTGCATCTCAATAAGAGAAGCAGCTTGGACCTGGCTCAGAAAGTTATGATTGGTTGCTCCATTCTAAGCCCCACCAACTTCCTCCTTTTTGGTCATGTGATCCAGAGCAGAATATCTATGCATTCTGCTCTGACTTCCCATATATGCACTAAAACATGAACAGACACAGCATATGGAGAAAGCAGAAGCAAACAGAAAAATACCTATTTTCTATACCTATAACATTACTTCAGGGGTCCCCAAACTTGGCAACTTTAAGACTTGTGGACTTCAACTCCCAGAATTCTCCAGCCATCTATGCTGGCTGGAGAATTCTGGGAGTTGAAGTCCACAAGTCTTAAAGTTGCCAAGTTTGAAGACCTCTGCGTTACTTCATTACATGGAAGAAGACAGATATTCTTTCATATGGTTACTGCTGGCAAACTAGCTTGAAAGAAATATAGAAGCTATATAGAAGCTATAGAATGCTGTACAGGTAGTCCTTGACTTACAACCACAATTGAGGCCAAATTTCTGTTACTAAGTGAGACAGTTGTTAAGTGAGTTTTGCTCCATTTTACGACCTTTCTTGCCCCAGTTGTTAAGTGAATCAGTGCAGTTTTGTTAAGTTAGTAACACAGTTATTAAATGAATCTGGCGTTCCCATTGACTCATCAGAAGGTCTCAAAAGGTGATCATATGACCACAGGACACTGCAACTGTCATAAATATGAGTCAGTTGTCAAGCATCTGAGTTTTGATCATGTGTCCATGGGGATGCTGAAACAGTTGTAAATGTGAAAAATGGTCATAAGTCACTTTTTTCAGTGCCGTTGTAACTTCAGTCATTAAATTAACTGTTGTAAGTCAAGGATTACTTCCACCCATACCCAACTTTCAGTCCTGTTAAGAGACACTAAACAGAACCACAGGATGGTTAATTGCCCATGAATACAGTCTAAATCAAAGTGTCTGTTTGGTATAGTAGTTAAGGCACTGGGCAAGAAATTGGGAGACTGTGAGTTCCAATCCTGTTTTAGACATACAGCTACTGTAGTTATGTATTGTTTGGGCCAGTCACTCTCTTTCAGCCCTAGGAAGAAAGCAAACCATTTCTGGGGGAAAAACTTTGCAAAGAAAATTTCATGGACTATTCCAGTCAACACTAACTTGAAGGCAAAGAAAAAAGAAAAGAAAGAGAGAAAGAAAGAGAGAAAGAAAAAGAAAAAGAAAAAGAAAAAGAAAAAGAAAAAGAAAGAAAAGAAGAAAAGAAAAGCAATCTAAATGTAATGTTCAAAAGCACCACTGTTGGTTTTAATTATTCAAACTTTAATTTTCACATTTAAGAATACAAGAATGCATAATGTCAATTATTCAAACATTTATTTTCACATTTAAGAAAACAAGAATGCTATAGGCTTCCTGATAGATGATAGATAGATGATAGATAGATAGATAGATAGATAGATAGATAGATAGATAGATAGATAGATAGATAGATAGATAGATAGATAGATAGATAGATAGATAGATAGATAGATAGATGATAGATAGATAACCTATCTCTTTAAATATTTTTAAAAACTCAAACAGAAATTGCTCTGGAAGCAGCACCTTATCACATCATGTATGGATGAGAAATAAATCAGGTGTTAGTGGAATACATTTACTCCTATTCAAAGAGCAACTTTTTTTTTCTTTTTAAAGAAATAAGTAGAGATTTAATAAGAATAGAACTATATTCTTCATTTGGGGAATTTAATAAGCAGTTTGAAATGATTATTACTGGAATTTCATGTAGCATAACACTGACTTTGCATTAAAATAGGTTTTTATGAACAAATAAAATGTAGCAATTTCCCCTACATCTGTTAATTAAGATATTTTAACTAGATAAGTAGCAATGTCATTTGCTCACTGTGATTTTGGGGGGGGGGGAGTCCAACAAAGCTACCCTTCAGATATTTAGAGTACATGTCGAGATTGTAAATTCCATGTAGGAACACAACAGGAAAAGTATAAAAGATTATTGATAAACCTTTTGGTTTATCAATTGTCCCCCTTTTGGCTATTGTATTGATTAATTTCCTCTCCCTTACATAATAGAACAATTGAAAAATTCCCATGGATTTCTGCTAGGACAAAAATATTGATATTTATTATTCATATCTCCTGTTCTTCTGTTTAAAAGAGTCAAAATGTTGTGTTAATTAAAAGAAGGACAAATGAGAACGCACAACAAAATAGATGCCCCAATAAATAAAGATAAATGCCTGGCATTTCAATAATCATTCTCCATTCAGTTTGATGGAAAAATGCTTTATGCCTTTCTGTAAAAAAAAATCATTTAAATTCTCATAGAGCATTAAAACCTTAGCTTTATATAGTAAAAGGGTGGTCATCAGGTAAGCGTTTCTTTTTTTCACTTTTTTTTTTAAAAAAATAACTAAATACAAAAAAGAAAAACAAAACACAATATTTTAAAAGAAACCCCCCACCCCCAAAAGAAACAAAACCTAGAGGTTATTTATTACAGAGATACATATGTTTTACAGCAAAGATTTCAATAAATAGAAACCCTATTTCATTTTAGTCATCTATAGCTAAACTATATTGATCAATACTGGAGATCACTGAAGAATTGATCAATATGTTGGTTTTTCCAATGTTGAACAATAAGTCTTAACTAAGGTACAGAAAATCCACTTTCTTTGTCCATGTGTCAACTCCTATATAATAGGAATAAATTTCAAAAGGATGTTAACATCTGAAAATATTGAAACTCACAATATAATTTTTATTAAGTATAATAATACAATTATTAATTATAATTATAATTAAAATAATTATAATAATCATTTTCCCAAATAGAAAAATTGTTGAACCTTGTAGAAATGAACATTTAAATAAAACATTACTTTGACTGCATCTCTAGGAACATAATATAAAAACCACATCTCTGGGAACATAATCATAAAATTTACTCGGGTCTTCTTTAAATAAATGAAGTTCTTTCTGAAATAGTATTTCTAAATAATATTTCAAAATTAGTTGTAAAATCTATTGAAGATTTGGTGTTTTAACAGGTCTTTTTTATTAGGTAAAACATGCTACAACTAAACAAAAGTTACACACACACACACATCTATATACATAAATGATAGTTGTAAAATATTTTTAAAACTGTGTTTAAAAAGCAAAGTAAAACAAATAAAAAAGATTTTAAAAAATGGATTCTGGCAGTCCACCTTATTTTCTTTCTCACCCTCCACTTTTTCTTTCTCCTCCATTTTTCCAGACTGAAATTGCTTCCTAAATATTTTTATCATCGTACAAGTGTTTTTTCTAGTAGTTTACAGCTTCCCTGTCTTCCGATTTTTTGCTTGGGAGGGGGGGAAAGTTTTTTTTCTCTCTCGAGGGAAAACATCACGGAAAGCCATTTTCTCCACAATGATGATACTTTCATCACTATGGCGAACCCTGCCCTTAGAAATGGTTGCAGAACTTTTTACAGTATATTATATGCCTTGTGGAGGAGTTCACCTAGTCTAAAACAAGGAGTCTATAAACAGGTCAAAATGGAAGTAGCAAAAACATTCTCTACACCTCACAGTGGAAGGTGGGAAGGGTAGGTCAGTGTCTATTCTTTATCTCTGCCAATCCTGAACCTGCTTATTTACAATGTGGTTGTGAACCACTCGTGATTTTGGATAATTCAATCTTCAATTTGCTTTTCTAGTTTTCAGGAACCTAGTTAAACTGTGCTACTGTAGTTTGGATTATGCAATGTCTCATGTTGCTTTTCTTCTTTTCCTTTTCTTTTATCATACAAAATATCTAGGATCAGGATTGATCCACACACTGTTTTAATACAAAAGATGAGGAGGAAGAAGAGGAGGAAGAAGAGGAGGAGGAGGAGGAGGAAGATAGATAGATAGATAGATAGATAGATAGATAGATAGATAGATAGATAGATAGATAGATAGATAGATAGATAGATAGATAGATAGATAGATAGATAGATAGATAGATAGATAGATTTAATTAATTAATTAATTAATTAATTTACCAGTATTTATTTTGTCAAACACGTATTAGATAGTACATATAAGTATAAACATGATTTGAATACATGAAATGAATACGAACAAAAATAAAAGGGTACATTAGGACAGGGAGAGTAGGAACTCTGGTGTGCTTATGCATGCCCCTTACAGACCTCTTAGGAATGGGGTGAGGTCAACAGTAGACAGTCTAAGGGGGGGGAGAGAGAGAGAGAAAGAGAGAGAGAGAGAGAGAGAGAGAGAGAGAGAGAGAGAGAGAGAGAGAGAGAGAGAGAGAGAGAACTCAATAAGACCAGAGAATATGGGAGTTGCCTTCCTTAATGCCAATTAAAGTAAAAGGCCAAAAATTATCTTTTAGCTTCCTATTCCATTAGCAATCCATGCCATTCAGCTATTAAGGGTGTGGTTCTGTACTCCTTGAAATATACAGTATATTTTTGCATACCTGTTAATTTCTACATTGTGCACTTTAGGTTCCAACCTAAAATCCCATGGTGACTTTATTCACAAATCATCAGTCTCACTGATGTTCACAATGAGAGATTCAAATCAGGAAAGCATGGACATTTAAGCCAGATTCCGAATACACTGTCTATTGATTTATTGCTACATTACAGCCTTTCAGTAAAATGATGTATTTACTATGCACAAGCCATTCCTTCAACAAAGCAGGATGGAGGCATTTTGGTGTATCTAGGGAGGATGTTATAGTAATTTAATAAAAGTTGTGAAAAATCCTGATTATTCATGAGCAGAGGTTATGTATACTCTTTTGAGACATTCTTCAAGGATAAGTCTCAATGTCTAAGCAACAATCCTTCTTCTCCCCAAGGTCTGACACTGAGGAGATGCCTCAATCTCAACAACACCCAGCCCAGAATGGATCCATATGAATCACCACTCAACCAGCCAACTACCTGATTGCCTGAGGAAATATTATGCTATGGGTAATGTGACAGAGGACAAGCTGGTACTTTTATGGTGTTTTTTTTTCTTCTTCTTCAGCATCTCCTACCTTTCATCTCCTACCAGCATCACTACCTTCACCTTTGGCAGTGCAGTGCCAAAGATCTTATTTGCAGGGATTCATCAGTTCTTCTGACACCAGTTTCAAGGGCAATATGTTACTCTGGGATAGAATTTGCAATCTTTTCTTGGGTAGATTTCTACTTGAACCTTTGAACAAGTGTCATTCCTTGGACTCAATTTTAAGTCTTTTATTAACTCTACACTGGAAAAATATAGTTGCTGTAGGAAGATTTACTACTTTTCTCAAATCTCAAAAGAGCCACAGGCAGGTCAGTTTCTCTGAATAATAAGATCCGGAACTTGCTTGATCGGTCTTCACCAGTCTCATGACCTCCAGAGATTTTGAACTACAAATCCTACAGTATATAGTCATCTCATCTGCAAATAATTGGAACTGTGATCTGATCAGCTGAAAGGTTGCTACATGTGCTGGTGTGCAGGAGGTATTGCTGGGCTAAGTCTATGCTTGATCAATCACTGGATGAGGAATACACAATTGTTTGGGATCAGAGGTCTCATCTGAAGATTTGAGAACATCTTCTGTAATCAGCTACAAAATGTCCACTTACCAAGAGGCAAGATTGCTTCCTATCACCTTTCTCCTGAATAATTGCCATCCCAGGTTACTTCTATATTTTTTTTCTCCTGATCAGATGGGTATGCTACTCTTCCAAAACAAAGCCCTAGTGCAGGGGTGTCAAACTTGCATCATCACAGCAGTGTCACATGACGTATCATGACTTTTCCCCCTTTCGCTAAACCGGGCATGGGCGTGGCCAGCACTTGATGCATCCGGCCCGCGGGCTGGGATTTTGACACCCCTGCCCTAGTGTTTTAACTTTCTAAGAATTCATGTGGGATTGATGTAAATAGAGTAGACTGGAATCTGATCTTTGCATTGCAAAAGTTCAGCTTTGCATTAAGTTTTTAAATTAAAAATAATAAAAAATCAGATAGGGTCAGGAGCGAAGTAGGCAAGAAATGAGGAGTCTGTGCGTACATTGCTTTCCATATGTACAATGGGGAATACTTTGGCCTTGGCTGCCTTGGCAATGCAATGAAGCTGTATTGATTTCAGCTTCATTGATTAAAAAAAACCCCAAATAAATAACTAATATAAGTAAACTAATATAGTAGCAGAAGGAAAAGGTCTCATGGAAAATATCTGGAGGGATGGAGTGCTTCAGACATCACAAAAGTGTTACAATAAAATTCTCCTTAAAAATATGAATGTGTGGAATACAAAATTAGTTCCAAGCTTTAGGTTTGCATCTCTCAAATACCAACTTCCAGGCCACCTGGCACATATTTTGAAATGAGAAGCTTTCAAAGCCATAAGTCTAACCACCCCCATCCCCCAGGATAGATCTAAAGTTGTTCTTAGGATGCTAGTCAATGTTGCATTCAATGGGGTTATATTAGCCCATAAAATTAATGTTATGGAAATGGCCTAAGAACTTTTAATTACAGATAGTAATGCACTGTGCAGGATGTGAAAAAGACGAAAATAAACAAAAAAAGGTAGATCAATCACACTGAGGCAATTTAAGCCATTTGCCAGCCAACGTTAACTCTGGAAATAATGGTTTGTAGAGGAAGAGAGAAAAATGAAGCCCAAAGCCCCAGACTGGCTGTAACTCAAAAAAGAGGATCTATGCTTTGTTTTGTATTTAAAGAGAGAAAGATCAGGACAGAAAACTCAAAGGTAATAAAAATGTCTTCAAATGGAAAAATGGTTCCATTAGCAGCATTAAACTACTCAAAAGATTAACTATTGGGAGAATTTGAACAATATCAAATAGAAGCAACATGTTTCTAAATTTCAGCATACTGTAGTTTTCTATACGGTATATAAATTCAATTTAACATTGTTCGTGTGTGTGTGTGTGTGTGTGTGTGTGTGTGTGTGTGTGTGTGTGTACATGCATGCATGCACACAAATAAAGATACAAGCACATAAGTATATACGGTATGTCACAGAAAATCCATCCACAGGAAGGAAGGCAATTAACTGTCCTGGAACAGAAAGGTGGGAGAGCTCAGCAACAGAATTGTCCAAGGTATAAACACAGCTTAAGTGTTAAATGTGTATTTGCTGTCTTCTAGGTCAGTTTGGTAATCTCTTGTCCACTTTATCAATTCACCTACCGTAGCATCTTTCAGCATTTTGTTTTATCTCTATTCTTCCCAAGAACAGTGGCAAGGTGGCATGCAAACAACCCACAATATTGCCACTTGTGCCAAAGGTGTTTTTCCAAAAGGCAACTGGACTTTCTTGTTTTGTTTTTTCCTTTGAAAACGTTTCACTTCTCATCCAAGAAGCTTCTTCAGTTCTGAACTGAAGAAGCTTCTTGGATGAGAAGCAAAATGTTTTGGAAAGGGGGGGGGAAACACAAGAAAGTCCAGTTGCCTTTTGGAAAAACACCTTTGAGACAACCATGACCTGGATGATTGAGACTCTCCATAGACAATATTGCCACTTAGAAAAAGAGAGCAGGAGAGAAAGATCAGCAAATCCTAGGCCAAGTTTAGAGTGAAAGAAAACACAGAAACCATAGCACCCCTCCTGACACACAGGCAAACACACACGTTGTGAGGGCACAGTAATTGAAGGGCAACCCTGATACATGGAATGCTAACAAAACATAATGAGCAGTTTAATTCTCTATCACTTCCCTGCTTCAATTTCTGCTTCCTCAGTGAACTTGGCAGCTGTTATAAGGAAAAGGCAACAGCAGGCATCCAAAGCAATCCACCAGGCAGTTTGATCAGGGCTCTACCTTTCCCTTAGGGAAGCACTCAGTGAAACATCTGTACAATGGCAAGAGAAACAACGAAAGTTCATGAACAAATGAGCAAAGTTTCATACAGACAGCAATACAGCAATGGAGAATCCAGGAAATCTGTTTCTTTGGATCAGAGCATTCTAGAATGGGGAATAAACTCAGCTGCTCATGCCCCAGGATTTGTCATCATTGTCAGTCATTCAGTCATATCCGACCCTCGGCCACTCTATGGATCAGTACTCTCCATGCCCCTTGGTCTCGCACAATGTAAAACCAGGATTACCAGATGGGATATTCAGAGAAGGGCATGAAGGAAATACTGATTTCCAAGGAACTATGCTATTTCTCAGCAATTCTGTGGAATAAATTAGGATGCATTTTAATAATATCTTCTATTCATACGGTGCCCCTTCTCTAGTTATTATCTTTTCAAAAGAGTTATACAAATCAAGGTGTTTTAAGAGCTTGCAAGTATTCATTTCAAGATAGATGTCACTGCTAAGCTATCAATATTCTTCCTTTTAGCAATCTTGTTGCAATGCCGTCAACATCACAATATGGTGTCACTTTTGGGGCAACAAAGAAGTTTTCTTGCCTTAGAATTATATATCCATAAAAAAAAAAGATACCATTTTGTCTGAAAATAAAGGCTGGAAAGGATTTTAAAATGCTACAGCTAACTTGAATGTTCCTGCTGAAAATCTATATTGAAATGGCAAGTGTGTGTGTGTGTGTGTGTGTGTGTGTGTGCGCACGCGCGCGCTCTGTTTCAGCTATCATGGGATCATCTTAAGGATAGAAAGGTAGAATTCACTTCCTTAATACTCTTTCCATTTATCATTACAAATACCTTTCTCTTTTCTTCAAAGCCTAGCAAGTCTACCATATCTTTAACAACATCAGGTCTTGCTCTCACTGTTTCCTTTCTTAGCCTTTGGTAGTTAATCACTGGCTAGTCATTATGCAAAAGTTTTAACTTCATAAGCTTTTCAAGTAACTTTCAGCCTGAGTTTTACCTACATTACACTGTAGTAGTAGATCTTCTTATTCTAAATGCATCAGGTAGTGGGTTTTCTTCCAATGCTTTGATCAGTTGTGGTAGTTTCTGCTCGTTCCAACAGAGCATCAGCAACTTGCAATCCTTTATAGCAGCGGTTCTCAACCTCTCAATGGTCGAACGACCATTTCACAGGGGTCGCCGTGCGCGTTAGCCCGCCATCTTGGTGCCACCGTCACTGCAGGGGTGAAATGCTCCCGGTTCGGCCGTGCCTACGGGTCGCCGGATAGCCGGTAGCGACAGAAGCGGGAGACTTCGCCCACTCGCCCGGACGCCGCCATTTGGGTTCTTTTACCCTCTGCGCATGCACAGAATGCTTTGCGCATGCGCAGAGGGTAAAAGAACCCAAATGGCGGCGTCCGGGTGGGTGGGCGAAGTCTCCA
>QLTV01003776.1:1946163-1964030 GCA_003457575.1 Thermophis baileyi
GGGGGGGGCTGGGGGCGCGGTCACGGCGGCGGCAGGGGGTCACGGGGGGTCACGGCATTAGAAAGGTTGAGAACCACTGCTTTATAGTATATTCTGTATCACGATTTATGGAATATGCCTCTGTTCCATTTTCCCCTGTGCAGCCTCCAGTGGATTGCAGTCTTGATATGTTGCTGATCTGGAAGAAATAAAATATTTCCCCTGGAAGCACTTCCTCCATTCTGCCATAATGTCCTGTAACCAACATGAGTCATCCTTTATTTTATTTTTTTGTAAGATTTCAGCACTAGTAACATGATCATGGTATGTAACACCAAGGGTCTTTTGTAGACTCCACTGGATACACACATTTAGTCTTTGTGTTACTCACCACATCATTGTGTTTTACTGGCATAGGTTGCATCTGGCCAAACAATACTGTTGTAAAATTGGAGTTTTGCTTCAATACTAATAATTGAATGAACCAAATTGGGCACAACTGTTGAATGTGCTTCTGATCCTGGATTCGATGTCTACTTTGCCATCTCCATCAATGCAAATCGTATCATAATATTTTTGGGGGGTTGGGTAGGAGGTGATATGCAGTTAAATACAAATGCAATGCTAAAGGAAATGGCAGCCATTATCAAGGTTCATTTAGATCAACTACTATGATTTTAGGAGCTACAATCTTTGAATGAAAGGAAGTTTGATGGCACACAGTACAGATAATTATGAAAGCTGAGGCTGTCATTTAGCTACATTCAATTTCTGCAAGCAGATGAAAACTGAGAAAAGGCTGATAACAGTAGTGCTCATGACACAGATTATCTGGCTTCTGAGATACTATGTTTGTGAAATACACAGTGACAGGCTGCTGATAAAGCATGAAACATCAGGGACTAGCAGCAGAATCTCAGAACACAAAGGGCAGAAAACATGAAATTTGGAAAGGCAAGTGTTTTCCTACATCTCTCTGGGGTCAATGGATGGATAGAAAAATGCTGTACCTGATCAGTGGAAAGTAAGAAAGAAGGAACACAGTGATTCTGTGACACTTGGCTTCATCTTGCTAAATTGTTGAGTGTTCTCTGCTGTCTTTTCTTAAACACACACACACACACACACACACACACACACACACACCAAAATAGAAAAGTAATAAAAAATAGAACCCAATCAAATCATTAGAAAAAGTCCTAGATTGATGTCTCTGAACCACAACCAGACATTTGCTATCTGGTTCTGTGAAGCTTTACTAGATATGAATTCAATTTGTGTGATATCACAGAACTCTTCAAAGGAGATTGGGGGTGTGCATGATGGCTTGAATTAGAAAGAAGGGGTGGCAAAGAAAGGATGGAGGAATCCATAGGCAAGTTGAAGAGATGGATACTAGAAAAAGGACATAAACACAGGTTATTGGGATGTTTATGGAGATTCTCAATTATCCAGGTCATAGTTGTCCCGAAGATGCTTTTCCAGGAGACAACTGGACTTTCTTGTTTTTCTTTCTGAAATGAAACATCTTCAAAAAAAAAAAACATCTTCAAAGAAAAACATCTTCTGGTACCGCACTGCTTACTTCTTTCCATATTGACGTAGTTCCATTGAGGACTACACATTGAGTGTAATTGGCTAACCAGTTACAAATCCATCTGGTGGTATTTATCTTGGTAAGATAAAACATTCCACATGTTTTATCTTACCAAGAAGTAGGTTAAGGTCTACTTTGTCAATGTTGTAGTAGTGATTAGTTCTTAGTGATTGTTTTTGTAGGACAGATGCTGACTCTAGTTTATAGTTTAACCAGTTCTAAATAAGTCTGGTAATGAGAAGGTGGACAATGATAATAGACTAGGAGAGGTTAATATCAAGAGGGGAATCTTTCAATGAGACTCAGTCTCACCACTACTGTTGGTAATTGACCTGATTCATCTATCAACAATATTGAACAACTCAGGCCATGGCTATTAAATATCAGAAAGCTCTGCCAAGCTATCCCACATCCTATACCTGGATGATCTGAAATTGTATGGAAAAACACCACCTGAAATGGAATCATTGCTCAACACTGTCTGAATATGCAGCCAAGATATGCCACTGGAGTTTGGCCTGGATAAATGTGCCATCCTTACTATCAACAGGGAAAAATAGTGAAAACTGAAAGAATCAAGATGTTCCATGAAATAAAATCAAGAGTCTGAATGGAAAAAAAAAACCATCAGAAATACCTGGGCATTCTTCAAACTGACAATATCAAGAACATTGAAGTCAAGAAGAAGGTTAGAGGGCAGGGGTGAAATGCTATTGGTTCAGCCCGGTCCGGGCGTACCGGTAGGGGGGGGCGTCTGGTGGTTCAGAGAACCGGTAGCAGCCGCAGTGCAAGGCTCCACCCACCCGCCCGGACATCGCCATTTTCTTTTTTTAACCCTCTGCACATGCGCAAAGAATTCTGCGCATGCGCCGCGGGTGAAAAAGCACACGCTCGCACGAGCAGAGCAAGCACGCACGCGCGAAGCGTGCACTTCCGAACCGGTAGGGAAGGTAAGTAGATTTCACCACTGTTAGAGCGGAATACTTCATGGAAGTGAAGAAGATCCTAAAGTCCAAAATCAGTGGAGGAAATACTATCAAGACAATTAACACCTCGGCAATTCCAGTCATTATAGGCACAGCTAGAATAATGGACTTAAGCAGGCACAGCTGGAATAATGGACTTAAGTAGAACTAGAAGCCTTGCATCAGAAGACCAGAAAAATAATAACAATGAATCATGCCCTTCATCCAGACAGCAGTGTTGACAGATTCTATTTATCAAGGAGCATAGGTGGGTGTGAAGTGTTACAAGTACATAACACAGTTGAAGAAGAAGAAAGGGCATTGGAAGAATATCTGAAGCACAACAAAGAAGAGACACTGAAGCTAGTAAACCACAAAGATTTACTGCATATTAGAGAGACCAAACTGCCCTACAAGAAGACCAAATGAAGAATAGAAAAGAGACATGGCAAGCCAAAGTATTATATAGCCAGCACACATACAGTACATACACACATGTCTATGGAGATTCTCAGTCATCCAGGTCATGGTTGTCCCAAAGGTGCTTTTTTAAGAGGCAACTGGACTTTGTTTTTTAAAAAGAGATTTCACTTCTCATCCAAGAAACTTCTTCAGCTGTGACTGGATGGTGGGGAATGGAAGGATTTATATTTATATTCCTTGCAGACAGCTGGTCATTTGCATTCTTTTAGAGAGTTGTAAAGGCCACTTGAAGGTTTATCTGGGTTCTCGGGGTCACCTAAGTAGTGCAAATGAATGTGAAGCTTCTTGGAACTGCTGAAAAGACTGTGTTGTAGATTGGAGATAGATAGATGATGTCATATCCCTCCCCCTCTGTTAATAGAGGGCTGTTCAATTTTGACATAGATGGCCTCTTTGACTCCTCTTTCAAACCAGCGGTCCTCTCTGTCCAAAATGTGGACTTGGCTGTCTTCAAAAGAGTGGTCTTTGTCTTTGACAAATACAAATATAAAATTGTTTGAAAATAATGATGTCCCTCTTTGGAGGGACATTAAACAAGATTTACAAAGATGGGATAAATTGCACTTATCATTACTGGGAATAATCTCTGTGATTAAGATGAATATTTTACCAAAGATGCTTTTTTTATTTCAGACACTACCAATACAACTGATAATCCATTTAAACAATGGCAGAAGGATATTTCTAAGTTTATATGGCAAGGGAAAAAACCAAGAGTTAGATATAAGCTATTGCAAGATGCCAAGGAAAGAAGGGGGGCTGGGCCAGGGATGAAATTCAGCAGGTTCTGACAGGTTCTGGAGAACTGGTAGTGGAAATTTTGAGTAGTTTGGAGAATTGGCAAATACCACCTCTGGCTGGCCCCAGAGTGGGGTGGGAATGGAGATTTTGCAATATCCTTCCCCCAGGAGAGGGGAGGGAATGGGGATTTTTGCAGTATCCTTCCTCTGGAGTGGGGTGGGAATGGAGATTTTGCAGTATCCTTCCCCTGCCACGCCCACCAAGCCATGCCCACAGAACCGTAGGGAAAAAATTTTGAATTTCACCCCTGGGCTGGGCCTACCAGATATGAAATTGTATTTTGATGCATGCTGCTTGACCATTCTTAAAAGAATGGATGAGTTTACAAAACAAGAGGTTACTTGAATTAGAGGGACATGAACTAAGGTTTGGATGGCACGGCTACTTATGGTATGACAAAAGTAAAGTTAATGTTGATTTTAATAACCATTTTGTTAGAGGTGCCATATTAAGAATTTGGAATAAATATAAAATAAGGCTCTCTAGGAAGTTGCCTCTCTGGGTGTCACCGCAGGAAGCCTTTTTAAGAAAAGAAATGGTGGCGAAGCCAGATTGGTTGATGTATGGTAAAATTTTATCTTTCAATTCTGGTGACCCAATACTAAAGCCGAGGGAAGAATTTGAATCAGAAGGTTATGCTTGCCATTGGTTTACTTACCAGCAACTGAAAGAAAGGTTTACATTGGATAAAAAGTGCTATGGTTTTGATTTTGTTAAAAATGAATTGGAACTTTCATTATGTGGTAATGATGAACATATTATTGCTAAGATTTATAGAATGTTATTGAAACTGAACTTAGAAAATGAACATGTAAAACATTGTATGATTCAGTGGGCAAGGAATTTTGGATATAATGTGATGCTTGAACAATGGGAAAATATGTGGACGAAAGGTCTAAAATGTACATTAAATTATACTCTAAAATATATATTTTTATAAGATGATGTATCGCTGGTATTTAATACCAGATAAGCTATCTAAGATGTATAAAGGTATGTCAAATGAATGTTGGAAATGTAAGAATAAAGAAGGGACTTTTTACCATCTATGGAGGACATGCGATAAAGCAAAAAAAAAAAAAAATTTGGAGTATGATTCACACTGAAAATCCTGACAATGCAGAAATGAAACCAGAACTTTTCCTTTTGGGACTAATGGAAAAAGAACTGGAGAAAAAAATGGAACTTTGTTACTATACATGTTGACAGCAGCAAGATTCTTATATGCGCAAAAATGGAAAGACACTTTGATACCTACCATGGAAGAATGGTTGCAGAAGTCGATGGAGTTGGCTGAAATGGCAAAATTGACTACTCTGATTAAAGAAAAGAATATAAGTACTTTCGTTTCTATGTGGAAACCGCTTCTGAATTTTGTGCTTGATGTGGAAAAGAACGTAACGTTGACTTTTGGTTTTACAGATTAGATTGATAGATCTTTATAGAAATGACTTGTTTATATTATTATGGAAAAACAAAAAATTGTGACTTGAAGTTTTATTTTACTGCCACAGGGAGAGACGGAAGTCAATGCTTCTTTTTCTTTTCTTTTTCCTACTCTTCCCCACTTCCCTTTCCTCTTTCCCCTCCTTCCTTAATGTTCCTCTATTTACTTTTATATTTTGTATTTTATAATATTAATAATTTAATAAAAAATGTTTGAAAATTAAAAGAGCGGCCTTTGTCTTTTAAATGCAGAGAGACTGCTTGAATCTTGTAAAGATTGTGAAGATTCTTGTAAAGATTCAGCAGTCCATCTGCATTTAAAAGACAAAGGCCACTCTTTTGAAGACAGCAAAGTCCACATTTTGGACAGAGAGGACTGCTAGTTTGAAAGAGGGGTCAAAGAGGCCATCTACGTCGAAATTGAACAGCCCTCTGTCAACAGTGGGAGAGGGATACGACATCATCTATCTCCAGTCTACAACGCAGTCTTTTCAACAGTTCCAAGAAGGTTCCACACCCATTTGCACCACTCAGGTGACCCTGGGGACACAGATTAACTGATAGATGGCCTTAACACTTGCAAAAAGAATGCAAATGATCAGATGTCTGCGAGGAGTATAAGAATCCTTCCATTCCCCACCATCCAGTCAAAGCTGAAGAAGCTTCTTGGATGAGAAGTGAAACATCTTCAAAGAAAAACAAGAAAGTCCAGTTGCCTCTTGAAAAAGCACCTTTGGGACTTTACTTTACTTTACTTTACTTTACTTTACTTTACTTTACTTTACTTTACTTTACTTTACTTTACTTTACTTTACTTTACTTTACTTTACTTTACTTTACTTTACTTTACTTTACTTTACTTTACTTTACTTTACTTTACTTTACTTTACTTTACTTTCACATGAATTCAATATGGTTATTGCCCTGGGATAGAAGCTGTTTTTCAGCCTATTTGTCCTTGTTTTTATTAACCTGTACCGTCTGCCAGATGGTAACAGTTCAAAAAAAGGGTGCCCAGGATGAGATGGATCTTTAAGAATGTTTTGAACTTTCTTAAGGCAGCGGGAGCTATAAAGCTCTTCCACAGAGGGGAGAGGGCAACAAATGATCCTCTGGGCAATGATGTTTACCCTCTGGAGTGCTGTCCTATCTGCCACTGTGCAATTGGCAAACCGTACACAGATGCAGTAAGTTAAAATACTCCCTATGGTGCAGTGGTAGAAGGCCACCAGCAGTTTTTCATTCAGTTGTTGTTTCCTGAGAAGTCTCAGGTAGTATAATCTCTGCTGGGCCCTTTTGACCAGTGCTGCAATGTGAGTGCCCCAGGTCAGGTCCTCTTTTATGATAACACCCAGAAACTTAAAACTGGCCACTTGCTCCACTCGGTCTCCATTGATAAGCACACATACACACGCATAAACAGAAAAACATATATAAACAACAGTGAACATTTTCATGGAGATTTTGAACCCCAAATGTTGTAGCTCAACAATTTTGGTTTGGTAATGAGTATTTCACAGACCTGGTTCTGTCCAATGCATTGGGGACCCAATGGAGGAGCTTTATACTGGAGGTGGCTGACTGGTTAAAATTCAACGCCACCTCCACCACCCGCCCCCATGTTTCCGGTTCCCTACTTCGCCATCTTGTCTCCTTGCTTTTATTTATTTTTATCTGTTAATGTTTTTATTTGCTGTGTTTTTATAATGGGTGATTTCAATGTTTTTTCAATATTTTTTATGCTGTAAGTCACCCAGAATTGTATATGAGAAGGGTGGCAAATAAATTTTATTTAAAAAACAAAAGTTTCTATTCTTCTTACTTGTTTCACTGACTGCATCCCAAGCTTGTTCATCTAATTCCATTTCATAAAATACCAGTAAGTCCTTCGAAACTCACTAGGATGTTGTCCTAAGCAACATCCAATGGAAAATTACAGAACTGCTCTGACAGACGTATAGGAAGCAACTTGTAGTGGTCAACCCAAATTGTAGTCTCCAAAGTCAACTAGAACATGCAAGAGCAATTCAGCAGCAAAACACAGGAATTCAATGTTGTGGTAAGCTTCACTAGGTTTAACAAATATATTTTCCTTATCCCATCTCAGCTTCAAACAAAAACTAGACTAAACATTTCCTAAGAGAACGTGAACATTGTACTGCCACATTCCCTGCAGCACACATAGCCTTAAATAATAACAACAAAAACATACCTCCTTCCCTACCTGCAATCCCTCTTCACTCTGATTGTATGTTATTGCATTCTTTTTCATAGTTAATAACCACCATCTCCTACAAAATAATGCCAAAGATATTTCTATGGGCACATTTATAATGAGGCTTCCACTCTGTTGAAATTATTTTAGATGCAACTTTTGAGGCACAGAATTATTGCAGTGAAAGGAAATGGGTAAATGCCTACAGTTAAGAAAGCAATCCGATTAAAAATGAGGTAGAAAATGCTGTTAGGTTGATTTCTTCCTTGAGGGATGCAAAGCTTTGCATATTTTCTATATTGGGTTTTATTTATTTATTTGTTTTCCCGGAAGAAAATTGTGACAAGCTCAGCTTTTTTTGCAGTTGAAATGCTATACAGCTGAACCTAAGAGCAATTCACATATGTTTCACATTCAGCCCAAAGCTACTATCAAAGAGTTGCTTTTCGTATGTGTGAAGTAATAAATGCAAAAGCAGCGACTTGGAAACACATACGGAAAACTCATTACATTTGTCCCATTGTGTAAATGATTATAATGCTGGTGATTTAAGGGAAGGGAAGGGTCCTTATGTTCTCTTTTTGATAATGTGGTCTTCTCTCTCTCTCTCTCTCTCTCTCTCTCTCTCTCTCTCTCTCTCTCTCTCTCTCTCTCTCTCTCTCTCTCTCTCTCTCTCCTGTATTATTCAAGGCACAAATTATCGGACACTTTGTCTGAGGACCCAGTTGTCTAGAAAAGGCTCTGATCCTCTGATCCTGGAAGGGAAAGAGGAGGGGCTCTCTCTCTCTCTCTCTCTCTCTCTCTCTCCTGTATTATTCAAGGCACAAATTATCGGACACTTTGTCTGAGGACCCAGTTGTCTAGAAAAGGCTCTGATCCTGGAAAAGGTGGAAGGAAAGAGGAGGATGATTAACAGCAAGATGGATGGACTCAAGTATAGTGGTGATGGGAGCACTATTAGAAGACCTGAAAGACCAGGAAGTTATTAAGAGTTGACACAGACTTGATGGCACAAAACTAATACATTAATCAATATTAAAAGAACACCAAACAGTTCAGCAGGTAAAAAGATAAACCCCCAGTTTTTTTTCTTGTTTCAAAAAGTACAGAATCTACAAATCTAAGTAGAATACAAAACTTGGAAGACAAGCTGCCCATAAACCACTATGGTAGTCATTTGAAGCTCATTGAATCTTGCTTTTCTTGGAGGGGGAGGGCTCCGAACTTCTCATTTTCTATACCTACTCAGAAGCATTTTCTGAAGGATGCCAAGCTCACAGATAATTGTTTGGAGTTTCTTTGATTACAATTTTCAGTGTCTAAAAACGTTTTCTTATGTTGGATAGAAACAATCCTTGTCATCCCTGATGGATTTTTGTTTATTGTCTTCTTTCCTTTGCCTCACTGTTTTGATATTGTTGGAATGGAAATGGTGGAGACAACGCTAAACGCCATAAGCTGTTTAGTTGCTTTCAGTATAAAAGCCTGGAATTTCAACTGGAATGGGAAGCAATTGACTTCTTTCAATAACATTTGCATACCTAGTTTGATTAGCTTCCCAATATTCTCTTACTGGTCTATACTGGTTCAATTTATATGCTGTGATTGTCTATTGGAGACTACCTAGTTGTAGATTAGATGTTCAACCTTATTTTCTATTGCAATTTTGCTGGATTTTCATTCGGTGTAATTATTTATTGAAGAGAGTATAAGAAAATTGCTTTTCTGTTTCTCTATGTGTGCTAATTTTAACTTTGTGTTTATAAAGGGCTTTTGCTTTTGGTAAGACAAGAAATGACGGAAGGCTATGCCTTACAATAGCATAGATTGCTAAAAGTTCAGAAGAGTCTCTGTTGCCAAAGAAAGGGGATTTTGAGGCTGCAGCTTGTCTATCTCTGTGCCAAAAAATAATTATCCTACCCACAGACAAATCATGGTTTTAGACAGGATTGCACCAACAGTTGGCACGAATTATAAATCCATAGAATTGTACTTTTGTACAAACCTTTCACTTCTCACCCAAAAAGCTTCTTCGGTTCAGAACGGAAGAAGCTTCTTAGATGAGAAGTGAAACATTTTCAAAGGAAAAAAAAAAACAACCCCCAAGAAAGTCTTTCTTGCAGTAAAGTTCATTTCCTTCTTTGTCACTTGGTTTTAATGATTTGATCTTTCCTACGTCTTTTAGAGAATCCTATGCTCCTATGGTTTTTCTATCTGAAACAACATCTCAGATGTGAGTGTGCAAATATCTCTCTAGGGAATGAGCCTCACCATGTTTTAAGTTTCTTGGTAGAGCTTTTGACATATTTGAAACATTTAAAATCTGAGAAGAGCCATAATATCACAGCTGTCCAGTTTTTATGATCTTATATGACTTAGTCTCCTTTATATGCTAGATTCTGAAAAATGAAGAGGCTTCAAATGCTCCATTACTATAAGGGGAAAAAACCTCTTCATTCTTATCAGATCTTTTCCTTTCTTGCTTAATGTGTTAATGCCTTCCAATGAAGCTCAGTTCCTGATAACTATACAGCAGGGGTGTCAAACTCAATTTCATTGAGGGCCACATGAGGGTTGTGTTTGACCTTGGAGGGCTGGGGGGCATGGCCATGGTAGGCGTGGCCAGCTCGACATCACTCATGTCGGGGGCACCTGTGGTGGCCAAGTGCTAAGGCAGGACTTCCCTGAGACCCTTTCTCACTGTCATTATAATCTCCTTCCTTTCTTCCTTCCTTCCTTCCTTCCTTCCTTCCTTCCTTCCTTCCTCCCTCCCTCCCTCCCTCCCTCCCTCCCTCACTCACTCACTCACTCACACTCACTCCCCCCAAGCTCCATTTTTTCTGGCTAAGCCACTGCGGGCCAGTCGTTTGCTGTTTCCAGGCTGGCCCCGCGGGCCAAATCTAAGCACCCCATGGGCTGGATCCGGCCCACGGGCCTTGAGTTTGACACCCCTGCCATAGAGAAATATTCATGTTGTTTTCATGGCAATGTATGTTCCTCCTTCCGGGGTGTTTTTTCCCCCCCAACTCCACAGCCAAAGGCTGCATCTCTGGGATTTACCAATGGTCTTCTATGTGAGTAGCAATAATCCTGCTTAGTTTTTCTGCAATTGGGCAGAATTGCATAGGGACTGCTACTTGGTAACATGCTTAATATAGAATTTATTTTAAAGTGAAATCAGTAGGTTAAGTTAGATGTGATTAGCCTATGTTCCATTAGTTTCAATGGAACAGCTCTAAGTATGACAAAATCTATATATACCTTTTGCCCATGGCAGATGTGTATTGACAATAACAGCAGATTAAGTGCTAGTGAGAGACTGGTAGATGTTAGTCCCAGCTCAGGGTGGCTAATGAGTGCATTTTAGCCTTGTTCTAATAAAGTCAGTCCATCTTATTATTTCTTCCTAAGCGACCCCCCCCCAGACCAAGCTTCAAATTCTCCTTTTGCCATCTTAGGTGACATTCAAGCTAAACCCAGATAAGACCGAGTGGATGTGGATATTACCTCCGAAGGACCAGATTGATCATCCTTCCGTCGTTCTGGGGGGAGAAAACTTAATCCCCTCAGAACGGGCTCGCAATTTGGGTGTCCTCCTGGACTCACAGCTGAGATTAGATCAACACCTGACAGCAGTGGCCAGGGGGACCTTTGCACAGGTACGTCTTGTGCACCAATTGCGGCCCTATTTAGATCAGGAGGCTCTGCTCACGGTCACTCATGCCCTTATCACCTCACGGCTTGACTATTGCAATAGCTGCACTGGCTGCCGATTGCGCTCCGGTCACAATTCAAGGTGTTGGTTGTTACCTTTAAAGCTCTACATGGCTCAGGACCAGTTTATCTGCGTGACCGCCTTATGCCACATTCCTCCCATCGACCAGTGAGGTCGCACAGGGTTGGCCTTCTTCAGGTCCCGTCGGCCAGACAGTGCCGGCTGGCGGGACCGCGGGGGAGGGCCTTCTCTGTAGCCGCTCCGACTCTGTGGAACCAACTTCCCCCCGAGATCCGTACTACCCCCACCTTACTGGCCTTCCGTAAAGCCGTTAAGACCTGGCTTTTCCGGCAGGCCTGGGACCAATAGTTGCCCTGATTGGCCCATGCATGGTTGTGTGAATGTTTTATTTTAAATATAGATTTTTTTTTAATTGCTTTTATATGTTTTATTTTTTTATGATGTAAGCCGCCCAGAGTCCTTCGGGAGTTGGGCGGCATATAAATTTTATAAAATAAATAAATAAAATAAATAATTCAGTGGTGATATTTCAAAACTAACTATAAGGCCGAGCTGAGAACAAATTAACCATCACATCCAGTGGTGGTATTCTACCGGTTCGCACTGCTTCAGGTGAACCGGTAGCAGTGGCGGCGGGAGGCTCCGCCCACCTGCCCGGATGTCATCACGGATGCTCTGCGCATGCGCAGAAGGTTCTGCACATGTGCAGAAGCGCTGCGCGTGAGCGAAGCGAGCGCACACGCACACGCTCCCATGTCCGAACCGGTAGCGAAGGTAAGTGAATACCATTACTGATCACATCAGTTCTCGCTTAACTAGAGAAACTGGACTTGTGGTAGATTCAGGATGTAAATATGCCCAGCAAATCTGCCTTGGTTTGGACTGAGTGCTGTCCCTCCACCTTTGCAGACCAAGACTGTTATGTCCTCGAGTTATGACCGCGCGGCTGCTGCTCACCTCTGATTGGCTCCGACTTGAGCAGCAGCCGGGCGGGAAGTTAGAAGCTCAGGATTGGCTAGCCGTTTGACAGCTCCAATATAAAAGGAGCTGTCAAGCCGCTTGCCTGCTGTTCCGTCTCTTGGTGCTGAATAAAGAAGCCTTGCACTTCTATCGTGTCTGACTCCGTCCTGTCAGCTGCGGCGCGCGCGAATCTAACAAAGACAGTGAGAAACAATTTGCCGTAACTATCATCTGCTTCCCATTTCCTTGCTTTAGTTATTTGGAGATGACTGCAACAAAAATAAAAAGAGATGTTTTGAAGCCTTCTTCCTCTTCTTTGATTTTCTTTCTTGGGATACTGTAGGTATAGGATTATGTCACTTCCTACATAAAGGAAGCTGTATCTTTCAGAGTCCTTGTCCCAGGGATACAAAATTTCTAAGGAACATTTTTTTAAAAAAGGAGATAAAGAAGCATCTGCCTGTCTTATTATTGCGATCCTATCTAGCAGTATTTCTTGATGAGGCTGCTATCCAAAAGATCCAAAATTTATTTATTAAATTTATTTATTTACTTATTTTTTATGCCACACATCTACTGATATAGTGATTCATTTATTTTGTTCTATATCAGGCAAGAATGTTAAGAACATAACTTTGCTATGGATTTTTTTAAAAATGTGTTATTTCTCATCTTTGTAAGGAATCTTTTACCAGATTTTTTTATCTTGAGAGGGAAATCCTCTCTCAAACCCAGATGAGTTAGCCCATCTTTATAACTCCCTAGGTTTCTAATAAACATGAAATACATATTTTTCTTCCAAACTCTTGGTAGCCCTTTCTCTGTCTAGCACTCTTGTCAAAATTGAAATATACTGTATATTGTATGATCACAATAAAACCTGGTTTGGGAAGAGGACAAGACTGGCTGTTTCTAGTATTCACTATCTTCATTCTTTCATAAGACAGCTGATTGCTAGCACAGTATTAAAAGAGTATTGCATGACCCACAGATAAACTTTAAATCCAGAAATCGATAACAGGAAAAGGGATGCCCTCCAATCAAACTAACTACGGGATTTGAAAACATCCATCTCCTTTGAAAGCAGCAGGAGGTCAGGAAGTGCATCAAGACACATAATAGTAAGCCTAGAGGAATAATGAGATAAAAACACTGCCTCTATTTTACATAGATAAATGAGCATGAATAACAAAATAAATGTAGCTCATTTTCAATAGATAGAGTTTAAATATCTGTTCCACATGTATGTTTTACATTCCTTACTGATCCAATTAATGTCAAATATATCAAACTATTAGTACCAGAAGATCATTGTCTGGCAGACAATATTTTTGTTTTCAGTAGCAGAAATAATTATCTGGATAGTTTTGTGTTTCAGTTCTTTTAGAGGTAATTCAGTTTTGGCCAGTGGTGGAATCAACATATATTTAAGAGGCACTGCTGAAACTGAAGTGGATAATAGTTCATTATATTGGCTATTGTGTGACTACCTTTTACTCTACATATACAGTGTTTTGGAAAGAAAAAGTGGAAAAGGTGAAACAGAATGGTGGAGAGAGAGGGATAGGACCAACATTAATGAGAACATTAATCTGACTTTTCATGAAATAAATCTGTTCTGGAAAGTCTCCTTTCATTCATATCTGTTTTGAGGCATAAAGAAAATGGTGGGGAGAGGGGGCAGAGAGATATTGGTCTTTTCCTAATTTCATTGGGACCATTATAACTCACCTCATATGAAAAGGTCCAATATTCACTAACAAAAAAATCATGTTTTTCATCTCAAAGATCCAATTTTCCATTCTTGGCATCGTCAGGTAGGGTTGAAAAGGACATCATTTTGAAACAGTTGCTAGTCAATTTGGACAATGTTGAACTAATCTTGTTCGACAATACTGGTCTGATTTAGCACGAACCAGCATCAGCATGTTTGTCTTTGTATCCTTTTGTGGTGTTGTTTCTACCTACTAGATGCAAACCGGTTTATGTTATTGTTGGTTTGTTATGGACCTTACAAAAAGAATCTTAGCAATGTGATCAATAGATCAATATATAATGTATGAGATTTACTGCTTGGTCTCAGTAGTAATTTTTCTTGATACTCAGTGATTGGCTAATGGTGTGTCAGTACAGAAAGAAGAGGAAAAGCATATTTCAGTTCTCTTTTCAGTCTTAAGAAAAATAATTCATAATTGATTTTTAAAGGCAAGATTCAGACTCTACCTTTCATCCACTGAGAAAAAGCTAGAGAAAGAACGATGTAGTGCCCACATTATGAAATGATTTTCTATTGGAACCATTCATTCATTCATTCATTCATTCATTCATTCATTCATTCATTCATTCATTCATTCATTCATTCATTCATGCTAACATTCTTCATTTGCCAGGCAAAAACTTTACTTTTTCATGTGGCATATCTTTTTAACTGATTAGCTTTGTTGCTTAAACTTTCTAGATTTGGTAGTTACTAAAATTGCACCTGGCAGTTATCTTAAGGTTCCAATGAAATGTCATATATTATGACGTGGTCTAATATAAACACTATATTGACTGATGTTTTTGCTAAATAATATGCCTTACAAGTACTAAAGGAAATTATCTGACTAACTTTGGTGACCATAAAATGAGTAACCCTTGAAAAAACTGGGACTTTTTTCAGAACCTAGAACCCCATATTTATTAATTATTCCCCTCACAAGGGGAAACTTGTCAAGGGCATACTTTTAAGATATTCTAATTTGTGACCCAAATGAACACTGTCTTTGCAACTGATGAGGAATTCTAGACATATTTAAAGTTGTTATCTTCAGGAGATTAATGGATCATTATCAGTACTATAATCAAGAGAGCTGATTTTTTTTTCTTTGCAAAATGATTGGAAACAGACTCGCTTATCAATGGATGTCTGTCAGCAATTGATACATTTAACAATGCAAGAGAATATCTTGAAATGAGAATAACTACTTGTGTGTCAGCATGTAGTTATTATGCATCAGTGATTCTTGACAGTATTACATAGAAAGCCTGCTATTTCCTATAGCTCCATTACTGAATTTGTATTCTGCAGTGATATTTTTTATTTATGAACCTTGTTCAGGGAAAACATGGATTTTTAATTCAGGTTTTTGCCATGCTGGCTGATAACATGAAGGAGCTGACATCTCCATTAAGTGAAGCAGGAAAAAAAAAACCTATTTGCCCATTTTCCCCCAGTTTACCCTCTCACCAGGGGTGGGTTCCTCCCGGTTCAGACCGGTTCTCCTGAACCAGTAGTGGCCCGCTGGTGACATCACGATGATGTCACCGAACCGGATCGGTCGGTGCTGGTCCGTGGGGGCCACAATCTTTTTTTTAATTATTTATTTATTTATTTATTTATTTTTTCCTTCTGAGCATGCGCAGAAGCCGACTTCTGGCACTGTGCATGCGGTCGCCATCTTTTTTGGCTTTTTTTTTTTAAAAAATGGATTTTTTGTTACTGTGCATGCGCGCGCACACATGCGAAGTGCGTGCGCGCCCACGCAGCACACCCACGCAGCGCGGGAGGGAGCGAACCGGCAGCGAGGTAAGTTGGAACCCACCCCTGCCTCTCACCCCAATGAAAGGGAAGCATTGTGGTAAACTAGATGGATTGGAGAGCATTTTTTAAAAAAATAAAGCTGAAACAGACACGCAAAGTAACTGTTAACATTTTCTAAGTTTGCAATCAGAATCATAGGATATGCTTACCAAATTAAGAACTTTTTTCAGTTGCTAGGCTCTAAACTGTCAGGTAAAGAGAAGAGCCAGCTAAATTTGCTTACTTACAAGAGATATTTGAAGCTTCAAAACAGAACTCTTCAAACCTATTACTTTTCACAATCTAACCTATAATTTATTTCCATTGCTTCATTATTCCACTCTCTTTTACCCAAGAGAAAACAGAACAAAAAATTTCAAATTGAGTATAAGAGAATAGGTTGCTGCATTTAGCATAA
The DNA here is from genome assembly GCA_003457575.1 of Thermophis baileyi. NCBI lineage: Eukaryota > Metazoa > Chordata > Lepidosauria > Squamata > Dipsadidae > Thermophis > Thermophis baileyi. Next base: position 1,962,326 of record QLTV01003776.1, read on the forward strand.
AATCTACTAGCTAGCTAATATATATTCTACCTAGAACATTTAATATCTCTGTTTCATGCGCTGCATTGATTGCCAGTGTACTTCAAAGTGCTGGTTGTAATTCAAGGTGCTGGTTTTCATCTTTAAACATTTTCATGGCTTTAGATCAGGTTAGTTGAAGGGCTGTCTCTTCCCAATTGTTTCTATCCATCTGACCTGTCAGGAAGGCATGCTTTGGGTCCCATTGGTGAAAGAATGCTGCTAAAGTTGGCCTAGAAGACATGTCTTTTCTGTTGTAATGCCTGCTTTATGGAATATTTTCCCTCCAAAAATCAGAATGACCCCAACACTGCTGGCTTTTCATAAGCCCTTAAAGCCCTGGTTCTGTGCCAGGGCCTGGGGCTCAGGCTGTGTTGTAGTGAACCTTTTCATGATTAATTTGCTTACTATGATATGTGATTTATTCTTGGCTGCTACATGTTTTAATTGTTGTATTATTTTTAAAAAAAATTAATTTTGTTTGCTGCCCCAAGTCATTTGGTGAGATTGGTGGCCAGACACACTAAATAACTAAATAAAAATTAAAGAAATGAAGGGCTTTGTGTAATTCTAGAGCTTCTCTAAAACTTGCTACGGCAGGTAATTTTAAATGTAACAGATGGAGAAAATGATAAAAATACATGAGGTATAATCTTATGAAGCATATTATATTTTATTTGATCAAGTGAAAGAGTGGGCTGAAAAAGAAAAAATCTACTTCAGAGGTGAAAAGCTTTTTTTTTTCTGAGCCATATTTGACTTTTAAGTAGTTTGTTATGAAACATGCTTCAAAAAGTAGGGCAAGACTGGGGCAAGAAAGCAGGCAGGTCTAGGATAAAACTTAATATGAGCTGACATTCAAATGCCAATGTCAAGGTCATCAACAAAGTAAATTGAAAACATAGCCCTTAGTCTGAAAAAACAAGGTCATTCTACTAGATCTTTCTATGGCAAACCTCACTCAATTGGCCAGGTATTAGCTTGCTGTTGGTTCCATGGAGCTGGCTCAATTATTTCCATATTTATCCAAACATAGCAGAGTATACATATATGTTATTATTTTCAAGCTCTCTAAAAATGATACCGATATGGGAAAAAATATCTGGTTGTGTTTTTGTTTTTTTCATTCACAAAATCAGACAATTTAATTGCTCTATTCTAATTGTACTTCTAATATGATAGATAATGTATTCATCAAACACTTCAAAATTAAACACTTAGATCACGGTATGCATAACATGGTAAAAGGGGAATGCTTGTCTAAGCTTTTAGCTTCCCATTAGCAATAGCAATAGCAATAGCACTTAGACTTATATACCACTTCATAGTGCTTTTACAACCCTCTCTAAGCAGTTTACAGAGTCAGCATATTGCCCCCAACAATCCGGGTCCTCATTTTACTGACCTTGGAAGGATGGAAAGCTGAGTCAACCTTGAGTTGGTCAGGATCGAACTCCTGGCAGTGAGCAGTGAATTAACCTGCAATACTGCATCCTAACCACTGTGCCATCATGTTTATATTACAGAATATGAGGATCTAACCCAGAAGTATAGATTTGATATGAAAAATTATATGTCATCATAAGCATAACTGACTTTGGTGAGATAAAGCACAGAACAAACCCCTAAAATTTAGTTATTTATTGAAATGCAATTTATTTATTTGTATCCTACCATTTTATATATA
>QLTV01003776.1:1971810-2001739 GCA_003457575.1 Thermophis baileyi
TCCCTTTGCCATGCGGCCGGCACAGTTAATCACCTCGTTGACCTCTGCTCAGCACCTCGGCCCGCTCAAAAGTAAGCAGTGCCAGTTGCGGCCTAGCGTGCCACCCCCCCTATCCCCGGCCTCGTGTAGTTTGCGAAGCCGCCGGGGATCGGTTGCAGGCGGCCTAGCATGCTGCCACCCCCGTCCCCGGCCTCACGTAGTTCTGTTGCAGGGGACATTTCACGTGAAGTCCAGCTGCTTTTACATTGTGTGAGACAAGTTGTGCAGCTTTGTGTGATTTTGTGTGTATTTGTGTACCTCTTTTATTGTTTTGTGTACTTCTTTTATTCTTATTTAAGTATTAATCTTGGTATATCTCCTTTTTGTCGGTCATTATCATTGGTGCAAAGAAGTGATGTTAAAGACAAATAACACTCTTATTGCTCTTTGTAAGTATTTGTGTACCTTTTATTGTTTTGTGTATAATAATTGGTATATTTTCTTTTTGTAGGTCATTAGGGCAAAGAAGAGCCTAATGCTGGGAAAGATTGAGGGCAAAAGAAGAAGGGGTCGACAGAGAATGAGGTGGCTGGATGGAGTCACTGAAGCAGTCGGCGTGAGATTAAATGGACTCCGGGGAATGGTAGAGTACAGGAAGGCCTGGAGGAATGTTGTCCATAGGGTCGCGATGGGTCGGACATGACTTCACGACTAACAACAAGGGCAAAGAAGTGACGTCGACTTGGCCACGCCCACCCAATCACATGCCCACCAAGCCATGCCCACAGAGCCACGCCCACAGAGCCACGCCCACAGAGCCAGTAGGGAAAAAATTTTGAATTTCACCCCTGCTCCAATCTGCCAATAGGAAAAGGCTAATGCCAACAACCTTTCATTTGGAAACCAAAAATGAAACTTTTGAAAGGAAAGGAAATTACTCTCCTCATATAGCCTGCATGCAAGCCACATTATTAATTCCTCAATTCTCCTCATAGGGGAAGGAGACAACTCATATCTTTCACTAGGAATGTAAGAAAGACACATTTATTATATTTATTTATTATATTTATTAATTTTTTATTAATTTATTAATTTATTAATTTATTTATTTTATTAAATTTGTTTGCCACTCATCCTACCGCAAGGCGACAAATCCTGCCAATTTCAGTGTAATTTTTCTTCCTAGCTTTGTTTGTTGGCTTGTTTTAGAAATGGACAATTTCATAACTGTTTTGCTTTTGACACGTATAAACTTTGGACCTATCTTTCTGTCATTGATGAAACCGGTAATGTAATTGCCTTAAAAATGCAAACCAGTCAGCTTTTCTGGCTGATATATACAAAATGATATGAGCTTTACAAATATAAATGGTAGTGTTGTTCACAATTCTCAGCAGAACACCAACTTTTCAGACACCTTCCATTGTCCCTTCCACTCCCACCACCACCACCACCACCACTCCATCACATTGTTTTGATCTGGGAAAAATAAACCCCAGCTGAATTTCATTTGAAGTTATTACAAAGTTTGGGCAAAGTTTGGTAGGAATAGAATTTCCTCCAACAGAATCCATGGTGGATTTCATTTGTAGTCTTCTCATAATAATAATAATAATATAACTTTATTACGGTCATAGACCAGCAATAGACATTACTGTTTACAATATATTAAAAAATAGTACCGACATTAATAGTCTATAATTACTTCCCTGTTAAGAAAATACCTGTTCTCAGACCGTTAGGTTCACTCCCTAGTTTACGTGAGTGGAGAGCCGATAAGTATATGAATAAATACATTTTTCCAAAAATTGTTAGAGACAATTTTTTTCCAAAAAGTTGGCTCAAGTTGGCAGCTATAATTCTGTAACCAATTTTTTTCTTGTGGACATTGCAGTGACTCAGAATTTTGCCACTGCACACGTGGTAGCCGGGTTTGAGTCCTGGAGGAGAAAGCCTACATAAAGGCTGTCTGCCCTCCCTGGCAATCTCTCTAGTAAGGGGAGAATATATACTGACCTATGAACTCTGTACAACTCACAGTACAATAAAACATGTGAGATATCTTTGACTTCTGCTTTACCACATATACATACACGTTCTGCTATTGGTGTTCTCTTATACCTGCCCTGGAGGAGTGCTGAGGGGAGAATGTTAAACCTGGCTCTGAAGAAAGCTATTCTTTGTTTTGGGAAGATCAGATCATTTAGATATCTTGCTGATTCCCACACACCCTGTTTGATTCTATCCCTACTGTGGAGAGGCAACCTATTTAGTTCTACTTGGAACTCCATGTCCTTCATTCTATTGATTACTACTTGCTTTGCTGCATTTTTAGCCAATGAATTATCATCATCTTCCAGTCTCTTACCTGAATTTGTGGCATTCCTTTCTCAATTCTTAACTGGGCATTTGAAGTTCCTTTGGCTGCAGCTAAGATGGCTCGCAGGAATTCGGTTTGTATGGTTTCTAGTGCGTCTTTCTTTGCCAGGATTCCTGTTTGTGCCCCATATAGAATTTGTGCCAATGTTTTGGCCTCGAAAAGTTTTAAGGCAGCAGGTACTAATTGACCTCCGCCTGTGTAAAAGAAATGTTTAATTGCATTTGAGGACCTATTGGCTGCTTGCAATGTATGATCCAAATGTGCCTTCCATGTCCCTTGCGAGTGGGAGACCACCCCAAGGTATCTAAATGTCCCGACCTGTTCCAAACTATGTCCTTCTATTTTCCAAGAATATTGGCTAGGTCTTTTAGCAAAAACTAAAATTTTTGATTTATCAAAGTTAAGGACCAACTTGTTCTGTCTACAATAGCCAAGTGTTGCCCTAATTGCTCTCTTCAGTCCTATGGGAGTTTGTGACATAGGACAGCATAGCAGCATCGTCGGCATATAGGAGAATCGGAATTTTGCGTTGAGCTAGGTTAGGAGGATGTAGATCAGGGTTCTGTAAGAGATCGATCAGGGGGTTAATATAGAAGTTAAAAAGGGAGGGGGACTGTCTTCTCAGAGCTGATCTATTGCTGATCTATTGCTAAGCAATAGACTCTAGATTGTTGTATATTAATCATTTTAAACAGATTTTAACTTCATAGTAATAACTCTGCAATCAACTTTATCTGAGAGACAGTGGTTGGCTTAAGAAATTACCTGGTGAGCATAGGCATCAATCTTAACCACAATGATATCAAAATGATGAAACATGTGCCATGATGCCACAGAGCAAGCTCTGCCCTTTGTACTTGCATCATAGGTCACACCTAAGTGGCAGAGTTTGTGTTGCAATGCACTTGATGCCATGTGTTTCCTTACTTCTGACCCCATGAACACCCAAACAAATGAGTCGGGTACCTTAAAATAAAGTCCAGCACTCTCTCAAAAGCCTCAGCCTTTTAATATAGTAATGAACCACCAAAAATAACCTATGTTTTGGTTTATAAATTAGAATTTGGTGTGTCAGTATTTGAAATAAGTGAAACGCAGAAATCAGAGTAAGCAATACCACAGAGAGAACATTCACACCTATTTCCAAGCTTTTTTTCCCAGAGGAAAAATGGGGGAGCATCAGTTGTAACTTGTGTAAGGAACTCAGCCCCTGTGAAGAGAAGCTACCTTAATAATATTCTTAATCTTTCAGAAAGATGAAAAAATAAGTTACTTAGCTTTCAAATACAAACCTCAAGAGATGGAAATGGGTTCATTTAAATATGGCTTCATCCTTGAAATATACAAAGGGATAGAAATATGGCATAGTCCTGAAATTAGAAACACTAAAAAAAAAAAAAACATGTCCAGGTTCATTGAGAGTCCCCAAGTGCATAATTTGTGGAAGATGTGCTAGAAAAACTGAGGTGAGCTTTAAAATCAAGACTCTAAATAAATAAAAAGGAAAACAAGAAAAAAACAGGTTTTTCAAAAAATATAAAACAAAAAAGTGATTGCTGGCATATCCCCAGAGAGAACATAAAAAGAATGCTACTAAAATCAAAACTGTAGAATTAAAAATGTCCAGTTTTGTAAAGACAGCTGATCTTACAGTTACTTATGAGATTTTTCTGTCTGGAAAAAAAAGGATATGTTTTTCTCTAGCTAGGTGCCAACAAGCCTCCTAATATATAACTTTAGCTAGGGTGGAAGAAGAGGCCCAGCAGTTGGGGAATCAATTTATTTTGCAGTCTACAAAATGTACAAATCTGAAGGAAAGTCTTATTCCCCACAAGCAAGTGACTAATTACTAGCACTGATTTCTGGGAATCAATAACCACATTGAAATCAGTGGTGGGTTGCTGCCGGTTCGGACCGGTTCTCCCGTACCGGTGGTGGAAATTTGCCCCTGCTCGCCGAACCGGCAGCGATGCCCGGCTGGCCATGCCCACGAACCGTTCTCCAGTTGCCGCTCCTTGAAAGCGGCCTGCAAAGAACCCACAGAGGGTCATTTGCGTGACGTGATGGGGGCAGGGGTGCGAGCGAAATGAGCGTGCGCAAAATGTGCACTTCCGACGCAATGCAAACCGGTAGGGAAGGTAAGTAGAACCCACCCCTGATTGAAATGTGCCATCTAAGCTATATAGCAGTGATGGCGAACCTTTTTTGGTTCACGTGCCAAAAGGGGGGGAGTGCGGGGGGTCGTGCGTGCGCGTGCCCACACCCATAATTCCATGCACCCCACGTGCATACACGTGTGATCCCCCTGCTCCCGGCACATGATGGCATGCCCGTTCACTCTCCCCAGGCTTCAGAGCCTTTCTAGGAGCCTGGGGAGGGCAAAAACGGCCTTCCCCCCCCCGGAGGCCCTCCGGAGGCCGGAAACATTCCATTTGCCGACTTCCGGTTGGACCGGAAGTCCTGGTTTTTTGCTCTCCCCAGGCTTCAGAGCCTTTCTAGGAGCCTGGGGAGGACAAAAACGGCCTTCCCCTCCCTCCTGGAGGCCATCTGGAGGCTAGAAATGGCCCATTTCAAGTTGGGAAGGCTGTTTTCACCCTCCCCAGGCTCCTAGAAAGGCTCTGAAGCCTGGGGAGAGCAAAAAACGGGCCTTCCCCACCCCCTCCGGAGGCTGGAAACAGCCTGTTTCCTGACTCCCAGTAGGCCCAGAAGGCCCGAAAATCAGCTGGCCGGCACGCGCATGCATGCCGGACCTGAGCTCGCGTGCCCACCGATATGGCTCTGTGTGCCACTTGTGGCACATGTGTCATAGATTCGCCATCATGGCAATATAGGATTATCTCAGTTCTTAATTCTTTCTCACTGAAATCAATAGACAAAATCTGTGCAGTAAAATGTTGGCTATTTCTAGTTTGTTCAGGATTTTCAGTTAATTGTTGTGTTGATATTACTGGGTCAAAACTTTTGAAATTTCTTTTACGTGTTAATCCAATTTATATGGTCACCCATCTATCCAAGAAATTCTGGGTGGCAAACCAAAACAGAGAATTGCATTAAAACAAAAACCATCCCTATTCCCCCCCTCCCCCGCCAGGAGAAAGATGTGTTGGAAGCCACCCAACCGGAAATATAGAGAACTAGAATGTGAGCAGTTTGTGTGGTATTGCATAGCTTATTTTCTTTCTCTGTCCTCTCACCTTTTCTCACTTTCACCTTTGTTCATACACATAAATATATCATATGTGGAACAGAAGAATTACATCATTTTTTTTTAGTTGGGATAGACTCAAGAACAAGACTGATGTCTCATTGGATGAAATTAGATCTTCCTCATTCCAACTTTATTTACCATTAGCAGAAAGAGTGCTTGAGATGCAGCATTCAGATGGAGCAAGAAAGCAGAATATAGACCCACAAACTGTTACTGCATAAAGAACTTCATGCTATTGAACGACATTACTTCCCTTCCCATAACCTTATTAATCAAATCAAAGAAATGCCATATATATAAAATTTGTTTTATATTGTAATTTTTTGAACTATTTTATGATTTTTCACTGCCCAGAGTCACTTGCTTGAGATAGGTGGCTATAGAAATTGAATACACAAATCATACCTATGAAGATTTTTTTCTTGGTTGCCACATATATAAATTAAATTGTACTTTGTTTTTAACTGTTTTATGCTTGTTTTGCCATCCATAATTACTTGCTTGAGATGGACAGCTATGGAAATTGAATAAATAAATTCATTTGACCTGATGGTAATTGCTTAGGATGGTTTACAAACACACACACACACACACACACACACACACACCTGTACATTATACAGGTGACCGGGACAAGGAATTAAGGAGATGTGTGTTGCGGGGTCTCTCACACCACAAAATAACAATATATTATCAATTTGCAGGGATTATGCTCAAAGATATTTGAAAGCTACAAGAAATGGAATTGGAGGTCACCTGCCTTCCAATTGCTGTAGGGTGCTCACTCCTGAGATGGATACTAGAGAATTTGATTTCTTTAAATCAAACACAACTCCTGGTGATACATAGGCATTTCCATGTAGATCTCTTCCTGATATTATGGGAATAGTTTGGCACTCCGCAGTATAGCTTCTATAGCTTCTATATTTAATTCATACCCCTGGTGATCTTCCATTCAGGCAATAATGAAGCCCAACCATATTTAAGCCAAGGTGGCGCAGTGGTTAGAGTGCAGCACTGCAGGCTACTTCAGCTGACTGCTAGCTGCAGTTCGGCGGTTCAAATCTCACCGGCTCAAGGTTGACTCAGCCTTCCATCCTTCTGAGGTGGGTAAAATGAGGACCCAGATTGTTGGGGGCAATATGCTAACTCTGTAAACTGCTTAGAGAGGGCTGTAAAGCACTATGAAGCTGTATATAAGTCTAAGTGCTATTGCTATTGCTATTGCACTTTCTTAAGAGCAGCTAAGTGCTGCCACTTACCTCAGTTAAAATGTCAATAATTGAACAAAAACATTTTTCTGCACTGAACACTTCTTGATTAACAGTAGATGTGTTTTACCTGTCCAACAAAATACCTACTTGGAAACTACTGTATATATACAAATGAAAATATTTTTCTCCTTTTGGTTTATTGAAGGAAAATGTAACAATATGGAGCAACTACATTTGCTTGCAGAGGTATTTTTCACCTGATTTCCCATGAGATCGTATTGTTCACACCTCTTTAAAAATGTAGATGTTTTTTGCACACTTTGGAAAAAAGTAAGAATGAGGCAACTTTCAAATACTGCTGTTGCTGTTCTCTAATTATTAATACATGGTGCTAGATTAGGGGTATAACAACAATGAATTTCCTCCTTGTCAAAGCAGCTGGGCCTAGCAATTAACACTGCTGACTTCCTGTCATCCAACCAGTTCACATCCTAAAAGCACTAAGATAAACATAGAGGGATGAGCTTGCAAACATGATTCATGAATAAGGTCTAGAAAACGTCTCTAGAGCAGCAAAAATGCATATTTGACTCACTTTTTTCTTTAAAAAGAAAAAAAAAGGAAACTAGCAGCTCCCCTCCTTCTGGCTTGAAGATCCTTAGTCAGAAGCATTAACAAACAGTTAAGATAGATGACAAACGTTTTTCTGATGTGTCAGTCGTTTTGATCTGTGCTATTTGCTGTAACACTTTAATTCTGGAACAAGGCAAGCAAGCAGCAGCAGCTGCCTCTGGTGGGAGGTATGTAGTCTACAGATGTCAGGTTCTAAGGCAAAGCGGATGCTGCAAAAATGCTGTCTGAGAAGTGAGAGAAATAAATCCCACAGGTCTCCATGCAGCTGGAGGCCATACACATAGAAGCAGGCTTTCTGAGTACCGTCTATGACTCAGGCGGGTGGGGAATCAAACAAGCTCAGTATTGATGCATGTATGTACCCTTTGAGAGAGGAGAGGAAAATGAAATGAAATTCTCCCATGCTCAGGAGAGGGAATAAGCTGAAATTCTCTGGTGTCTGGAACAGTCCCTTGGGCTCTATCAAATTTTGAAGTCTCTCCCACTGAGAGGGGCCTCAAGAGAGAAAATCACTGTCAGAAAGAGAAACATGACTTGGAAAGACCAGGAAAAATCCATAGAGGGCCTGAAAAAGGAGCAACAGTGCAGGTGCCATGGAGAAGATACCAGAGCCATACAGGGCCAAAGAAAAAAGTGAAAGAAACCTGCCTCATCTTGTTCATGCTAATCTTTCTGGGGAAGGTGACGAAGCATGGGTCTCTCTGCCTCAGTTTCCCAAAGTACCATTTGTGCTGCAGAAAAGACAAATGAGAGTAATCTCTAACATTAGAGGGTCTAATGAGAGAGGAGAGCTAGGAGGAGTAATGGGAATTCTTTACGTTCCTCTCCAAAAATTTTCTTTGATCTACAGCTTGGAAGGTTCACAATATTCGTTTGTCATGCAAACCACACAGCACTCAAAAGGATATTTGAATCAAACACAGTAACCATAGCAAACATTCAAATGCACCATGATACATTGGAAGGAGATTGTGGTGAGGGGGTTGCATAGAAGAATCTGGTTTAGCATTTGGTGAGATCCTGACTTTAAAATTCTGGTTTTCTCCTTGCAATTGGTCCAGGCAAGAAAGCATTTCTCCAATATTTGTAAACAGGAATTTTACCACATTAAATCTGGAGGCACAGTTTACTCTTACTTATGCTGTTCTCTGGATGGTTCCTTAAAATAATGAACTGATATTTTCCTTACAATGGCAGAACTAGGCTAATAAGATACCCTGTGTCTTAACCTTTTAAGGATACAGATAATGATTGGGCATCAGTTATTCCTGGGAATGAACCAAACAAGCTCAGTAAATTATGAGTCTTCCTTGGGCTGAGATGCCAGCTACACATTGGGAGAAAAATGAAGTCTGAAATCAACCGGGTTACTCTGCCCCATTGAGCATAGAGTGATAGAGCAATTCAATATAGTAGCTTAGTTTTCGGGGTACATTTCTCACGCCATTAACTAATATTTGTTTTTAATCACCTTATATTGATGCTATAAGCCACAGTATGTATTAATATATTGCAGGCAAGAAAGCAAACCGATGGATCATGAAAAATTTAACCCAGAGTTCTCACTTGAGGCACAAATGACCAGGATCACATTATTCTAGTTCACATTATGCAAAGACGTAGCTCTCTGGAAAAGGCTCTAATTCTGGGAAAGAGGGAAGGAAAAAAGAAGAAGAAGAAGAATACAATCAGCAATGAGATGAGTAGATTCAGTGGTGATGGGTGCACTGTTGGAAGACCCGAGGTTAGAGGCAGACCAACAGGGAGAAAATCTATCTATGTGGTTGCTAAGAATTGACCATTGCTTAATCAAATCACTCAGGAAACAATGTAATCGTATAGCCAGAGAAATCTCTTTAAAGTTTAAATGCAACACAATCTTTCTCCAACAGTGATCACCCAGTTGGGAATTGTAAAATGTATATTATAAATGGGAGTTTTTCCCCTTCATAAAATGTATTTCCAAACAATACAAATATGAATCAACTGTAGCAAAAATATGTTTTTACAATTGTTTGATATGATTCTCAGCATTATGACTATTATTATTTTATATGGCAATCCAAAACCGTTATATATGGTAGAATCTGTCCTTTCATCCACTCATATATCACAACAAGGTTTTGAAGAAGACACTGCACTTATGAATTGCATAACCGTCATGTGTGCATGGAAGGTTTCTATATATTCAAAATTATACGAGTGATGGCTTCAAATCTATCAAAAATATACCTTTTTTTAAGATAGCAATATCACAATTGAACTCTATAACACAACAGTAGTGACCAATTTTGACAGACAAATCAGAACATAATTTTGTATTTTTGACAGTGTCTTCACTTTTACCTTATGATCCATTATGATGCTTTTCTAAATAATATCCTTAATCAGAGCTTACAATATTCTTAGTTGTAAATGGGATATTGTAAAATTCATTGGCCACATTTTTAAAATAATAATAATAATGAAACCCTACTGAAATTAATGAGGTATTACCTGGTTGGAGCTAATACATCCAGTTTGTAAATTCTACCTTTGAATTTGGCTTCCAGTTCCTTCATAGCTATTTCTGACCTTTATTTATAACTTACATGTGTATACTGCATATTCATGATTTTGTATGACTTAGTGTTTAAGGCTGCTTTGAACATGGGTAGAGCATGTGACATGCAGTATGAAGCATTTGGGGCATTTTTGGATGCTGCTGCAGTTATTATATTATTATTGTTATCCTTGAAATGGTGATATTATTTGGTGGGTGGCATTCTTTCTTACAAGACCGGTGCATCAAAATCTCATTTTAATGTGTGCCATTGTGTAAACAGGAGAATGACAATAACAGCTATCTTACCTTATGTGTTAGGTATCACTGAGTCAGGTTCACCCTCCAGTGATTGCATGGGCAAATGCAAATTATTTTAATGTATCTCTAGTAATACCTTGCAACCCTTCCAAAACATTCCCATATTCTCTTTGATGTCATCTACCTAGCTTATCTGTAGTCTTCATCTACCTATCCATAGCCTTTCTCTCAAGTCTCCATAGCCTTTCCCTCAAGCCTTTATCTACCTATCCATAGCCTTTCCCTCAAGCACAGTAATTTTTTCTCATCCATAACCTGTTCACATCAAATGCTTAAATTCTGTTTGCTGATCATCACCTCAATAAAACAATCATTCTTTTATCCAGCATTGGTTCTTGATGCAATGGGTTTAAGTCAATTTTGTCAGAACTTAACCCAATTTAAATTGGTCTCACCTTGATCCTTATCTATCAAATATACTGATTATATTTATAACTGAGGCTATAGAGCTTATTCTGTAATTTCAGTGCTGTGTTTTTCAGGATGTGAGTAGAGCATTTTACCTGACTGGTGAACCCTTATAAACACTTTACTAGTAAGCAGAATGTCCATCCTCAGCTTTCATAATAAGGTGCCATTTTTTAGCTATTTATGTTTGGAATAGTTCCTAATTTCTACATAGGCATTATGAGTGATGGGCCTCATGTCTCACCCACAGCAACTTAATATGCACAGGCCCTACCACTACCATCCTTAATTTCCCTGCACTAAGCAGAATACAGAAAAATGCAAGATGAACCCTTTTTGAGAATTCAGAACATTGCTAAAGCATGGTACCTCCCTTATTTATTTCTTACTTATGTATTTATTTACTTATTTACTATTCTTGTATACTGCCCATTCCTGAAGGCTCTAGACAGCTAAGCATGAATCAGTACCCCCCCACCCAACTCCAAATACATATAAATCAGGGCCGATTAATGATTTATCCCAGTGGTTTCACGTAGATGTTGAAATAAATGGGCATGGGATCCCTGAGGCATACCACAAAATCGAGATCTCCAAGTAAATCTCTTTTCACACCACAACCAACTGGAATTGCCCCCTCAGTAAGGAGGAGAACCTCTTTAAATAATATTCCTCACTCCAGTCCCTTGAAAGTGATCCAGAGCGATGGCCTGGATGGTAGTTTTGAAAGCCACCAGGAGATCAAGGAGGACCAGGACCAGGTTGTACTCTCCCAATTTTTCTCTCTGCAAAAGTAATCAACAGCATATCTAACAGTATCTAGGATTGTTGGATCAAGTAAGACTTCTTGAGCAAGAGATATAACATAGCTTCCTTCAGACAAAAAGGAAATGTCTCCTTATCCAATGAAACATCGACACCCATTTGAATCTAATTTCGGAAGAGCCCTTGAGGACTATGAGAACAAAACAGAGGTGGGTTCCTCCTGGTTCGCACCGGTTCTATAGAACCAGTAGTAAACCGGTGGTGACGTCACGGAGCCGGTTCTGTTGGTGCCGGTCCATGGGCGCCGCCAGCTTGTGGGGGGGGATTGGTTTTATAGAACCGGTAACAAACCGGTGGTGATGTCACGGAGCCAGTTCTGTTGGTGCCGGTCCGTGGACGCTGCCATCTTTTTTTTTTGGATATTTTTTTTGAGGAATTTTTTGGGGGGGGGGATTTTTTGCTGGTTTTTGCTTCTGCGCATGCGCAGAAGCCGAATTTTCAGTACTGCGCATGCGCCGCCATCTTGTTTTCAGCTCTTTTTTTGCAATTCTTTTGCTTGTTTTGCTTCTGCGCATGCACAGAAGCTGAGTTTTCAGCACTGCGCATGCGTGCCCCCGCGCGCAAAGCCCGTGCGCACCCACGTGGCGTGGCCACACAGTGTGCAATGTGCGCGCAGCCACACAGCGCGGGAGGAAGTTAGAACCCACCCCTGGAACAAAAGAACCAATGGAGAGTAGAATTTAGACTACAGAGGGCCCTATCCACTTCCGAGGGATTCACAGATTGAAGATGGAGCCTCATCAGCTCCATGAATAATGTCAGCATCCAACTACTCCCAAATGTAAATAAAAATTCAGGGTGAGGCTGACCTGTACAACTCCATCCTGCTCATTTATTGTATTATATTCTACTCAGCCAATAACTTCTATATATAGAAGTATGTTTATATTAGAGGTTTCATTTTACTTGTTGATTACATCATCAAAAAGTAACTGTTAAAGTACAAATACTAGTAACTAATTAACTAAAAAGCTATATTGAGTACTAGCTACTTTAATCTTCCATGAGAAAGTTCATATTGCCTAATTCTGTAAATTGTGGCAGGATATCTAAAGGACCGTAGACTTTTCAATGTCAGAAAGGACAATCTGCTGTCAGAGGCCTTCTTTTTCACTTTAATGAAACCTAAACAGCCAGTGGGTTTCTAAAAGTAGAATTGAGGAAAGGAACATTACAAAGCAAATTCAAGGAACCCTTGGAATCACACGATTAAAGACACAGTTACTTCCTCTTTATCCAGAAAAAAATAGAAAAATAAGCTATGTCATCCTAGAACTATCATCACATTGTAGAGCAGTTAGAGAACATAGGAAGCAGAGGAACTATCACATCTCACCCAAGGTAGAAGAAAGGGGACTGATATGGCAAACTGTTCAGCTACTGTAATAATTCAGTAGGATTATTCAAGGTTTATGTAAGCCAAAAACCTACCCACGAGAAGTTTCTTTGTATGTTTCTGAATGATTCTACTACACTGGTTGTGCCTCCCTCAAATTAAATGTTATTCATTGTAAAATTAATCACCTTGAAAAGTTTTCACCTAGGAGAAGCATGTCTCTAATATCAACTTAGAGGGGGAAAATGCTGAGTTTTCATTATGAGAAATTTGGGGAAAACTACTATAGGATGGTCTACTACAGCAATGAAAAAATTGATACTACCTCTCCTGATGTATCTATTTTAATTCAGTGGCAGATGTTGCAAATTATATGTTCATTCAAACAGCTGCAATTTTTTGCCTCTGGTATACAGAAATTATTTCTTTATTCTGCTAGATTAAATCTGGAAAAAATCTATAATATAGGAAAGGTCTAGCCAATATGTTTCTGACTAAGGTGAAGTCTCTTCCTTTTCTATATGGAAAAGTCAAGTGGACTAGATTGAATCCGAAGGATACAGTAGAAGTGGGACAATACACTCTACTAAACAGGAAGTAGTAGATAAAGAAAATTTGTCATATTCAACACTGTCTTCCTTATTATTTCCATCTCCAAGCATCTGGTTAAGATGATTCAATATAAAGGTAGTTATTTGTCATTTCAGCAAATATTTGTAATGTGAGGATTCCAGATATTGTTTAGACGTGCTTTTATAGGTCCACTTTGCAACAACATAATGTGAATATCTTATATTGTTGCTACTGCATTGGTGCATCATATTGAGTTGACCAACTTAGCAATAAGATTTACAGAATGTGCTTTCAGGTCATTTCTGGTAATTCCACCTGAGATATTTAGATAATAAAGTATACCAGTTTTCCCCACTTTACATTTTTCAGAGTAAAATCCCCATCCACCCTACCCTGTCTAGGTTCATTTGAATTAAAAACTATAGCATCCTGAAAAGACCAGTTTGAGAAAATTTACTCTGTTCCCCATGTGAAAATATATGGAAATCCCATTATATCAAATCATGTTTACTTACATCGGGATATAATTGATGAGAGAGCTCTCATCTATATATTTGCCAATCCAAATAAAAATAAGACAATATAAGCCATTGCATAGCTTAACATGTAATACATTTTCTGTAAACAAAAGGTATCCTATTCATTTCCATTGCAGAAGGAAACCATACGCTGTTCCCTTATGTGAAAGAAAAAAAATATATCTGGCTTTTTCAAAAGGCAAAATAACTACAAAATGGAAGCATGTTATCAATCAGAAATGTTTAAGAGGGGGGAAGATTATAAGTTTAAATAAGTAGCAAATTAATGCTTGCTTCATTACCTTTCCAGGATAGAAAGATTGGAGGTGGCTTGCAGAAATGTGGCATTCACTAACAGTAGTTTTTTTTTTAAAGAAATCAGCTAAATGTTATTAATCTTGAATGTTATCTGTCACTTGGCTAGATAATTCTAGTGTCCCCTTATGAAAGAAATAAAATACCTTGGATTGAATAAAACAGGAGAAAATTACTCTGCTCCCATTCAATTACCCAATAGCCTCTAAGTTTACAAACAGAGCTAATTATGTAATGCCACAACCAACCAAATAGAATTAGTTCTTCCTGTTAAGTAGGCCCTCTGTAGACTCATTGCAATTCTGATATATTTTGAGGAAATTGTAAGCATGTTGGCATTGCTTGGTTAACTTAAAATATTGTTACCATTACTGCACCACGGACTTTATTGAGCAATGAAAAATATACACAAAGGGACAAATTTTCTTGGGGATGGAAGGGTACTTTTTTTCCTCAAAATTTGACTTTCTTCAATTGAAGAACCCCATTTCAAATGAGAAAAGGGCACTTATTTCTACAGTAACTGTGTACATCTTGAGGATATTGATATTCAGCCATTGTTGTCATTACGCTTCCAAGTTGCTCAGAGATCTAAAATGTTCCATATTTGGGGAATGATCAAGATAATTAAGTTGTTCTTTCAGATTCTATTTCTCCATAAAGTTCGGCTAGCTTCTTGAACTCTGGTCCCCAGTCACCAAGATAATTATAATCCTGGTCAGAAAGTGTAGTAGCTGAATCCAAAGAGCTGATAGATCCGGCTTCTGACCTTTGACCTTCATATGCATATGTCTGTAGAGAATCATATGGGGGCACACTCAGATCAAGGTCTGCTTCAGCCAGCCTTTGCTTAATAAATTCATGAACATCTATGTTGTCAAGATGAGATGAAGTGGGATGCTTGGTTGCGGGCTTCACCTCAGGCCGAACATCCCTCCGGAATTTCAATTCTTCAGCAGCAGATGGGTTCCGCAGAGCGGTAATGTCAAAAGCTTCAGTATCCTCCTCACCTCCACCCTCATCATCATAAGTGACAACATTTTCCCGGACATCCTCCTCTGAAATGACCAGAGGCTCCTTTTTGCTGCGTTTTAATGTGATGAACAGGACCACTATTGCTGATGAGAAAAATTCAGAATAGGATATTAGTAGGGCCGCCAATGGTAACTCATTCTAGTTGGCTGATTAGCTGCATTTTGGCAGAGTTATCTAATGTTATATTCATTTTGTTTTCTTTTTTCTTTTTCTTTTTGGCAGAGTTATCTATTATTTTATCCATTAACTAGGCTGAAATTAATCTGTGTCTTACTAGTACATTAACGTAACTTGCTCTTTGAGGTAATTATAACTCCAACATAAAATAATATTTTCCTATCAGCTAATATGATCACAAAATAGCCAAGTATGTTCTGGAATTAGATATTCAATTTCCTTTTACTGATCTATTACAGTAGTACAAGAAGACCCACAGACGTAAAACAAAAACAAAAACCCATCCTATTGATTAAATAATCCCCTTCAACCAATGTAGAAATGACTTGATTTATGAACATACTAAGATGATTACATTACTAGAAATTAAATTTTGTGGCTGACAGGAAAAATGAACTCATAGATTTATGCTTGCATTTTGTTGAAAAATTGCTTGTACCAGAGAATATTTGCATCTATATGTGATATTGGCATGTCCACATGCATAATTTGCCTCTAATCACCCTAATAATGTGTGAGTTTTGCATTAATAGCTTGATAACAGTTCACATTATGGAAAAGCTGCATCTTCACAACCTTAAACATGAGTAAAAGATTATTATTAGTCAAGGGTCATATGAGTACCCTCAAATCCCAAAAATGGAAAGCAAGCATGGCAGGCCCCTTAGACCAATGCTTCTTACTCTTAGCCACTTTAAGATGTGTGGACTTCAACTCCCAGAATTCCCCAGCCAGCAAGTCTGCACATCTTAATGTGGCTAAGATTTAGACTTTATAGGGGCTATAGATCTCAAACTCCCACGTTAGCACCCATATTGGGCACAGTAGGAGAAAAGGATTTCAGTATCACAGGAGACTATGAAAAACACCTATTTATTTTTAATCAGAAATGTCCAAACACAGTACTAGAATTTAAAACATCTGCGTAGAAGAGAAACAATGTTGTTAATGTATTGGACTACTTGAGAAACATACACTGAATAATTTCTGCATTTTAATAAAACAGCCCTGCTCAACCATTCAATATAGCACTTAGACTTATATACCGCTTCATAGTGCTTTACAGCCCTCTCTAAGCGGTTTACAGAGTTAGCATATTGCCCCCAACAATCTGGGTCCTCATTTTACCCACCTCAGAAGGATGGAAGGCTGAGTCAACCTTGAGCCGGTGAGATTTGAACCGCCGAACTGCAGCTAGCAGTCAGCTGAAGTAGCCTGCAGTGCTGCACTCTAACCACTGCGCCACCTCGGCTCTGTTCAAGAGATGTTGGAACAATAACTCTCAAGCATAATAGCCAATATGGTGGCTAAAATTCTGAGGCCTGGCAGCTGAGGATGAACTTTAGCTTTATTGACTTAATTGTATGCAATTAAGAAAGGGGGTATATAATCATTATATACATATATATTCTCAACTGAGTGAATTTGGGTGAATGGATGAATGGACAGATAGTGTGAAATTCAACCAATTGAGAATATTAGCTAATGGATAGTATTCAAATGAGTCTAAGTACATAAACTCATAAAGTGTTCTGAGAAAAAGCATTTCCAAGGACATTTAACTAATGAAATGATCTTCTTGCTTCATCTATCCCTTGCTCCTCTTGATGAGCCTTTGACTGTTATCAGCTCATCCCACAGAGAGATAATTAGCAAATGGCTTTCTTATTCTCCCTTTCTTTCTTCTGGTAGGGGGATCCATTTCAAGAAGACTCTCTTCGTCTCTTTTTCTTTTTCCCTGAGTATATTAGCCTGCAACCCGAGTTGGTGGTTTCCTGAAATCTTACCTGGTAGATCGATAATGCTAATTACTTACTGACCTCTGCAAAATTAATTCCGCTGGATGCCAGAAGCTCAGCCATTTGCTTTAAAGATTTTCCTGTCCTATCAATTTAGTTCAAGCTTGGAATTATTCATTTTTAAGCCAGAACCCTGTATTTCTAGCTATTCCTTATCAGAAACAATTCCTAGTTCAGTTTTTATTTTTCGTAGCATTTGCCTCACATGGTTGCAGATTTTTTTCATTTTTGCACCATGCTGACCTAGGTGTTTTATGGAACCTGTTAAGGAAGGATTTTGATTATCAGTTGACTTGTTGCAGAGTTTGATGCTGAAAAGGGTTGAGAGCGAGTGACTGGCCCAAGATTTCCATGCCTGGGAAAGAATTAAACCCTGGGTCTCCCTACTCCTAGTCCAGGACCTTAACCACTACATCACACTGGCTCTTGCAGTTCCTGGTTCAGTACTGCAACTCACATTGCTGTTGGGATTATCTGAAGGTTCCAGAAAAGAAACTAATTGAGGACTTACCCAGGAGAATGACAACACAAAGCAGGATGGCAATTAACGCTCCTGTACTCAATCCTGCAGAGGAGAGGAAAGCTTCTGCATGGCAGGTCCGCACACGGCCATCTCTTTCACATGCACATACCCGTATGACAAGAGTGGCACTACTGCTGAGAGGTGGGACCCCTCCATCAGAGATGACAATAGGAAGGTAATATACATCCTGGATAGTGCGACTAAATCTTCTCCTTCGGGTCAAGATGCTGGCCGTATTATCTATAGGAGCAAGGACAAGATCAAAGTAGTATTAACAAAGATGATACAAACATATTTAAGAATACATTTTATCTTTTGTTATATTTTTCATTTTCAACTTCTGGTGAATATCCTGGTAACCCTTAGTAACACACTATAGTAAACTCTGGAACTGCTTGGATATGAGAGTCTCATGGTGTGTTTTGGGTCATGTTTTGGATCCTGGGATGCTGTGAAGAAGGCTCACTGAAACCCAATTCTTTCTTTGAGATCTAAGATGAATATGCATTTTCTTAGTTCAGATTCACAGGACTGAAGAGAAAAGTGTGATGAAGAGAAGCTTCCTAGCCCCAAAACACTGACCTAAATGGTACACCTTTAGCACTGGATAAGATGGCGGAAACTAGTTATTTTGTTGAAGATAATTCAGTACCTAAAAAAAAATTCCTGAAATTAAAAATAATTTGAAACATAAAGAAACAATTATCTTTGTCCTGTTCTAATCCAGTTAAACTTGACATTTAACATCCTTTCTTTAGCAGGACACAAAGAGGGAGGTATAGGACAAACATGATTTGGGTCCAGTGATTAATAAGAGGTTAATTTTAATTAGAAGAAACGTTTTGGATAAATTTAATAAGAATAAATAATCAAAAGCATGCATACACATTTGCAAAGAAAGCATTAGGTTATGTGAGGTACTTCAGGATGTGCAAATAGATTTCTCCAGCTGTCTTCTGTGTTTCCTTTCAAAATACAAAGACAGGAAATTGTGTTCTGATTTTTTCCCCTATCTGGATCATCTTTTTTTTTCCCTGTATCTTTCTTTGACCTCCTTCTAACATATTTTTTTTTCCTGTTATATTCCCTATTAATTTTTCCTTTCTTTTCTCTGTGGTCTTAGGAGATTTTTTTACCTTTTTTAAATCACTTGACCTGAGAATCATAAAGATCCAGAATTGTTTCATTGAAGTAGCAAATAGGATTTTTTTTTCGGATTATGTTTGGATTAGCCAATATTCCGTTTATTAATCGTAACTGATTTGCTTCTTATGTGTAAGCATTTTCCATGTAACTTGCTTCATGGAGAAAATCTATGTATTGCTAAGAATCAATACTGACATGATGGCACATAACCAAGTCATCAATATAATGTGCTGCTTGTTTCACACCATGCCTTAATTTTTTTCTATGTCTTATCACCATTTTTTCAAAAATATTTCAAAAACCGTTCACTAACCTCCCCTTTTATGTAAATTAATTTGATTTAATACTCATCTATGAGTTTAGTGGAATAAATTAACCTAAAATACATAAATATTTTTAAAAGATTCAGAAACATCTTATCAGAAAAACACTTTTTTTCTCTTTTTTTCCTATTCCCAATGATACCACACAGCTTCAGATTGCAAATATGGGAAGCCACAGTCTTGACATAGCACAAAATGTATTGTGTTAACCAAGAAATGGATTGTGAATATAATGGTTGCATCTGCACAAGAGTAGCTTCTCTCATATTTAAGACTGAGGTGCCAAATAAGAATAAATCTAAAGTAACATTAAAAAAATGTCAATGTGCTCTTTCCACTTTTTATATTAAATCAATAGAGTGCTTTTTTTACTGTGATTCTTTGTGTGTATGTGTGTGTGTGTGTCTTGTTTACCTGTGATGCTGCTCTGTGTGCTTTGATGATGGTGATGTTTATCTGTGATTCTACCCTACTAACCTCTAGAATTAGTCACAAAATGGTCAGATGTTCCATAGTTTTATGCATGTTTAAAATATATACTTCTATTGGGTAAGCTTGTAAGGATCAAAGATTGTAAACTCAAACTTCATAGGTTTATCTCCTTGTATCTTGCCTCATTAGGTTTAAGAATGTAAATAATTTAAATTTAAATTAAGCATTTAAGAATACTGGGCTTCTCAAATCCAAGTAGCCAGGATGTTAACAGAATTGGTACTCAGGCTGCTTGGAAGCTTGTAACATCTGGTAATGGAGGGAATCTCTTCACCTGTAACAAATTTATTTCATTTCTTTTGGCAACTGATTTAAAAGCATATTTCCTCCCAAGATTTTTCCTTACTACCGAATTGTACCTCAATGACTTAATAGTCACCACTCATAATGGCTTCAGATATGACAGACATGTTGAGCAAGTGTCATTAATGAACAGCCTGTATGTACACTGGTTTCTTCCACCCCTACCTTCCTGCCAAAATCTAGGAATAGTATCAGTGTTGGACAGCTCTATTCCCTCTCCATTTGTGTTTCACTGAGGGTTGATGGAATCATAAATGGAATCCAACATTTTTCATCATATCATTTTATTTGCTCTTAAAAGAGCAAATCATTTTATTTGCTCTTATATACTATCTACGTACTGTATATATAGGCAGTACTTGACTTACACCCAGAATTGGTACTGGAACTTCCATTGCAAAGCGATGTAGTTGTTAAGTGTGTTGCACCTGATTTTATGAACCTTTTTGTCACAGTTGTTAATTGAATCACATGTTCATTGATCAAATCTAGCTTCCTCCAATGGCTTTACTTGTCAGGACCCCCCAGGTTGCAAATGGGAATCACGTGACCCCAGGTCACAGTATCCATCGTAAACATGTGCGGATTGCCAAGCACCCAGATCTGATCATGTGACTGTGGGGATGCTCTGATTATCATTTACAATGATGTAAATTGAAATAATAAATTAAAAAAGAAGAATCTTTTGTAAATAACCGGGCACAATGTATGCCATATAATACATACATACTACATATAATAAGTACTGGTATATATGGTGTCTTCTAATGCACATACCAATATCCCCACACATGGAAATCTCTTCCACTCCTCTGATTATGTGAAATAAAGTTTTACTTAAGTGTTGATTCTTAGCACAAACCATGATGACGGAGGAGGCTACAGTATATTAAGCATCAATTCTCAGTCACTTTACCTACCTTGAAAACAGCTGTTGCATTCATTGAAAATTGGATCTAGATCAAATCTAGCTTTTGAGAGGAAGAAAATCAACATAGCTAGCACTTTTCTTTGATATATATTTTTTGTATTCAAATGGCTATCTCTTTGTCACTTTTGGGTGCTAAAGAAGTCAACATCTGATTAAATATACACTCTGATGAATGGACAGATCATTCTCCACTAGTTTATAGATGCAGTATTAAACAATTCTCCAATGAAAGGGCTATATTTTAAACACATTTATTAGAAGTGTAAAAATCACAGTATGATGTGGCATGCAACCTGATTTCTAAATCTAAAATACTGTGAAATACATTGTTCATCATTGGTTTTTTTTTTTTAGAAGAATAACACTAAAAATGAATAGAAAGCAAAGATTCAGGAAAATTGAGTGGGAATAAATAGCTTTTTTTGTTATATTATTTAAGATACTTTAATCCAATTTTCATTCTAAACTAATTCAAAGTAGCTAAGAAAAAAGCCTAATTAAAATCAAGATTTTACAAAGACATAAATTTGAAACATACTAATACATATTAATACCATTGAGGTGAATTCAGGCATAAATAAAAATGTAGAAAAAAAATCTAACTTTTAGAAGTCAAATTTTATGGCCCGCAGCATTTACTGGATAAATCTACACAGAGACAAAAGCTCACATGTTGTTTTTAAAAAATAAAGGCACATCTGTTGGAAGAGTTTGATAAGTTCTAATTATGTGATACATATGACTCTGCTGCTGTAAACAACTACTTAAAATATCTTTATATGGGAAACCAGGAACTTTAAATACAGATTGATTAAGAAGCATTTAAACATTTAAATGAATTGATATCTTTGTCAAGCATGGAATCATATGTATTTTTTTTTCAACCTATGATCCAGCATGTAGCAGTTTTGCAAAAAGAAAAATCCATTTGAGGACTTTCACAACTTCACTAAAAAAAAACCCACTCATTTGCCTTATTTTCTTCATACCACTTCATTATATAAGCCCTTTGTTCTTTCTCTCCTTACTTATTCCCTCAGCAAAATAATACAATAAAACAGAACAAAATAGAATAGACTAAATCCCCCCTTTCTATTCCACAAAAGAATAGCTCCAGTCCCCTGATCATTTTGATTGCCCTTTTCTGCAGCTCTTCAAGCTTGATAATAATCCTTTCGAGAGCGAATAATAAGAACTGTACAAATATTGGGAGTCTGGAGAAAAAGCATACTAAAGAAAAAATATTCAGCTAGATTATCTTTCTTATGAATATTTCATTTAGAAAAATAAATAAATCGGAAAGTTGTATGGGAATGACACAGCTTCATAAATTCTCCATAAGAAGAACAAAGTAGACAGGAAAAAAAATTCTTCCTCTTGTTTATTCCTAGAACCTGAAGTTCATCCAGTGGCAATGGAAATTTCAGGAGAAGCGAAATGTAACCACATGGTCCCTAGTTAAATTGTGTGTGTTTTTTTTTTTGTTTTTTTGCCTACAGTAGGATGTGATGGAGGTTCTGAAAGTTGATTAGACAAGTTGTGGTTATCAGTAGCTAATATCCATAATGGCTCACTCATGTTCCCACCTGCTTTTCTCTGTTGTTATTCGCATCATGAAGAAGAAAAACAATTATGTTTTGTCAGTGTGAAAGAACAGGTCCACTCTGAAAAGCCAATTAAATTGATTTATTGGTACTAAGGAACAGAATATTTGTAGCTCAGGGTAGAACTGGTTTATTGTATTTATTGTAGCTCAGGGTTGAATTGATTTATTGCTAAAATGCCTATGCATAGGAATCTTCTCAACTAATGCTTAGCACCTACTTGGAGTTAGATAAGGGTGAATAGAATTCCAGGGGGGTAGGACTTAGTCTGCTTATGGCTACATATGGATTCTAGGCTGATTCCTCTTTTAACTCCATCCCCAGGTCCTGCCATTCCTTCTCCTACGTGTTTCCAAGATGGATGCTTCTCCAGATCACATCCAGGGAAGCAACAGGAGTATGCAACTGCCTTTGTGATATATTTGTGAATTTCTTCTAATATTTGTTTAGCTCTTATGAAAACATGTATGCTAGGTAGCTTGGTCTTTGGTTTGATTCACCTGGGTTCTTCTGACCATATATGATTCTAATGTCTGATGTGCAAAGGTATTTTAAAAAATACAATATAAAGACTTGTAATTTTCACCATGTGTTTTACCAAGGGACTTTGAAAAGACAATAGTGATCTGAGAAAGGAAGTAGACTGAGTGATTCCATCTGCTTTTATCAACAGGACTTTGCTTGAGTTAAGACATCAAAGCTTTCTCATTTAAATTGGTCAGAAGAACACAATCAACAAGTGGTCAAAATAGGGAGCGCCCTATCAAACCCTGTACCTGTTAACAGCGGTGTCCCTCAAGGCAGCGTTCTAGGACCAACAATCTTTATACTCTACATAAATGACCTTTGCGATCAGATTATAAGCAACTGTGTCCTCTTTGCCGATGATGTAAAACTATTTAACACCACCAACAATACTGCTACCCTTCAAAAAGACCTTGACTTTCTGTTAGAATGGTCAAACAATTGGCAACTCCAAATCTCAACCAACAAATGCTCTGTTTTACACATTGGCAAAAAGAATCAGAACACAAAATACAAGCTGAGTGGACACAACCTTGTAAATGACCCTCATTCTGTCAAGGACCTTGGAGTACTCATATCTAATGATCTAAGTGCCAAAGCCCACTGTAACAACATCGCCAACAAGGTATTAAGAGTTGTAAACCTAATCTTGCGTAGCTTCTTCTCCGGTAATATTACACTACTAACCAGAGCATACAAAACATTTGCTAGACCAATTCTCGAATACAGCTCATTTGTCTGGAACCCGCACTGCATATTGGACATTAATACAATTGAACGTGTCCAGAGATATTTCACAAGAAGAATCCTCCACTCCTCTGCTCGCAACAGAATACCTTATTCCACAAGACTTGAAATTCTGGGCTTAGACAACTTAGAACTACGACGCCTTGTTCATAACATTATCCACTACAATGCCCTACCTTTCAATGACTACTTCAGCTTCAACCACAACAATACACGACCACACAATAGATACAAACTTAAAGTGAACCTCTCCAAATTCGATTGCAGAAAATACGACTTCAGCAGCAGAGTGGTCAATGCCTGGAATACACTATCTGACTCTGTGGTTTCATCCCCAAACCCCCAAAATTTTAATCTTAGACTATCTACTGTTGACCTCACCCCATTCCTAAGAGGTCTGTAAGGGGCGTGCATAAGTGCACCAGCGTGCCTACCATCCCTGTCCTAATGTTCCCTTTTACTTTTATTCATTTCATGTATTCAAATTATGTATATACTTATATGTATTATCTAATATGAGATTGACAAAATAAATAAATAAGTAAATAAGTAAACAAATGAACAAACAAACAAACAAACTTCACAACAAACACTGTGCACTCATATGTGTTTGACTAAAGTGCCTTTCACCAAACTGCACACTCAAAAGTAAAAGAGAGGCTTATTTGATGACTAGAAGGTTCAAATTCACATGTACACACATATACAAAAATTTAAAAAAAATAATGAGAAGCATAGAAAAAAAATTAAACTCAAAAGATTACCTGTAAAGAGAAGAGGGCTGAAAGAGAATTGAAATGTGAGCACAGGTGCAAATGAAAAAGGAGATAAAAGCAGAGAGAGAAAATTATATTTCAAAGATGAAAGACCAAGCTGGCTGAAGGAAAGGAACAAAATCCACAAATATGGAAAGATGCTTTTGTAAAAAGCAATTTGTAGCATAATAGTAAAAATAAAATTCATAAATATAGAAATGCATTAAGTGTATGAATCCTGAAAGACTGACATTTAAAACAAGTTTTGGGTAATATTTTCAGTGGGAAGAGAATGAAGGAAGACTTTTGCAAATAACATTACTTTGCACATGTCAAAATCCTGAAAACTACAGAGCACTCTATAATTTTATTTTTCTTCAATTATAGCAATCCTCAATAACAGGTGAAATTAAATACAACTGTCATATTTTTTTTTTAAAAAACCCTCCTCTATCATCTGGATTCCCACTGACAGTTTTAAGGCAATAAAAATATGTATTCACATGAAGCTAGAAATGTTTCTCACTATAGTTGACATACCAGAGTACCCCAACAGACTGTCAGAAGTGAAAAATTCTAATATCTGCCATGCATAGAAAATTTATTGATTTGCACCTAGATAGTTTTTCTGTTTCTAATAATAAAAATTAAAACCATTGTCTCACAGGAGAGTCAAATATGAGAAAAATCAGTATGTTTGAGTGCAAGATTTTTACTCCACATTAAGAGTTCTTTTAGAATAGTTGCAACAGTACTTTCAAATATACTTGAAAAATATATGCTTATTATCCATGATTACTCTTGCACCATACAGTTCATTATCAGTGTTAGTCTAATGGAGGGGAACACACTTTAAAGTGGAAAGTTGTAGTGATTTTTTTTTGTACATGTGAAAACTTTTCCCCTTCCTTCCTTCCTTCCTTCCTTCCTTCCTTCCTTCCTTCCTTCCTTCCTTCCTTCCTTCCTTCCTTCCTTCCTTCCTTCCTTCCTTCCTTTCCTTCTTCCCTTCCCTTCCCTTCCCTTCCCTTCCTAGAAGCAGTGAGGGAAGGAACAAGGGAGTGTGCATGTGACCATTTTTCCATTAACTTTCTTCCTGCAAGCTTCCCAAAAGCAAAGACTTTGCTAGTGGAAGGGTGGCAAGGACTGTAGGAGGGTCAGCAATCATACCAGTTTTTTCTTGGTTCCACAGTGACTTGTGGGAACTGCCAGGAAAAGAGGATTATATAAACATGGCTGACTGTGACAGTGCAACGGTGCCACTGAAGCAACCATGTTTTTTTTTCTTTTTCCAAATTTCATTCTCTTGGTAGTAATGGGCCCTGGCATTCCGTAAATTACCCCATTTGAAGTTTCTTTGTTGAAAAAGTTTTGCCCTCTGACTAGAAGCTAAAACATATGAAGAAGGGTTGCAGGAAATGGGTATATCAAGTTTAACGAAAAGAAGAACTAGGGGTGACATGATAGCAGTGTTCCAATATCTCAGGGGTTGCCACAAAGAAGTGGGGGGTCAACCTATTCTCCAAAGCACCTGAGGGCAAGACAAAAAGCAATGGATGGAGATTAATCAAAGAGAGAACCCATCTAGAACGAATGAGAAATTTCCTGACAATTAGAACAATTAATCAGTGGAACAACTTGCCTCCAGAAGTTGTGAGTGCTCCAACACTGGAGGTTTTTAAGAGGAGATTGGATAACATTTATCTGAAATGGTATAGAGTTTCCTGCCTGAGCAGGGGTTGGACTAGAAGACCTCCAAGGTCCCTTCCAATTCTGTTATTCTGATGCAGTGTTTCACCCAATTATGGTTATAAAGTATCAAACAGATATGAGAGTTTTAGCAGTATATAGATTAACACTCTCTACTGAACCCTGGATAATTACTCAAATTCTATTGATTAATTGTCAATCTTACCAAGATAAATCTATCAATCTGGTTGTTTTTCTTTTTCCTACTCTAAATGGCAATCTTTGCCTTGCTGTGTAACAAGAAATCAGAAACAATTCCTAATGCTTACTTATTATAGTAGTATAATATAAATACATGTACTATTATATTGATTTCAATTAATTAGTTAGAATAGGATGGGAGAGTATAATTCCGTGGTGGCGAACCTATGGCATGCGTGCGGGAAGCAGCATGCAGAGCCATCCTGCACGGGACGCGCGGCCTCGCTGGCTCCTTTTCCGCGTTCCTGTGCACACATGCGCACCAGTCAGCTGGCCTTCGCATGCGCAGGAGTGCCGAAACCTGGAAGAGCAGCGTTCCGGCGCGCATGCGTGTGCTGGCACCTGAACTTCTGGGTTTCTGTCATGCACATGCGTGATGGCCAGCTGTTCATCAGGCACGTGTCCGTGCCGGAAACTGGAAGTTTGGGTGCCAGTGCGTGCATGCATGCCGGAACACTGTTCTTCAGGGTTTCGGCGCTCCCACGTGCGCGAAGCCCAGTGAGGCCGCGCGGTCCAGGCAGGATGGTTTTGCATGCCATTTCCGGCACACAGGTTGGCACGCAGTGACGTAAAAGTTTAGCCATCACTGGTATAATTTGTAAGCAAATAATTTCTTAATATTTTTATTTTTTATTGATTTTTTATTCTTTTTCCCGTTTTCTTTTGTATGTTAATACTTTCTTTTTATTTAACACAATTCCTTATTTCATTTGATGATTCATACTTTGTCATATGTTGCTCTTGATATTGGTATTCCACATAAAGTTTAATGGTGATTTTAAATGCTTGTAAATGATATAGTATATTTGGTTGTTTTTAGTCATTTATTGGAATACTAGAAAATCCTTTGTTTATTCACTTGATTCTCTTCTCCTTCCGCTGATATATTTCCTCCCAAATAGTCTTTGCTTTGGTAACTCCCTGTGCTTTACCCAAAAGGAGTGGTTATGCATCATTTTAAAATGTCTGTTATCAAGTTTAAAACAGTTATCTCAGTTTGAAATGGATGTTTTTGGTTACTTCAGATATTATTTTGAGCTTAAAACTTTTCAAAGTATCTGAAAAAGCCCGGCTGGAATACAAAATAGCTTTTTCCAAGTTGAAACAGTTTGAAATAAGGCATTTCAGCTAATCAAATTTAAAGCATTAAGCACATCAGTAAAATCTATTTTTCACACTCTGATTGTACGAACATTCTCTTCTTAGCACTGTTTAGGAATGTACAGATGATTATATACTGTCAACATATAAATAAAAATGTAATCTTGTGGGAACAAAGTGAAGCACTTGTTACTATAGATACCACAATCTAAAGTCAAGTCATTAAATGTACACATGTAATGAAATATTATTTCAGATTTACAATATAAAAAAGGCATATTCCCTTGACTGAGCAGCTACAAACAAGAAACTGAGAAGGAGACCACCATGCTAGGTGCTTACAGTTATTGATTTTTCTACATTTTTGGCATAAATATGGATTATAAATGCCTAGCGTGGAATATAAATAAAGCAAATGATTCTTAAAAAAGAAAATTATTTCACTATTTTAAAAATGAAACAAGATGCAAGGAATACATATTAGAAAATATCAAACATTTGATTTACAAAATTTAGGGTAAAGAATTTATTTCAGTGGGAATTAAAATGGTAAATAGAATTATTTTGCACAAACTCCCATTTACAACTGAAAGGGCCAAGACTTTGATAATAGGAATTTATGCACCAAATGAAAACATAGTTACCTTTTTCAAAGGATTTTGATGGGGATTTATGGATATATTAATGGACTTACCATAGGAAAATTAGTGTTTAATGGGTTACTGGAATGATATAATTTGCCCCAGAAGAACAGAACTTTCGAGAAAGATTTTAAGACAACACACAGGAAACTACCAAAAGTTCTTTTTGATATGATGGACAATTTAAAACCGATAGGTATATGGAGCCACAAAAAAGCTAATGCAAAAGAATAAACTTATTTTTCTAAAAACACAATTGTTCTCAAGAATCAATTGACATTATGTCAACTAGTCTAAGTTGCTATAAAGATAATATCAGTGTATGTTTAAGTCTATTTATATAATATTGCTTAAATAAGAAATGGAAATTTTTTCTTGGTTTCCTTGTGATCTTCTTCCCAACATTCTTTCAAGCAAATAAATGTTCATTGTTTCTCAGCATGACATGGGTTATAGATGTGTAAAGTGAAAACAATTTTCTGTACTATTCCATTTTGTCTCAAGCATTTATAACACTACAAGTCTGACCAGATCAAGAAACCAATTGCATAGGAAGACAATAACAATACTTTATTGAGATAGACTATAGGAACAGAATTTTGCAAATTAGTTTGTGATTTACCTTCCCTCATTTTTATACTCTACTGAGTTAGACAGGGCCAATCTAATCATCTTGAGTCATTGAGGTTGACTCAGCCTTCCATCCTTCCGAGGTGGGTAAAATGAGGACCCAGATTGTTGGGGGCAATATGCTGACTCTGTGAACCGCTAAGAGAGGGCTGTAAAGCACTGTGAAGCGGTATATAAGTCTAAGTGCTATTGCTATTGCTATTGCTATCTTCCTATCTCCTTTTTCATGGCTAAAGGAAGGTTTCTGTCTTCTAATTCCAGTAATGGTTTCTGAATATTTCCTCCAAGGCATCTCTATCTCTTTACAAATAGCTACCCAAATGATTTTTAACTGTTGAATGATCTGGGCAAAGTTAAGGGAGTAGTGGGAGTTCAAAGAAAAAGACAGCTATCACATTGAGTGGAGGAGTCAGTACCTCTTTCAAATTTGCTTCCAAATTCTGTTATTCTGTAACAATTTTCTACAAACTGAATATCTCTGTACAGTATAAATTGGGGGGAGAAAGGCTTGTTGACGGTGCTGCTACTGAGAGAATGCTACCTTCAGTGAACCCAATCTTAAGACTTCTCAGTGATGCCAACTACCAACATTGGAAGAACTAAATCTTGGATATCTAGACTATGGCTATCTAGACTATGACCTCCTTACTACCTTTACAGAGAGCTATAAAAAGACAGCTGTTCAAAAAAACATTTTTGGATCGTGGTGGTAGGTATTGATTAGAATAGAATAGAATAGAATAGAATAGAATAGAATAGAATAGAATAGAATAGAATAGAATAGAATAGAATAGAATAGAATAGAATAGAATAGAATAGAATAGAATAGAATAGAATAGAATAGAATAGAATTCTTTATTGGCCAAGTGTGATTGGACACACAAGGAATTTGTCTTTGGTGCATATGCTCTCAGTGTACATAAAAGGACAAGATACATTCATCAAGAATCATAAGGTACAACACTTAATGATTGTCATAGGGTACAAATAAGCAATCA
>QLTV01003776.1:2003769-2017702 GCA_003457575.1 Thermophis baileyi
CTCTTTTCTCTGATCAGCTAGAGTTCGTAATGCCTTGTTTACACAAGCTTGTGGAGGAATATACACTGCAATTAGGAGAAATGAGGAAAACTCTCGTGGAGAATAAAAAGGTTTGCAGTTGATAAGTAAAGACTCTAAGTTTTCATCACAGAATCTATGTATTATAGTTATGTCCTGAGACCAGCTGTTGTTGATATATATACATAAGCCTCCTCCCTTCTTTTTTCCTGATAATTCTACAATCCTCTCTGCTCTAAGTATCTGAAACCCTGGTATATGCATGCTATTGTCATCAATTTCCTCATTTAGCCACTTACTAAATCTTATATACCTACAAAATGAGCTGTAAATTGCTTATTGACTCCAATTCCATATATGGCTTGCTATCACATCTGACATTAGGGTTCCCTTAAAATAAGGGTTTCAAACTCTTTAATTGTATTTTTCATTATACAGCTCTCTCAGTTGAACTAAAATTTGATTTTTACTAATATTAGATATAAGCGTTTTGAAAATCCTAAAAAAATGTTAAACTGCCAAGAAAGAATCTTTATATTTGTTTTAATCCAAGCTGCTCTGCAAGGACAAAAATGACATGGTTTTTTTTTTATAATGGAATAGTTTCTACTTTAAAAAAAACTTACATTATTCTACAAACTCTTCCATGTAATATTTGCATTTTGTCATTTCTCTGTAGTTTTTAATCTCTTCTCCTTTCTAAATAAATAAAGAAAAAAATAGAGAGATGTTCTGAAATTAGAGGCAGAGTTGGGTCATGTCAACTGGATAAAAGTGAGGGAAGAGGAACATGTTTTGTTTCAGACTTTCCTTACTTTTGCTCCTACTGGGACCATGTCTAAAACTAGGTCACCTTTTTCTACGTACATGTTAAAAAATATTTGAGGACTGCAAATACCATTTTTCTACAATGCACATGAAATGCCTCCCAAATTGCTCTCTGGTTTTGGAAATTGATGCTAGAAAATCATGGGCTCTGAGGTTTCCACAGGGGCTGGAAGGCATCTTCGAAGATCCAATTGCCCCCTTTGACAGTGGACATTTCTCTCTGCCCTAAGAGGTGGAAATCTAATATATTTTGTACTTGCTGAGAGGCCTCTTTAAGGCCAAGAAGATTGCATTACTGAAGAACAAAGGGGTCAGTATTAAATAGCAAGGGCAACAGCAGTGAATTCCTAATAAAGTAAAAGAAGCTAACTCCCAGAATTCTTTCCACTTCTCTCTATCCGTATGCTTTTCAATTGTTTCCTCCAGTACCTTCCTCTGAAGGGGAAACCTTTTAAATTTCCCATTTCCCATGTCAGTTTCTCAACATGTCAGAAACATTTTTAAGGCTAATTGGCTCTCGCCCCAAAGAGTCTAAAACTATGGCAAAAACATGGATTCAAAGAAACAAAACAAGCACACAAACAATACTGTAGCAAAATACAACCACAAATCTCATGTACACTCTGTGTTTAATTGCAAATATTTGGCTGTTTGGCTACCCACCATGAATGCAATAACATTCTTGTTTCAAAAGTTAAAGTCTTATTGTTGCATTAGATTCTTAATGTTCATGGAATGTTCACATCCAAAAATGGAAATGGATTATATTTTCTTCTCCAGGATGGTGTTGGTTTCTTTGTTCTGATTTCTCAGTCTAATCTAAGCCCTGAAATTTCTGGGTTGTCACCTCTCCATCTAATAATAAGATCCAAGCTTACTTAACTTTTACAGAACAACCAAGGATGACCAGATATTAGTGCTGGGCTGGACTAAAGCCAGCTGCTGGAGACTGCATTTATGTAATTTCCTAGCAGTATTACTCTGCCTTTTTCTAGGATGTTTTTAAACTTCCATTTTTTAATTTTTTTTTACAATTCAGCCAATATTCCTGGAAGTTCCCAGGTGGTTCCCCATTCAATTCCTAACAAAGATTGTTGTTGCTTAGCTTCTAAGTTCAGCCAAGGTTGTTAGGTGCTACTTGACTTATTGATTTGTAGAAGGTCATGTTGTTTTCCTAGAAGCATGAAAATTTTATAGAAGTTTATGCAACAAGAAAAGATATGTTATTGAACAAATCAGAAACATAATATATTTAAAATAGACAAATTTAAGGGCCAAATATGACATATCCCATTTATGAAATTCTTATACTGCCTTCAATGTAAGAATTGCCTTTTCTAAAGCTTGGCGGGAAAGGATTTAGTTTGATATTCTATGATATTCTATTAAAGTGCATCCACCAACAAAGAGTCATTTAGTTTCTTAGATTAGTATAAAACAAGGCATTATCATTATCATTATCATATCCATTTTACTGAATTGATTTTTCAGCTGAAAATGAACTCTGGTAATATTTTACAATTTTATCTTCTTTTACTACTGGTACTGTATAACATGATAAGAAGCAATATTTCCCCCTTTTCCTTAATTCTGACCTTTCAGAGAGACAATAAAACCACTAATATCTGCCATGAGGATGGTCGTCTTTAACTAAGAAATTGAAGCTTCATAGTTCCAGCAAATCACTGTAAAATATTTTAAACTGTATACAGCATAAATGAGAAATACAACAATATATAGTTAAGAGTAGAAAATATGGCAAGGTTATTTTTCCCCAGATGATTACTGGATATAGTTTGCTTGCCAATCAAAAAAATATGACTATGGCACCCTTTGTTATAAAACACTGTTATCCTGATTGACTATGGTTTTTGCACATTGGCAAAAGTGATTCTGTTCAATGAGACACTGAAGTCAAACATGTCTAGTCAGTTATGTTTTTTATTTACCTTCATTGTCCTTTAATGTAAAGTTGGGATTCAAAGAAAAATTGTCATTTAGAGCAAAATGGAAGCTTCGCCCCTCCGTAATGTCATCTCTGTCAGTGGCACTGATCGTCTGAATAACCTGGAAAGAACATAGGATAG
This sequence comes from Thermophis baileyi, assembly GCA_003457575.1. Lineage (NCBI taxonomy): Eukaryota > Metazoa > Chordata > Lepidosauria > Squamata > Dipsadidae > Thermophis > Thermophis baileyi. The sequence goes on from QLTV01003776.1 coordinate 2,006,703, forward strand.
AGGGTCTAATTAACTTTGAATTGGATTTTAATTTTAACAGAACTCAGTAAGCTCAGCCAGTGGTGAAATCCAATTTTTTTTACTACTGGTTCTGTGGGCGTGGCTTGGTGGGCGTGGTGTAGCTTTGTGGGCATGTCTTGGTGGGCGTGGCAGGGGAAGGATATTGCAAAATCTCCATTCCCACCCCACTCTGGGGCCACCTGGTTCTCCCAACTACTCAAAATTTCCGCTACCAGTTCTCCAAACTACTCAAAATTTCCGTTACCAGTTCTCCAGAACCTTTTAGAACCTGCTGGATTTCACCCCTGAGCTCAGCTTGTTGACATAGTATTCATCTGAGCTGGTGCCAAGTATATCATTTTATACTTGGCTGGTATCATTTATTAGTCTATTAGATTTATTTGGAGAGGACACCATTTAAGCAATATCATGAAATGAACTAAACACAACCTCAGCACTCAGATTTATTCATTTATTTTCTGAACAATGAAGACCCATGGTTGTGCAGTGGTTAGAATGCAGTATTGTAGTCTAACTCTGCCCACAGCTAGGAGTTTGATCCTGACCAGCTCAAGGTTGACTCAGCCTTCTGAGGTCAGTAAAATGAGGATCCAGATTGTTGTGGACAAAATGCTGACACTGTAAACCGTTCAGAGAGTGCTGTAAAACACTGTGGACCAGTATATAGGTCTGTTATTGCTATTTACATAATAGTTGAACAGAAAAATATTTATATATGACTTTATTTAAGCTACTTGTTTATGATTCTATTGCAGGTCAATAGAATCATAAACTTGGAAGGAATTGTATAATCAAAGTTGGAAGGGATCTCAGAGGACATCTGGTCTAGTTATGTGCTCAGGGAAGGTTCTCCAAGTATTTTGAGCAGAAAATTATCCAGTCTCTATTTGAAAACCTCCAGTGAAGGGAAACATGCCACTTTGTAAAACAACTTGATGGCTGCATGATTGATAGGATTTGAAACTGCTCCCAATAGGTTGTATAAATCTTATTAATGCTTTTTTGACTTGCTTGAGATTGCAATGTCATTTCAATCTTTTCTTAAAATGTGGACTAACCATCATCACTATTCACTCTTTTTAAATAAAATGTGTCCCATGAAATTAAGATTTGATTCATGAATAATTGGGGCATTTATTCAAAATGCATTTGTGTCTTCAAGTTAGGTTTGAATCCTGGTAAATGCCCTCCCTCAAGAAACAGTAACTTTAAGAGGAATCTTTGAATCCTAGTGGACAATCACTTAAACATGAGCCAGCAGTATGCAGCATCAGCCAAAAAAGCTAATACAATCCTTGGTTTTAAAACAGAGGCATAGAATCAAAATCACATGAAGTACTAGTACCACTTTATAAATCCTTAGTAAGACCACACCTGGAATAATGCATCCAGTTTTGGTCACCACATTACAAAAAAGATGTTGAGACTTTGGAAAAAGTGCAAAGAAGAGCAACTAAGATGATTAAGGGCTTGGAGACAAAGATATATGAAGAACAGTTTCAGGAATTGGGTATGGCCAATCTAGAGAAAAGAAGGACTAGGGGTGACATGATAGCAGTATTCCAGTATTTGAGGGGCTGCCACAAAGAAGAGGTCATCAACGTATTTCCCAAAGCACTATAAGACAAGACAAGGAACAATGGGTGGAAACTAATCGAGGAGAGAAGCAACCTGGAATTAGAAATTGTAGGTGCTTCAACACTGGAGGTTTTTAAGAAAAGACTGGAAAGCCACCTGTCTGAAATGGTATAGGGTCACCTGCTTGAGCAGGGGGATGGACTAGAAGACCTCCAAGGTTCCTTCCAGCTGTATTCTGATTGATTGAATTATAGAAAGTTCTCAGAGTAGAAAACTCTATTTTCTACTATAGTCAGAAATAATCAGAAAAAAACTACTGGAACAATGAAACCAATGGAATATACTTGAAGAGATGAAGATTCACATTCCAGAGAAGAGTCATAAATGAGGTCTTTTCACCCACAATGTCAATCTCTGGATGGTGTTGCTAATTCAGTGCAACAGCAGTCGACATGATTTCCACTTATGCCTACTTATGCATTGCCAGGCAAAATGATTAAATCAGAAAAACAGTAACACTGGGGATTATGTTATTTCCCCAATTATAACTTAGGCCTGAAGTGCAGCATGAGCAAAAATCTGACAGCTACTATATGCAGTTCATTTTATTCCATATAAAGTGAAGACAAATTGTGGGTAAGACATTGTTCAAGCTGGGATAGAAAACCCTAGGGTTTGTGCTTGAGTTTGGCAGGGTGGGGGTGGGGAACCTCTGCCTATGTCCCTGCATCAGAAGATTACTTTAATATAAATACTGTATATATTCATTTTAAGTAAATGCATTATCATTTACTATGAATGTTGTCAAAACTTTTAAACTGTCACAAGGAGACTCACGTTTCCCCCTCCCCAACTTGAGACATTTGCAGAACAGTTCTCAGGCATAAAATTGGAAACTTAGGGAATCAAACAATGAATATGGAGCAAACCACCTTTGAATTACATTCTAACCAAATACTTTGTTCAATGTTGTAGTATTATTAAGATTTTAATATGCCAGAATATTAAAATAAATGCATCGAAGAATTAAGTCTTCTGTCTCAGGTTTTGTACAACTGATCAGCTGTTTAAGAAGCAATTTATACTGCTACCCCTGACTTTTTTTCCCATTGATCTTTTTTTGGACTTAACCTTAAGTGTGTAATTAGCAACTGACCTGGCTGGGCTTTGCATTCTCACAGACAATGACATCATAGTCCCTGGCAAGCTCCGGAGGGTTGTCATTAACATCGAGAATTTTAATTTCAACAGGGACATGGCTCAAGAGTCCAGGGCTGTCTGTAAAAAAAGAAAACCCACACAGTTTAAATACATATACATGTGCAAATAAAGTGAATTAGCGATTTTAGAATCCACTCAGACTGCCAAAGCTTGTCTTTCCCTGGTACTCTCCATGGTCCTGAAAGAAGCTGGGAAAGTAATTCACAACAACAACAACTTGTTAGAAATCTAGGTATTTCCTCTGAAGAAGATGATTTTGGAAGAATCCAATACAATAGCAATCTGACACAGGTAAAGCTTGCTACGTTTTCAAAAATGGAACCTATGTCATTAAACAACAGGTTTGTAAAATGTAGGATGTGACTTGCTATAGAAAAAAAAACTTTTTCAGAGTCTATTGTATATTCTTATGTTATCAAGAAAGCAATAATCAGCTAATTTCATTAGAGGTTACAATTTAATATATAATAAATAATTAGGAGCTCTGATCTGTTAAAGCATGGAAAAAGTCAATTAAAATATTAAGAAGTTAAAGATCTTCACATGATATGCTTTTTCTATTGCTTTTGTTTTGGGAACATTATTTTAAATTCAGTAGTAACACATAAAAAAATTAAACCACTCTGATTTTGATTTTGTTTTTAAAAAGGATATAAAATTAAAATAAGTAGGCAAATGAATCACAAATAAGCATGAAAGAAAGTGCTATTCCCCTACTGAAAAAAGAGAAAAGCTCCATCTATTCCTATCTCTATATGAAAATATTCAACCACCCCAATCTTTTGGTTGCTCCTTCCCCATCAAATTGCCATTGTCACTGAAACTTTTGTAAAACCAACAGACATATGTTCCATCATTACCTTACTAGCCATTATTGATTACAGTCGCAATCCATTCCATAAATTTCATTATTTTAGGTGTCTTATGTGCCTGCCTTACAAAAAAATAGGCAAAGAATAAATACATGAAAATCTGAATCATATTTCTGCACAGCACATACAGTACATAATTTGCTTACTTTTTGAAATATTTGACCAATGGCATTTTAACAGAACTTTATTGAATTTCAAAAAACATAAAGTACAAGAAAAAGTAAAAGGAAACAAGGAAAGGAGTAGGGGGAAAAGCAAAATTGGGTGATGCAGACAAAAAGTGAAAAAGCTATAGAAAAAATAATAATAGCCAACTTTCTTATAAACACTTCTAGACATCAAATCCCAAGGTTAAAATTTAGTTTCTTTCAGTTTCAAGCAAAAAGTCCAAAAGTGGTTTCCAAGTAGAACTGAAACTAGAGAAAGTCGATTCTTTAATCAGAGTAGTCAATTTTGCCATCTCCAACTACATTAACTTTGCTAACTATTCTTCCATTGTAGGTATTTGTGATTGTGGTACTGACATTAGTACCAATAAATCTCAAGAAAAAACCACTTTAGTCTTGTTGACTTGCATTTGAATTGCTCTCTGTTCCATTGCGATTGAATTTGATGAGGTTCTAAATTCCTTTGCAAGTCACATTGTATTACAACCTTATACCTCTTTCCTTAGGAGTAAATACCACTGAATTGGAAATAGTTCCAAGGAAGCATGAATAACAATGGATGTATGAATACAATGTCCTTTGTTCATAAACATCAACATTTTTAAAAATATTATCCAATTTTTAAGATTGGAACACTTGTAGACTTAATTTTCAAATCCTATTTTCCCTTTCTGAGACACAAAACACAAAAATATTGCATTAAGGAAGAGTTTTAGTGTGGTTTTTTTCTTCAGCCATATATAGCATATTTGAATAGAATTAATATTTAAAAACATTAAAATAAAGTTTACATTTAAATTTAAAATAGCGGGAAGCCCATAATGCTGATATTCTTCAGCATGCTCAAATCAATATGCTGAAATCAATTCTATCCAGATTTTACTATGCTTTTCACTCAATGGATCCTTCTTACTTTGCTCCCTTTGAGAAATATAAACAACCAACAAATTAGGAAAAAAAATCTTAGCAGGATCAAGCTGTATCATCACCTTATGGGATGTTTGAATGCTCTTTGGCTCCCACGGTAAATTATAAATGCAAAATGAATCAAGAGAGAAACAGGAGCAATATGGAAAGAAGTTGCCCTTTAAATAATTCACCAAACAAAAACAAATCTCCAATAAATTAGCCATCAGGACGAACAAAACAGTTTCATTAGCAGTGTTGTTGCATAGGCAATCATCCAGTATTCTCTGCCAAATACAAGGCAGGTTACGGGATTAAGATGCTGTAACAATTATGCGTGCAAATGAATGTTACATTATGCATTGGAGTTACAATCCTGTAATAAAGTTTGAACAATGAAAGGTTGAACTCATTTACTTTAATTATCGGGTACCAGACATATCAGCCTGATAATTTACTATGATGGTAATACTAGAGGACTAGAAGCCAAACAAAATTGGTCAGTTTGCTCCGGGTTTAAGTTTTTCTCATTTTAAACATTAATAAATGTCACAGAAAATGGACACCCTGATTTTTTTAACCTACTTTTTGATTGAAAACAAAAATATTTCTTCTTCTGAAAATATGCTGGTAATCGGGAAACTGATATACTGTAATTCAGAACTTTCTACATTTTCTTTTTGATATCTTCTTGGTTGTCATTTTAGATTCAGAACATACAGTATATTGTTTGATTTCTCTACTTCAGCACTCTCTGGGACTCCCATCTTAATTTTTGTATATTGTTGGATCCAGAGAGGGTTTTTTTTGGTGGGGGGACGAGATACCTAAAATTGTGACTAGATGAATTTGAGTTTTATTAAAGCCTTTGCTATTGCCTGTCCAAACACTAATGTGCTACCAGAACAACCTAAAATACTAAACTCACTAGGAAAAGAACCCAGAAAAATATCTCAGGAGAGCCTAAGCCTCCAGCTCAGTTATATAAACAATTGAAGAGTTACTGACATAAATATTGAGAACTTCCCAGAATTTTGGAATAAGGAGATGCTTTATCAAATCAGTGGCCTCCCACTCAATTAATTGATCAAAAACTGTTTTTCATGATTATTGTACAATGCAGTAGATACTCAAAAATGGCATTTAAACATTTTACATTGGATAAGTTAAAGATCTGAAGGTAGTTTTAAAGCATACTGTTTGGACTTGCTCTCCAGATGTCCCATTTTGGTTTAGGAGGATAGAGTTTACTTTTACTTGATACAACTCCCCCACAAACCCCAACTTTCAATGACATCACTTGCCTCTCACCTTTGTTTCTTTGGATATGTTCAAGCAAAAGCTAGTCAGTCATCTGTCTAGTATGCTTTTATTTGGGAGAAAAACAAAAATCTATAGGGAACACAGAGATGTATGTTTTTTTGCCTGGTGGGTTTTTTTCTTTTTTTGCATTTTCCCACATGCTTCATTCCTGTGAATGCTCATCTGCCCATAAAAAAACCATAAAATAAGAGAAAGGTAGACAACCAGAACAATAGCTGAGTTAGAGGAGAGGGTAAAAACAGACCAGTACTTAGCCTTCTGGCTATCTTTTGTAGCAAATGTTGGGGGGGGGGGGATGAAACCAAATGAAACAAAGTCAATCTTTCTCCTCTTCCTTATATGGCCACAAAAATGTTGATTGGGCTATAAAATTATACCCTTTTAGAATACTGTTGTGAGTATACACAGGAAACTTTTTATGGTCATTGTTGTTATGATTTGGCATTTCAGGTTATTAGAGCTTAATAAAGCCTGTAGTAATCTGTCATTTTTCTTCTCCAAGAATTTATTATCCTCCAATATGTTCCTCTAAACCTCATCAGTAGGTTTTTTGCTCTCCTGTCTAGCAATGTCTTTGGAAAGAAAACAAAAATCTAAATAAATGATCTGGATAGTCACACAAACAATCCATTTCAAATTGCTTTCTAAAATATACATCTATTGCCAGAGAACCATTTGTGTAATTTTCTTTCATACTGAAATTTCAAACTTTTGTCTGCTTTGAAAACTGACATACAGCAATTGTGTGCATTTTACAAAATTTATTTTCTAGTTATTTAAAGCTATTTTTGTGAGAGACTGTAATATAAGGATATGTAGAAAATAGAAAGTATTTTATTGCAACTAGAGGAAATTTTTATTCTTGAGGGGAGACTCCTTATTTATATTTCTTTGGTAAAAGGTAACTCATTTTAGGAACAAGGTAGCAATTCCCTCTCTCTATACAAAGAGAATCTTTCAACAAAATGATACCGCTGACTTTGATTTATCACCTCTTGAAAAATAAATTGCTCTGTTTCCTTTATCTTTGACAAGTCTCTGAAAAAATCCATACATGGTTTAAGGTAGTCTTCCCTATAAGATCTGGTATCCTCTTGGGATGCACTGGATTACAATTCCCATCTTCCAAAACCATACCAGGAAAAGCCTGGCTTACCCAACATTTTCCCTAACCATGTTTTAGAGATCAGGGGAATGCTTTTTTCTCCTCCACACCTTTTCCTGATTTCTTTTTATTTATGGCATTGTCCAAATGTGTACAATAACATTCCTCACTCAATACAATGCCGCACTCGATTTGATTTTGGAAAGGTGCTTTGCAGGGATATGAATGTAGCCCCTACCTGCAGCTTTTTCATAGAATCATAGGGCTGGAAGGGACCTTGGAGGTCTTCTAGACCAAGCCCCTGCCCAAGGCTGGAGATATTATACTGTCCCAGACAAATGTCCAATCCATTCTTATCTTTCTCCAGGATCTAATCCTAACTAAACATGGAACCAAGCTTTTGCAACTCATTTTAAACTCTTATTTTAAAAGCTGATTATTTAATAGCCTCTGCAGACATTAGCTACAATTTAACCCATCCTCTTCCTGAACTGCATCAAATGCAGAAATATGCCAGTATGACTGCCAGTACTTTATCCTAGCTCATACACATCATAGGCATCTAAAGGTGGAAGACACTTAAAGAAAAATGTTTCAACTTCCTACATAACGATAAAGAGGAGGAAAAAACTATTTCAAATTGAGTTTGATTCCTGATATCTTCATGGACACACCTCTATCAGGATTTTTTGGCCATGATACAAATGATTTTAAATTAATAATTTCCTAGTTTAGCTTACAGCACTAAAAATTCCTAATTCAAGTTCGGTGGCTCAGTGGCTAAGACGTTGAGCTTGTCGATCAGAAAGATTGTCAGGTTGGCGGTTCAAATCCCTAGCGCCACATAACAGAGTGAGCTCCCGTTACTTGTCCCAGCTTCTGCCAACCTAGCAGTTTGAAAGCATGTAAAAATGCAAGTAGAAAAATAGGGACCACCTTTGGTGGGAAGGTAACAGCGTTCCATGTGCCTTTGGTGTTTAGTCATGCCAGCCACATGACCACGGAGACGTCTTTGGACAGTGCTGGCTCTTCGGTTTTGTAACGGAGATGAGCACCACCCCCTAGAGTTGGGAACGACTAGCACATATGTGCGAGGGGAACCTTTACCTTTACAAGATTAGCCACAAGAGTTTGCTCTCTCAACAATTCCCTAAACTTCTCTGTGCTATGGCAACCATTCTTTTCTGTCACCATAATAGTGTTAGCTTTGGCAGTCCCACTCCAATGCTTATACCGTGAAAAAAACTTTCATTTGGTTTTCTTTTTCCTTAATTGTCTCTGCCTGGCCATTAAAAGACCAATTACATATCTTAAAAACTAATAACTGAAATGTCTCAAGCCCTGTTCTATTTTTTTTTAAATGTGTGTCAATATGACAAGAAAATGCAAAAGGATAGAATTTCAATCACACTGCCATAACCACCATCTTGCCTTCTTTTGACCCCCACACATTTGGCGTGTCTTTTATATATACGTGAGATGTAAAAAAACCCACCTCTGCCTCTAATTTTAAATATTGTTAGACAATTGTAGACATTTTATCAGATACTAATTGGTGCAGTATCTATGAAAGAGCACAAGTCTTTCTGTCTGTTAATTTTTTAAAGTTGAAATTAGATAATTACTCACTTGGATAAAAGGGACACAGGGTTAAGAGTCTTCATTAACAGTAACATTTTCATTAAAATGAAACTCATCATTTAAATAAAATGGGTTTTGTTAACGAACTGAAATAAATACTGAAATAACACAAAGATAGTTACTTGACCTAGTTTAGTGACTTGATTGCTATAGCTATGCATGCTTTGAAAACAATTTCTAAGAAGTGTTAACTTTGCACTATCCAACCCCTCTCTGCTATGTATTACAGCATGCACATCTATTTTCCAGCTCCCAGTTTTGCTTGAAAGAAGATGTGCTTGCTTTAAATAGCAAAGAGGTGCTGTGTTTATACTTGGATAGAAATACCTCTTCCAAATCATTAACAGTTATGCAGAGCCCGATTAATTGCTGTTGAAGAAAATGAGCCAGGATTTGAACTCACAATTTGAAGTTATTTGCTTCTATAAACAAGCTCAGGCAATGCAATGGCCTTCTGAACTATAACACTGACACCATTGGCCAGAATGGATAGAAAGTGCAGTTCAAAACATTGAGAAGATACCAGATTATGTGGGCTGACCTCAAGCAATATCCAAGATTAAAAACAATTTTATTAGTCAAATTTATATAGATGCCCATCTCACAAAGAACTGACTCTGGATGGCATACAACAATGCTAAAAACAATTTATCTGGGCTCATACATTATAACCTGCAGCAAATTGAAAATGGAAGCACAAGGGTTTTTTTAAAAAAATATTTTTTAGCTTTTACAAGCTTCAACAATTCACTATTAATTTATTAGCTTTTACAAATAGAATTATAAAAATAATACAAACAGAAAAAATATCAAAAGAAAAAAGAAAAATTAAAAAGTGCAAAAATCAAAATATAATAATGAAAACATACATATAAAGAAATTACTTCCCTCTTCATCAAAACAAGTACAAACAATTTCACTAACTTAACAGTACTCTGATTCTACAAGAAAAAATCCCTTCCTCTCATATCTCATCTTTTATCAATAAACAAGTATTTAAAGCTTCATCATTTGCTCTGGGTCAGCAAAAGTCCAGTATTACCACAAACAGCATCATACATATTTATCTTGATTAATCCAACTTTATATTTTCTTTGCTTTAACAATCTTGATTTTAATTCCATTAAATAATATCCCAGCACTTGATTTCTTTTCATTTTTTCTTTGTCTCTTCTCAAAAACCTAACAGTAAATCCAAAACAAACATTTGTAAATCCAAAATGAACAGGTTATTCAAGTGGTTTGTTATTTGCATATTATTTTTAATTATTAAGACATTAGCTGGTTTTATTTGTAAATCAAGTGTCATATCTTGTTTCATATAATTTTTCTAGACTGTTATTTTTATTCAAATCACCTTCAGACTCAGTTTTGTCCAGCAAGATCTGTTCCTCTACCATAATTTCTTTAAGTCTCATTTTTATAGTACCAGATAATCTTGAGAGAAACATCTGTATGCATTTTCCCCAAATATTCTCAAAGTCCTCTACAGTTTCTCCCCCATCTTTTCTCCTTTAATTATAATGTTTAGTTCTTTCTGGTTCCTCTAGAGTCCAAACTTCAAAATCCCCTTTTATCATGTTTTTCTCCAATCAACAACATTTTCCCATAGGAAGATTTTTTTTATAATTAATTTCAAATATTTCATATTTTTAATAAAATTCAGGCAACCCACAGGAAGGATTCTTGTAATTAATTTCAAAGTGATACTTCAACTCTAACTGGCTCTTTAATCAATTTATAACTTTCCAAAATTGATGTTCTAATCTCCATTTTGATGTTTATTCCAAAATAAGAATCTTTTAATCACTAATTTTCAGAAATGAAGTATGGAGTCCAGTGTCAGTTTGAACGCTCCAACTGGAGCTTGGACAAGACAGCAATTCTCCAGCTCTTACAATTGTAAATCCTTTACAAACTGTTGTTTTACAGACACTTTGTGGGAAGCTGTTATAGATCACATATGAGTCATCCCGAGTTTTCTTCCTTTTTGAGAAAGGAATTCTGAGAAGCCAATCCATTTGTCAGCTTCTTCTCTAGCATGGTCACCGGCTCTGATGACCACAGAGCTGTCTTCAGTTTGCCACTACTTCCCAGGAAATATCTATTTGGAAGCACAAGGTTTTTTTATATTTATAATTTATATTTATATATATATACTCTAGG
>QLTV01003776.1:2020641-2046446 GCA_003457575.1 Thermophis baileyi
ACTTCTTGCTTTTCTACTTCAATTTGGTCTTTGGGGTTTCTTAGGATGGAGGATATTTTTCGGTTTGTCATTAACCACTCCAAACCCCTCTCATCCATACAGGAAGCAAACTGACCCCCAACCAATTAGAACACAGCCAAGCCCCCAACCCATCCCAACACCCCTCCACCCAATCAGAACACAGCCAAGCCCCCACCCTATCAGTTCAAACCCCACTGGCAGTTAAAAGGAAGAAACAGCTGCAATTCTCACATTGCTCCTAGAAGCACGAGGCTGAAGACACAAGCCTGATAATCAGCCTGAAGATGACGAATGAGACTTCGTTGAAACGTTGCAATGACATCTCCAACTTCACGCGGGAGAAAACCCGAATAACCACAGACCTACATACAAATACCCGCAAAAACCTCAAAAAACAAATATATATATATATATTCCTAGAGTATGTTTGCCACCTTGAGTTATTAATAAAAATGATAAAGGTGGTAAATAAATAAGTAAATAAATAAATAAGTAAATAAATAAATAAATAAATAAATATTGAGTTAAGCTACAAACTAAATATGTTTCTGTTGCAAAGTGTATTTTTATAGTTAAATATTAAAGTTTAATTTCTGAAACCTGAATACGTGCTACAATCTCTTTATGCACCAATTTTGGTTTTCTATTTCCATTGCAGCAAGCTTTAACAGATTTCATGTCTCAGTTGGGGCTTAATGCTGAAGTTGCATGTTTTATGGTAACTAGAAGGTAGAGGAACCATCCGATGTAATAATTTAACACATACACAAAAAATCACCATCCTCTGCTTTAAACATATGGTCCTTATATGGCAGGGGTGTCAAACTCAAGGCTCGAAGGCCGGATCTGGCCAGCGGGGTGTTTAGATCTGGCCTGCAGGGCTGCCATGGAAACATCAAAGGACGGGCCCGCAGTGCCTCTGCCAGTGAAAACAAAGTGCGGCCCTCCCGAGCTCCGTTTTCACTGGCAGAAGATTGCAGGAAGCCGTCACAGCCGAAAATGGAGCTTGGGAGCCCATTTTCGCTGGCAGAGTGCTCAGGCCACCACAGGGCTCCCCCAACACAAGTGACATCGAGTTGGCCATGCCCCCTGGCCACGCTCCCCCTGAGGTCAAACACAACACTGATGCGGCCCTCAATGAAATCGAGTTTGACACCCTTGTTATATAGCATATCAGTGATACATCAGAAAGGGCAAACAAGAATGTTAGTACTTTTCAAAAATTGAAATAGGATAAGCTTAGATTGTCTATGTAACCAGGTACAAGAAGGCATATACTTTACAATTCTATTTAGATTGTCTATAGTTACATAGGCATACAGAAAATGGGATGCAGAATCTAACTCAAAGTACACACTTCTCTATTGACTGATTCCAATTTAAATATATTAATTGATTTATTTTTCTTTTGCATTGTCACTGTTATCTAATATCAATGACATCTGCAGAATTTGGAGGTATGGTCAAAATGACATCATTATAGAAACTGCTGTATTGTAATATATGTTTCAAAGGAGTACAGTTTTTGATATAATGCACATTTAAAAATTTGCCACATTTTACTGAATAACTAAGGTGTGTGGGTGTGGAGTGAAGGAGAAATAAGAAGAAATGCATTCAATGATGTTATGGTATGAACTTTATCCATCTCATATTTCTATCACTATAAAGAATACAAGTACCAAGGAGTGGAACTTGCATTATTTTGACAATTCTTGGCTTGCTGAGGTTGTATCTACATAACAGTTGCATATGTCACATTTTAAACAATTGAGTGCTTCCTCAGAACACCCTTCTCTCCTTCAACTGCCATTAGTTTCCCCGCCAGATTTTTCATCTTACAGCCCAGTATCTCATTGTTTTAGGGTAGCTTCTATCCTGTCACTGGACAATAGAAGTATGTAACATCACATTTTAGCATAGAATTAAACAGTAGAGAAGTTGGTACTACCACCCATTACCTTTAATATTATCATGAGACCTGTAAGGAATAAATTTACTCCCCTCCTTTTTCTAGAAGAAGCATTCTTTTACATGGATTAATGCATGGATACATGATTCAATATTATTTGTCAGAATGAATGATAGAAAAATGATCATCTGGGAATTCAACCAGTTTCAGAGGGTATGGAAAATATTCTTAAACAAGTTTAAAAATAATTCAACATGCCATTTTGAATTCCTTCTAACATTATATATGTATATACACAGAAATACTAAGAACTTGGAGAGCACAAACAAATCATAACAGAATACCAAATAATAGTACACATTGATCCACTGGCTAGAGACCATGGAATCATGAAGACAGTTCTGGTGGCCTGAAGTTATGTGGCTCCCTGGGTGGAAGATTCAATCCTGAAGAAGAACCTAGAGCTAGTAGACTAGAACCGGATCCTGGAAGGAGGGATTTCTGGAAAGTAGCCTAGCTTTACAAGAAAATAATACAGATCAAACATCTGCCAGCAAAAACAGAAGAATCCCATCATTTGCTTTGCCTAGACTTCAAGTTCTCTTCCACCCAATTTACACCAGCTTTCAATCAATTCTTATATGAACAGCTGGGGATCCTGATTGGCTGTCCTGTCCTCTCACACCTGCACTTGGGGCAATTACTTATACTCCTTGAATAATGGGGTAGGAATTTCAGGATACTAAGCATGATTATTATTTTTTTCTTATTTGAGTTAACCCATAACTGAGCAACCACTAAGTAATCAAAAGTTAGTGTTATAAAGAGTGATGTTGTGCTCATCTGAATGATGCATGGATGAACATTGGAAGAGCAGGTGGGAACCACAGGTCCAGAGGTGGGATTCCGCAGGTTCTGACCAGTTCTGGAGAACCAGTAGCGGAAATTTTGAGTAGTTCGGAGAACCGGTAAATACCACCTCTGACTGGCCCCACCCCCATCTATTCTCTGCCTCCTGAGTCCCAGCTGATCGGGAGGAAATGGGGATTTTGCAGTAACCTTCCTCTGGAGTGGGGAGGGAATGGAGATTTTACAGTATCCTTCCCCTGGAGTGGGGTGGGAATGGAGACTTTACAGTATCCTTTCCCAGCCATACCCACCAAGCCACGCCCACCAAGCCACGCCACGCCCACCAAGCCATGCCCACAGAACCGGTAGTAAAAAAAAATTGAATCCCACCACTGCACAGGTCCCTTAAGGACAAATGGGTATTCCTGTGGCCCTCCCAATGGCAAACTATCATTGAAGTAGTACCAAATTATATAAAAATGGAAACTTGATTTATGAAGATTAGTGAGCAATATCCAATAACTTTGTCACTCTAGGTGAATTTTCTATGATTGGTCTCTCCTTTCTAATCTACAATAATTTGAGTCTGCACCTCCTTAAACTAGGGTAGTAATAAAGCATATTCTTAGAAGCCCTAATAAGGAGGTAGATGCCTCCCTGTTTAACCCCAATGAGAAATCTGTGTGATTTTTGATGGATGTCTCTGAACAATTTGTGCCAGAAATGAACACAGGAATTGAATTGTAACTTGCAATCAGTACCTGTATAATTTTACAGACCGCATTTATTGGTCTCTGGGATTGGTGTGCTCAATGCTTGTACAGATTGAGAGCTGACTGTTTTATCAAGAAAAAAAACCCCATATTCAGCCTCTTAACTGCATATTAAACACCTCAATTTAAAGGAAACAACTAGACAATGCATTCTTGTGACATTATGGCTTGAGGCAAACCTCACCCACCTTTCTATCAGAGGCATCATTCACAAATATATGCATATAGCTTCCTGCTATAAGTAAAGGGGAGAATAGGTAAAATGGGTTGAATATCTGGATATTTACAAAACTATCATTAAGAAAGGTTGAGAAATGCAACCTTTTTATTAAAGTCATTGTAGGAGGAGAACTGTGTTACTCTATTAAAAAAAAATCAAGAGTCTAGTGATATGAGCCGCGGTGGCACAGTGGTTAGAGTGCAGTACTGCAGGCTACTTCTGCTGATCACCAGCTGCCAGCAGTTTGGCAGATCGAATCTCACCAGGCTCAAGGTTGACTCAGCCTTCCATCCTTCCGAGGTTGGTAAAAATGAGGACCCAGATTGTTGGGGGCAATATGCTGACTCTGTAAACCGCTTAGAGAGGGCTGTAAAGCACTATGAAGCTGTATATAAGTCTAAGTGCTATTGCTATTGCTATTGCTATATTATTATTGTAAAGCAGAATGTTACTTGTTACTTTTTTTTTAATGTAGTAGATTGTTTGCTACATTATGTGATCCTAGCCATTTATACTTTATTTCACATTTAATAGCTAGCCAAGCTATTATTTAGTATGGTACATGAACTAAGCCATAATCTGTTCATAATCTGATCATAAGAATCCATTGGTTTCCAATGCAGTCTTCTTACAAAAGAAAAGCTGGTTGAGTGTGATTAGTGTCTAGATTGGAGATAAGCTAGGAATCTCATCTGTTAACTAAACCTGGGTCTCTTCTGTTCGACTACTAAAGAAGACTAACACTTTTCTGAGCTAGAATTCAGGATGATGTTTGCATGAATTTATAACCTCATGCATAAATTAATATTTTTATCTGAAACCCTTATGTGTTTGGCTCTACCAGATAGCTATACGTTGTTTTAGAAGAAAGAATCATATCTATTCAACTGGGGTTCCAAGTGCTGCTATAAAGCAACACAATAGTAAGAAATAAAAATAATAAAATATTCACAGTAGTGGGCTATTCTTGACACTGAATAATTCACTGTTTGTTCATTATGTTCTATAAAACCTTAGTTTATGTAGTTTATCATTGGTAAAGTTCAATGTTTTGCATGTATATTCAACCCAAGGCGGCAAACATGCTCAACACTCCTACCTCCTCCTATCAATTATCCTGATTTAGATTATTACTCGGTAATTAACTTGATTTAAACTTGGGATAAGATATTACATTAATAAGCTTCTATTTGTCTGAGTCTTGATAGTAATAAACTTCAACCTAATAAAGTATTCTGCCTTGAGCAATGTGAACAAAATGTCCTTTAAAAAAAAACCATTAAAATATACTGTTAAACAGAATATGGTGATTGCCAGATCTTTTTATTTCCAATTTGTGTCTATTTGACTTGTGCTCATTTAAGAATCCAAATAGAATGTGAGCAGTTGTTTGATATTCAGAATTCTTGAATATCTCTTCCCCCTCCCCCTCCCAGGTAAAGTTACTGGAAACAGACATTTTGATGTACACCATTCATCTTTTTCTGGGGACTTTATCTCTCTCTGGAATCTTACAGGATTTATCTTGAAAGCCTTTTACTCAAACATAATTGCATTCCAGTTAAAAACAGGAAAAATCATATCAAAATCATTATGAATTTAGTTTATTATAACATAGCATTCATACATACTCTAACCAAGGCTCACAAAGTATTTGTTTAACATTATGTAAGTATTTGAACATTATATAAGAAACAACTGTACATTTTAGACAAGTAAAGTAGCTTTGACATGTTATTCAGCTGCCAAGATTGATAGATATTATGAGCATAATGGATAATGCCGTGTTCTCTTCCAAATTACCAAATATTTTTCCCCAAACCTCTCCATCAATGTATACCTTTCTGAAAGACCCATTTGCTTGAAAACAAGTCCTATGGACTATAAACTCTGTGGGCTTGTTACGTACCAATTTCAGAAGCAGCGACTGTGATGTTGTACCAAGGGGTTTCTTCTCTGTCAAAGACCTTGGCAGTCTTAATGGTTCCAGTGTTTGCATCAATAGTGAAGTATCTGTCTTCTGTATTGTGATCAATGGAATATCTAGGAACACACAAAATGAAAACGTAAGTTAAAAACAGGCGCTAAGCATTCACCAGTGAGCAATTTTCTTAACTGTTTACATTTATATTCAGGGAGGGAGCCACAACATAATCCTAGCATTTTTGCAAGTAGCTATACTGAATGGTCTTCAACAGTCTTGAATGATTAAAGGTATTGGGATGGACAGTTCCTGTTTAGCTTGACCAATGGCCTCATTCAGTTTATGGAAGCAATAAACACATCACTTCTGGAATCAACAGCCTGCCAGAAGAGATCATTTCTAACGTTGCTTCATTGCTTGTATCTTACCAAGAATGCAGACTGGCTGAATTTATGTACAATAAATACTACAGTTAAACTTTAAAGCTGGGAATTGGTTCTGTTTTTATTGGGCATCAACACATGTATTGCTTCTGTTGGAATAATGCTTCAGTGCTGTTTTGGTTGTATATTATATGCATATATACTGTACCTAAGATGTTGTTTCCTTTCAGGTAAACTTTATTTTTACCATTTCCATTTATCATTACCATCTTCTAAGAGATACCATCCATTTAGTCATACTTAATTGATTCAAATAGCATTAACACATGTTAGTCCAAATAAAGGAATGAGATAAATTACAGCATGTGTATGAAACAGCAAAATAAGACATACCGTAAAGATTTTAGTTAAAGTGCCAACTCTTGTTCACTTTTTATAAGGCCACCTTGGACAATTAAAGTTATTTTGTTAAGTGAACAGAAGAGATGGATTTTTCTATTGCTCCACTAATTTACTCCATTATGTATTATACTGTTCCTGAAATCTACTCAAAATAGAGGAATTTCTAAAAATTATTCTGGAAATAAAGAATGTAGAGTTTCCTAGAGCTTTGTCTCTTATTGTTGTCTGTTTCATTTCTAGCTCTTCCTCTCAGATTACAAATCTGTATAATAATATAGTGCAGTGCACAACAATATTTTTCATGCAGATTAATTTAAATCTATGCATATTTTCCTACAGATGGATAAGTGAATTCATGCTTAATATACAAGACTACATAAAAAGAACATGGATAGAGTCATGTTTCACAAAGAAGTACTTCTGTAAAAATAAGACACTATACAAACTGTATTATGATGTACATGATTTTGAAATACAATACTACAGTCTTGCATGTTTAATAATATTGTGTGAGGGTCTGTACATGAGACAAATTAATGCTCTTAAAAAACACACATATAGTATGATTTACATACTGGTAAATAATTAAAAATGAAACTTTTGATTGTATAGTTAAAACACTTAGAAAACAATGCTAACTTGGAATCTGAAAATATGATGAGAAATAAATTTATGTCATATAGAACAGGTGTTAGATCAGAGGAAGTAAAAATCAGAATAGGAGATCTCCACTGCCCTTAGTATGTAAAAATAATAATAATAAAAACTACATTCTTCTCCTACTTAGATAGATGGATACCAAATGCAACTATCATATCTAGTTTGAATATTATAAACTTAAGAAAGTTGAAGAAATAAAGGTCAAACATGGTGAAGAAAAAGGTATTAGTGTCAGATGCTTATCTTCACTTTCTTTGAAGCTCGTTAGCAACTGCCATAACCAAGGGGGAGAGGGCATTTGTGTGGGGGGAAAATGCTGGAGGTGTGAAAGAATGCTGTGGGAATTTGGGGAGTACGGACACTAACAGGAACCAGAGGTGCCAAAGCCGAACCATCTTCCTGCCTTCAAGAAGACCAGCCCTGGGAAAGGAATTTACAGTGGCGCCTGAGGCACCAGCTTCCCAAAACATCAGAACAGCATTTGATTGGACTGCTCTCATGAAGGGGAGGGTTTTGGACATTCGGGATTGCTTTTAATATATGGTTTTTACATGGGTTGTTCTCAGAGCTTGCCTTGCTTGCTCTGCAGTTCCCAGTAAAAGTATCTTTTCTCTAACACCTAGAGTCAAGGGTCGTTCTTTCCTAGGGGCCAAATTGGGGCCAGCCTGACAATTAAGAGTGAGACATGAGAAACTGGAAAGCCAGATATAAATTCATTGGAACAGTGATCAGAGTTTATCAAAGCATTAGTTAAAGTTTAAAAAATAAGGGGAAAGGGGACAATTTTAGAGATACTTTAAAGATGCAATGATCAGCATTGAACTGTAGATGAATAAAAGACTCAACAAAGACTGATGAATCGAACATAATCCCCATGGTTATTCAACTGGGCAAAAGAACAATCTATTATTTCTAGCAGAACTGCAAGGCAAAATGAGAGAAAGATTTCCAAAAGGACAGACAAGATCTAAGTTTAGATCAGTTTAATTGGTTTAGAAAAATGAGAAAAAAGTTAAGATAAAATGACAATTGGATAGGTCATAGTAATAGATAGTATGCAGCAGAATATCTTCTAGAACCAAATGACACTGCTGTGTATCAGTTACAGAAATGTGACATTAAATCCAAAGTAAAATAAAGTAGTAATAAAAGTTTAAGATTGTTGGGGGGAAAACCTAAAATATAAACATGACTGTCATTATTATATACAGAATTATACCAGAGAAAGACACACACACACACACAAACACACACACACACACACACACACACACACACGTAAAGAATCGCACCTCAAAGTTACATAGAAATGAGAACATGACAAAAAGATTTAGAACACATGGACAACTGAAATACTGAGTAAACAATGACATCCTTTTCCTATTTGCATATGACACATTTTAAATGTGGATGGTTGCACATTTGACAACATACATATGATAAAACATGTTTTAGTGAAAAAGGAAGAATCCCCTCCCATAAGACTAAGATTGTAATTATTATTCTCTTGGAGTTAACTATTGCCATCATTTATAATGGCTCCTTTGAAACGAAAACTCAGCCGGTATTTTAAAAATTCTAATGCAGGCTAGGTTTTAACAGTAGTTCTGCACGCCACAGTATCAACAGGAATATGTAAAAGGTGAACTGAACAGCACCATTCTACATACTTTCTCTAGAAACTAGTATACATAAGTATGCTCCCTTTGATATTAGTATAATTATAGAATTACCATGATAATTTTTGGATGAAAACTGAAATGGTATTGTTAGATGACAAAATTGTAATTCCCACTAAGAAAGAGAAAAGAAGGCTTCTAGAATATATATATATATAATTTTTTTTTTCTGTTAAATCACCTGGTATACCCAAATATGGGAGGGAGCATACTGCTTCCTTTTTGCCTTTCGGCCCCTCCAGGGGCCATCCAGGCAGTTGCTTACAACGACAGTCCATATATATGTATATATGTTTTTTGAGGTTTTCGCGGGTATTTGTATGTAGGTCTGTGGTTATTCGGGTTTTCTCCCGCGTGAAGTTGGAGATGTCATTGCTCCTAGAAGCAGGAGGCTGAAGACACAAGCCTGATAATCAGCCTGAAGATGACGAATGAGACTTCGTCGAAACGTTGCAATGACATAATACATTATATTATAAAATAATATAAAATATAAAATATAAAATATAAAATTTATTCTTTTTTCACAAGTATATTTCTTTGAGTCAATGTGGCTGTTATAACACAAAAACATGACCATAAGTATCATTTTAGCTGCATAAAATGGAGAGAGAGGGGGGGGGATGAATTGCTAATATGTCACCTTCTTCTCTAGCTATAATACAGAATTCCTTCTTATGGTTATAAAAATATGTTGTATCACCCAACTTCCATCATCAAAAATGGCATTGTGATCAAGGATGACTAAACCAATGAATCCTAGAACTGAATAAATGAGCTCTTTTATTAATGAAAGCAAGGGCCTTGAAATAAATAGAAGAAGCAAAATGAGTAGGCATTCAGAAGAGATGGGTAAGCATTATCTTTCAAATTATACTCCACTGAAGGTTACTGTTAACAACTGAAACAATTACGGCCATCCAGCAGAGAGGCTTATTATGGGACTATGGCTTTGAAAACATTCAAATTGTTTTAACAGCCATCATGATTTATCTTTTGTTTTAACTATTATTTCCACTTCTCATACATTTCAGCAAAGTCAGACATAGTACAGTGTGTACTACTACTTACTGTACTTATTTCAGGCAATAAAAGCTTCAATTTAATAAGCTTGCTAAAAGGAATCCAGAAAATTTTGGAGTTGGGGTGATTTGTGTAGTACTAATATGCACAAGCCACACACATACACGTAACATGTTCTAAGCAATCTACTTATGGATATTTTAAGAACATAATATTGGAAAGTCAAAATGCCTTTGTACAGTATGTATAGGTGTTTTCTTCCATAAAACAAATATGGTTCTTCAATGGCTTAAGCATGTTAGAATAGTTTCAATAATTATGCTTTCTATTCCTCCTTTACAGACATAAGCTGTCCATTTTCTGGACAGTGAACCAAAATCAATAGCACCTCTTGTGTTATCCTGGGGGGGGGGATAGACATTTCTGTGTGACTTTTCATTGAACCTCTGACTGTGGCATGATGAATACAAAATCATTAGCCAACTCTGGCCAAGCTTCATGGCATTCAGAAATGGGCTCTTTGATGGAGATTCTGAAGATTTATTACACAGGTTAGGAACATTTCCAAGACACAATTGGAAAGCATGGCAAATCATGTTTTTAAAGAGAAATAGGATGTATAATAGACATCTATGAACATGTTGCTGAAGAAATCATTTAAATCTCTGCCTTGATAGGATTCAATCTCAAAGACCAGTTATTGGCATTCATTTAACTGATTTCAAACCAATGGATAATGTAAATCTGGGTGGATTGAATCAGTTTAGTTTGCTTTAATTTTATTTGTTTCTGATATTTCTATTTTAAATTCCCTACTTCCTGAGTTAAGATTTTGAAGAGTGCCCAATTATGAGAAGTAATAGTACAGGTAGTTCTCAAGTTATAACAATTCACTTAGTGACAGTTCAAACTTATGACACCACTCCCAAAAGTACTTACGACCACTGTTCCCTCTAAGGTGTGTGGCCACGCACGTAACGAGAGAATGCCGCGCGGTAGTTTCCAACTTCTGCGCGGCATTTTCTAATGGCAGAGGCTGCGCGCCTGCGCGCCCGTGCACAGGAAAAGAGAGCGCCGCGCGCCAGTTTCTAACTGCTGTGTGGTGTTTTCTCCTGTTACAGGGAACATTGCTTATGACCCAGTCCTGAAGTTATGAATGTTGTAGCACCACAGCACAACAGCAACTGATCTTACAACTAACTGCAGAGACACTGAAACATGCCCCCTGCCTATTCCCCCCCCCCCAACAAGGTCTGCACAGGCACTGGGCCTGCTATGCTAGCCCACCGGCTCCTCCCCATCACGTCACCGATTGCTCACTTACTTTTGAAGATCTGCAGAGGTGGCCATCTTCTCAGATGTTGGTGAAGCTGTTTTCATTAGATCTTACACACCCTTCCATCCCCTTTGCAGAAGGCTTTTCGCACAGATGATGGAAGCCTGCAGGAGCACGAGGTCACAGCCCCGAAGGCTTCCATCCCCTTTGCAAAAGGCTTTTGGCGCAGAGGACAGAGGCCTGCAGGAGCACAATCTCACACCACTGTCATTCGCTGGACAAGCTTTTTCCAAAGGGGACAGAAGAACACAAGATTTTTAAAAAAACAGCTTTACCTGCATCTGAGAAGATGGTCGCTTTTCTGCTACGTAGCCCTGAGCTCTTCCGATCTTCAAACGGTAAGTGTGGAGAAGGCAGAAGCTGCTGTGGGGACCCTAAGGGGTGGGAAGGGGAGCATGAGATATCTCAGTGGGTATGGGGAGGCCTTGGGTGGCCAGAGGCAAGTGGTTTTGTTCTTGCATTAGGCCCTCCATGGTCTTCCCCTTCCCTGAGGTACCTCATGAACACTTAATGACCCATGCATCAAATTCATGAATTAATGAATGTATTGGGGAGAGGAGGGATGGGGTTCATTCATTCAATGTGTTTCAATTAATGTTACAACCCTAATGGGCAGACTCCATTGTAGTTGTAACTCGAGGACTACCTATAGTATGACTCATTCATTATAAAAAAATCTTTTATTTATACAAATAATTATAAACGAACTTAGTTCACTTAAACAGGTCATCTTATATTTTGCATGTGAAAGTAAGCCATCAGAAATGTAGTAATACAGACAGAACTTTAATAAACTCAACCAGCTCAAAGACAAAGATACAATATTTATGAAAAGTCTTATTTATGAAGAATTTAGAGACCAGTAACCACATGCAAGCTAAGATTTTCAACCAAGCTATGCACATCTGAACCAATTTATTGAATTCAGGGCTTTCCTTATTTTCCAATTTTGAAAGGAAATAACTCATTCATATAGAAGCTGGTCAAAGTAGAGTGAACACAGACCAGAAATATTTTTCTCAAGTGGGTAATTCATTATTAATAATATCCCATTAAGGACTGAAGCACACAGCACAAAGAAGGATTTTAGCCAGCAAGGATACTACTGAAGTGTAAATGCATGCTTTGGATACACTGGATATATGTATACCTGAAGTGCTTAGTTGTACCTGCGTGTGATCAATGATGCACTGTTGGAAGCAGGGGAGTTGCCCTTACAAATATTAATAGCTGAAACATTGTAATATTTCTTGCTGACTGCAATAATTAAGAATCAATCCTGCTTCCTAATAATACAGATATGTCATGCTAAAGCAAAGAGTGGATCAAAAGTTGGAACAGAGTGTTGAAGCAGAATACCAAAACAATATCGATCCTAGTATAACAGAATGGATATGTGTGATGCAAACCTGAATGAGATAGACTTCAGTTCATCATAGCTCCCAGGTAAAACTAACTGGAGATATTTTTTTTTCTATTTTAGCTGCAGGAGCAGGCAACTTAAGAAATAACATCTATCACTTCATACTAGGTAATACTGCACAGCAATTAGATGAGATGGAAAGCCAGAGGCAGCAATAAGACTGTCCTATGTGCTTCACTAACTTCTCATAAAAGGAACACTTTGAAGAGCGCATACAGCTGTTTAAAATTTTGCAGCTTCTTGAATTTGGAATATACATTCTACCTTGCCCGGAAATACAGCTGGTGCATTGTATCCAAAAAGGAACAGAAGAATATGGTTTATGCTTCAAGCGGAAATGTCTCCTGCACTGGCTAGCTTCTAGCTGTTAAAAACACAACGAGAAAGCAATTTCTAACAGACTAACCTACATGTTATTGTGTTTGCCATCACAGTAGTGACAATAAAGAGCATTACAAAAAACAAAACAAAACATAGACTCAGATGGTATTGTGTAGGGCTCAATCTAATTTTATTAAAACTTTTTGCATAATTTTAAAAGCCATCCCAAACTATTGGTTCATACTTCTGCAAAAGTCACTTGTTCCTTTTCATAAAGCCCAGTGACCAAGGAAAAAAAGTGCATGGAATTGACTTTGTCCTCCTCTGCTTTTGGCACTTTTGCCAGTCAATTGTTTTGCCCCTTTAAAGACTTTTGACAGAAAAAAAAAAGCATTTTCCAATCGTAACCTGGATAGGGACATACAACAATAGAGTTGGAAGGGACCTTGGAGGTCTTCTAGTCCAACTCCCTGCTTGAGTAGGAGACCCTATACCATTTCAGATAAATGAAATCACGTGAAGTGTTAATACCACTTTATAATGCCTTGGTAAGGCCACACTTGGAATACTGCATTCAGTTTTGGTCACCACGATGTAAAAAAGACGTTGAGACGCTAGAAAGAGTGCAGAGAAGAGCAACAAAGATGATTAGGGAACTGGAGGCTAAAACATATGAAGAACGGTTGCAGGAACTGGGTATGTCTAGTTTAATGAAAAGAAGGACTAGGGGAGACATGATAGCAGTGTTCCAATATCTCAGGGGCTGCCACAAAGAAGAGGGAGTCAAGCTATTCTCCAAAGCTCCTGAGGGTAGGACAAGAAGCAAGCATTTCAATAAAACTGTTGTAAATTGTAAATAAAAAGCAATGGGTAGATCCCAAAAATTAATCCATTCCTTACAGGAATAACAGAATAACAAGAGTTGGAAGGGACCTCAGAGGTCTTCTAGTCCAACCCCCAGCTCAGGCAGGAAACCCTATGCCATTGCAGACAAATGGCTGTCCAGTCTCTTCTTAAATTCCTCTAGTGATGGAGCACCCACAGTTTCTGAAGGCAAGCCTTTCCACTAGGTAATTGTTCTCAATGTCAAGAAATTTCTCCTTAGTTCTAGGTTGCTTCTCTCCTGGGCTAGTTTCCATACATTGTTTCTCATCTTACTTTATGGTCCTTTGGAAAATAGTTTGACCCCCTTGTTTTTGTAAGAACCCCGCAAATATTGGAACACTACTATTGTGTCACCCCTAGTCCTTCTTTTCATTATACTAGACATACCCAATTCCTGTAAAAAAAAGTTTTTGTACATGGCATCTGTGATATTAGTTTTAGTTACCCAGTTGAGTGTGGTTGTTTTCATCTGGTTTTTTGTTTATTTGATTGTCTGAGAGAGGAAGATGGACAATCTAGTGAGGAAAGAGGAGAGAGTGTGAGATGTTTTTCATCATGTTCTCCATGTTACGTCATATCACTGATTGCTTTCTGGAAGTTGGTTAACACAGAACTTTTTCAGATATTTTGTTTGTTTGTTTAGGTATTGGTTGATGCCATCATGTAAATTACTTTTGTATATGCTCTAGTTGCTTTAATATGAACATTGTTTTATTTTGACCATTATTTATTTATTCTTGTTGCCATTAATGATTTATTACTCTTGCAGTGGATGTTTTATACTGTGCACCACCATCTGAAGTGGTGCAGAAATTAATAACAATCAAATAAATGTGCTGTGGTATAACATAACTGAGCTTTTTTTAAAAAAATCCCAAGAAAATTATATGTATAATAATAACAATGAACACATCATAATGTCAAAGACAACCAGCATATGCATAACTGTATTGTGTAGGCCAAATAATATTCTCCTTATATACATGATGCTGAACTGCATAGTAGGCAGAGCAGGCAAGATGAAGCTTACAGAATACAGAAGAATAAGAGTTGGTAGGGACCTTGGAGGTCTTCTAGTCCAACCTCCTGCTCAAGCAGGAGACCCTATATCATTTCAGAAAAATGGCTGTCCAACCTCTTCTTAAAAGCCTCCAGTGATGGGACAACCACAACTTCTGTTCCACTGGTTAATTGTTCTCACTGTTAGGAAATTTCTCCTTAGTTCTAGGATTGCTTCTCTCCTTGATTAGTTTCCATCCATTGTTTATTGTCTTGCCTTCTGATGCTTTGGAAAATAGGTTGCCTAATAATAAAAATAGCTGCCTAATGAGGCTTGAAAGGAAGGCAACACATAGCAAAGTCCAGATATTTTCTGTGGTGTTAATGGAGCAGAATGTGGAGATCACAGGCAGCCCATAATAAAATCACCTGCGTTGTTATCAGACCCTACCATCCTGCAGAAAAATATTATAATTCACACTAGTTTTTTAATTCCTATATATTATTTCAAGAGGGTATACAACCTATAACCTTACTTTAACTGGAGCTCTTTTGCATTCTTTTGTTTGGGAGCTCAGTGATCACCGTAGTCATGCATGCCAATTAAATTTACTTGATTGCATCTATCTCCAAATGCTGGGGTTCCTGAAGAGGACATTTTCCCCCCACAACAGAATGTCAAAGACTGCCAGTATATGTATAACTTTACACAACAGAATTGTAATGAAAAATGTGACAACTAATTTACAATCATCAAAAGGGGACAGTTAAATATGTGATCCCATATTATACTCAAGGCCACATGTACATACTCTAAAACAATTTAATAAAAACATAAACTGCAAAATGTAACAGTTAACATATTCTTTGCCTGAATAAGGGATATTTTTCAGTAATATCCAAGCTACTTTCATTAGATGTAGATATGTTTTAAAATCTTCTTAAATACGTCCAGATTGGCTTTTGTCAAATGAGCATTAGGGAACTGACACCCAAGGAGCAAACTTTGGAAAATCCTTGGTTATGAAGAAATGGAAGATAAAGAAGACACTCTACTGCAGGGGTGTCAAACTCAATTTCATTGAGGGCCACATCAGGGTTGTGTTTGATCTCAGGGGGCCAGAGTGGGCGTGGCCACCTCGACGTCACTCATGTTGGGGGCGCCTGTGGTGGCCTGAGCGCTCTGCCAGTGAAAATGGGCTCCTGAGCTCTGTTTTCAGCTGTGACGGCCTCCTGCAACCCTCTGCCAGTGAAAATGGAGCTTGGGAGGGCCGCATGCGTGAGCTCCATTTTCACTGGCAGAGGGTTGCAGGAGGTTGTCACAGCCGAAAACAGAGCTCAGGAGCCCCTTTTCGCTGGCAGAGGCACCACGGGCCGGTCCTTCACTGTTTCCAGGGTGGTCCCATGGGCCAGATCTAAGCATCCCGCGGGCCGGATCCGGCCCCCGGGCCTTGGGTTGGACACCCCTGCTCTACTAGAATAGCCAAGATATGGACAACGAGTCAAGGAATACTGAACAACCTGATGTTGTGGGAGTTTAAAAGGAGTTTAAATGGGTGTGAGAAAATGCAGCCAACTCCAGACATGTGGACAATAGGAAGGAAATGTTTCAAAGACACTCTAATTTAATTGATTTGCTATAAGATGTGGAACATATTTTTACAATTTTCAATATTCTGCTTTTACACCTGACCAGGGGTGGGTTCTAACTTACCTCGCTGCTAGTTCACTTCCTCACGCGCCACGTGGGTGTGCACAGAAGCAAAAAACAAGATGGCGGCGCCTATGGCGCCGCCGAGGGAGCCAGTTCGGGTGCGTGTCCAGCTGGCCATCGCTGCCGGTTTGGCGAGCGGGGGAAAATTCCCGCTACCGGTTCTATAGAGCCGGTCTGAACCGGCAAGAACCCACCTCTGCACCTGACCAGCTCTATATAGGCCCTTCTGAAATATGTGTGGTTCTTACTTCTTGACAATGGCAGATTCATGGAGCTGGTCCCTGAAGTGTGTGTCTGGGGGAGGTGGGGAAAAGAAAGAGAAGGATATTCAAGGTCAAAGATCGCAGTTTTGTCTGTGTTGAGCCTACATTGGTATGTGCTGTAGCCTCTTACGCAGTGAGGTCAGTTAGAGAATCCAACCTACCGTACTTTTCCAAAAACTGTCATCAGTGTTGGTACTGGATTGGTACTTCTGAATGTCATCTGCATAAATATGATACTAAAATTCAAATAATAAATCTGAAGAAAGGATGAAAAAGTGATGATAACATGTGGGGCAGAACTGAGTCCTACGAAACATTGATTATAAGGGGAAAGACTCATGATGAGGAATCTCTAATCACTATGGGGGAAAAAATGCTTTGCCCCCAAAAGAAAAACAAACAAACAAACAAACAAAGATTCCCACTACATCACTGATTTCCCTAGTTCTCAACTAAATCATACCTTGGATTCTGCAGTATCAAATAATGGAAATGTCTAGTAGCACCAGAAAATAACCAACACTATGCTTATTTTACAAAAAGGGCTTTTTTTTTGCAGAGCTAGCACTTTTAACTTTTTTTTAAAAGCAGAACTTTGTTTTTCACCTATTAATTTGTGATTTTGACAAGAAGCTGACAAGAAACTCAAATTTTTTCTGACTGCAGGAGCTCTTAAAATGTGGAACAGTCTGTCTCAAGCAAAAGGGTGGGCAGCCATTTCTCTGGGATTCCTGCCCTGGGCTGGGTGTTGACCTAGAACATTTCCAAGATCACTTCTAATATTATGATTCTAGGCCTAATCTATGTTTTTTACATCTCCTATTATCCAACTTTTTATGAGTACTTTTCTGTTTGTATGTATATATGTCTGCAATTTTGATTAACACACTTTTAAGTTGCTTTAGGAAAACTTATTAACATTCCGTGATGTGTAAAAACAAATACATTTTAATTTGGAAAACTGTGAATTAGAATGGTTTGTATTAAAGTACAAACTTTATTCCTAGCCATATGGTTCTTCCTTATAGCTAAGTGTGAAGCTATACCTGCTAAATCTCCTTCACACACGAAATATTTAAAAAGCAATAACATCTACATTGCTAAGATATTCTGAATATTTCTACTCTGAAGGGGTGAAAATCTTCTCAACATTCCATCATAACTTCAGGTTGCTGATCCAAAACCAAAAAGGGTTGATGTGGACCCAGACACTTTAATTAACTGCACCTTTGCTTTTCCATCTTTAATTGCTATAGGAGTGAATTTGGGGAAGGATGATTGCAAAGCTCAAGGAGGAGGATAATTCTCCTCTTCCCAGCTATTACCCTTCCTCTTTTAAGTGGTCTATTGCCACTGGAATTTGACTCCAGAAGAATCTTCCATTGATTCCAATGGACTTTAAAAAAATCTGGTTAATTAAGATTAGCTGAGGATGGAGGGACATGAACCATAACCTCTAAGTTCCTGACTTGCCTCAATTTGTCAGTTAATACCACTACAGAATATTTGGAAAAGTACTGTTTGGTCCAATGCCATTCATTCTGCACAATGAGGCACATGTAAGAAGAACACACCAAATCCTTGGGAAAAAAAACACCCATGATAGACGCTGCCTTTGAATTTCCTTCAAATAGCTTTTAGCCTGATAACCAGAAGATAATCATTCTCAAGGCTTTGTTCCAGATGTAACAAAGGTACACACTTTTATTGCTAAAGGAAAGGCCGCATATGAAGACAAGTCCTCCTTGGACAGTTTGCTATGCAAGAAATGTTTAATATTCAAGGGAAGAACTCCTGTTAAAGTCGTACCTGAAGTGCTTGAAGAGGGAGATATAGTGCCAGTGAGCTTCCAAGCATAATTCAGGATCCTGATTGTCATCTATAGATCCCTTTATGGGACAGGGCATAGTCTGGTTATTTGTGGGATTACCTGTTTCTGATTATGTCTGCCTGCCTGATTAGATCTGACAGGGTTGGCACGAAGCAAAGCCCTATTAAACATCCATTCCTTCACCAAGCAGTTCTCTGTGGATTGTCTTGTGTCTATTTTCCTCCTCCTTGTTTGGAATTGTTTTACAAGCCAAGCTTTAAATTTACTCATTATGTTTCATTTATTCATTATATTTCAATATATTTTCTTCAATATACATTTTTAAGATATGCTCAATCTAGGAGCATATATAAAATATAATAACTATATTCATATTGTTGAATGGTTCAGAATCTAGCAGCCAAATAGTATGAGTTAAAAATATACTGTATATGAATTCAACTGCAAATTGGGGATCATGGTAATATCACTATAAGCAATAGTAGAAATATTCAACAGAGTAGATTTTGGGATTTCTAGGATAATGTGGGATGGCAACTATCCATAATATTTATATCATAACTTGATAAATGACAACTGTGTGTGTACTATCTGATAACAAACATTTTTACATTTGCAAGTTAAACTCTTCTTTGAATTCATAAAAATGTAATGCTGTTATAATAGATTCATGGTAATTATTCAGTTGTAATCTTGATAATACCAAGCACAAAAGATATGCTTTAATTAATATCAATATCTGCATGCCTATAAAAACACAATTAAATTTAGAAATGGATCTTTTCCATACTGTTAAAGAACTCACAACTATTTTATGATAAAAAGGATTAGGCTTCCCAGCATAAATCTAGAAGGATTTGGGTTCATTTTGCTTAAAGGGTTTATTCTAATCCTACCTTGAAATTATTTATCCTCAGAATTTGCCCATTTGGAAAAAGCAACATAATCTTTATTTTAGTTGAAACAAAACAAAACAAAACAAAACCTTCTTTCAGAAGTATTATGTTTAAAAATTAACATCAATTCTATTACATTAGGTTAAACATACAATTTGTACATCTATTTGGAAAGAAGCTATACTGAGTTCAGCAAAGCAGATTTCTTAGTAAGTATGTTTTGGATTGTAGCTTTAAGCTTTCATTGAAGGAGAATAAGTATTTCTGGAGAGGCAAAATGCAGATTCAAATTTGGAAACTTAATACACTCTGTTTCCAAAATTTGCCTCATTGCAGAACTCCACACTGGAATGATTTCCTGATTTGTGATATCATACTGCCTCATCTTAAGTGCTGTGATCCTTAACTGCACAGAATGAATCTTTGGATATTATGACATTCATCATTTACAAGACCTCATATTCTTATATATAATACAAGGTAACATAAATTCCCTTAGTTTAATCCTCTTCCACTGAAACAGAATCACTGGAAGAGAAGGTGGAGATTAAATGGATTTCAATCAGCAACATGGTTCTGGGTTCTAGGTAGGAATGCCTGCCCTCCTATAGTAAGATGAGTCAGGTGGATAAGTTACAGACTTGCATTATACCCAGAGCTAAGCCATGGCTTATTTAACTATTGTTTTTTTAATTAAGGAGGTACAATTGACTGGATTGGGACCACCTGCTAAGCCAAAATTAAATGACACTGTGATTTAGTGCATTTCATTACATAGCTAGGTAACATCATCAGTGCTAGTATGAGGTTTTCCCTGCTAGTGTTGGTGTGGGTGTGGTATTGTCCTTGGTAGTTTCCTTGATTGGGGTATTGTTTTCCGCTTGTTTGTCTGATGTCAATCCCTGCTTATCTGGGTGTTGTTTGTTGGAGAGGATATGTTCTGCTCTTTTTATTTCCTTCTTAGCTTTTTTATTGTCTTTTTTGAATGGCATGTAAATATGGTTTATCTCTATGTCCATTTACAGTATGTCTAATTTGTCTGAATGACAAGCTTCCAAGAATACCCCAGTTTTGTTAAAGTTGGCTTGCTCTAAGTTGCTAACAGTTTCCCAGTTGAAAAGGTTAAGTGGTTTAGTCTGTCCATGCATTATATCTTTTAAGTTTTCAGTGTGTCTTCTGACTGATGTTCATGGATGCACTCTGTTCATCTTCTGCCTGTCTGTCCTATATAGTTACAGTCCTTCAACTGTATCAGGGGTGGGTTCCTCCCGGTTCGGACTGTATTGCCTGAACCGTTAGTGACCCGCTGGTGATGTCATGGATCCGGTTCGGTCGGTGCCGGTCCGTGGGCCCCGCCATCTTTTTTTGGGAATTTTTAGTGCATTTTTTTCCTGTTTGGCAGGTTTTTCCTGTTCTGCCGCTTGAAAAAGGGCCCTCCCGCCCGCCCCTGCGTTTAAACTGACCTTTATTCCTTCGCCCAAAGCACAGCTGATCAGCTCCTCAGCTGTGTTTCGGGCTGATTGAAGCTACTGAGCATGTGCGGAAGCCAAATTGCCCAAGGGAACGCGCGCGTGCGCGCGAGCGGAAGGAGCGCGTGCGTGCAAAACATTGCGATGCGAACCGGTGGGGAAGGTAAGTGGAACCCACCCCTAAACTGTATGTTACTGCAATTTGTCAGTTCAGCCGCGGTTTTAGTTCTGCAACAATATTGCAAAATGTCATGTTCTGCTGTATACAAAGCAGCAGTTTAAAAAAAACCCTCTGTCAAACCAGATATGGGACATTGGGTTTCTAGGTACATGTAGTATAATGATCTTAAAGCCTCTTCCCCTAAATACACATGGGTCCTTTAGGTATACAAATGATGCTTTCATTATAGCTGGTTTTATATTTCAGTAATTAAGCAAATACTTGCATGCTGATTTCCAAAATCTAGAAAAACTTTCAAAATGCTTCAATCCTTGAGTTAACAACACTACAAAAAATGCTTTGTCACTGCTAATAAAACAAAAGTTCATACCCCCCCAGTGAACATGTATAACCCACTTTGTAAAATAGTATTTTATTAAAAAAACCAAACCAGTTTATATTTGATTGGAAGCCACCCAGAATTGGTTATAATGTATGCAACAATACTATGTAAATGTTTTAAAATAAATATTGAATGAAAGTTTCCCCACAATATGCTAAATTATAGCCTATGAAAACCACAATGGCTGGATCCATAAATGCCATAAATAAAAAAAAAACATCTTCATGAGATGAATAAACACCACCAAATAGTTCACTCCAACATGTTCTGCCTAGAATTGTCTGAAAGTCCCAAGCAGAAATAGTTTCTCCAGGGATCCTTTTATCCAAACATACTGAAAGCTGTGTATCTTCTCACCAGCATAATGTAGACTTCAATCTTAGTAGAAATACAATACTGAAAATACATATCCTCTGTACTGGTGATTTTACTGTGAGTGGGCCAAGAACACAAGCAAATCAGTCACTGAAGAAAATAGTGAAGTATTAACTTCCTCAGACAATCTCAACATTTGTATAAGTTTAAAAAAAATGCTTCCCCACAACCCCCAACTTGGAAAAGGGATGGAAGGGAACAGGATAGGTTGGTAACTACTTGATAACCTTCATTTTGTGCTGTCCAAATTGTTACTTAAATACCAGTCCATAAATTTAAATTTTTTATAGTACATTCTAATGTTAAATTGCTGGAAAGTTTAGGGCACGTGTAAAAGTTTTTAAAAAGTCTCAGATCTACTTTTAAATTAGGAGTGATATAGTCAAGATTTCCATAGTTGGATCATAAGGAACACTTTATTCACCCCAGTCCATCACCCCACTCCCACTGTTACCAAGATCTGTTAATACTACTGTACCTTACTAAGTTGTTAGCACTATCTGGATCTTGTGCCGTTACTGTGCCCACAGTAGTTCCAATTTTTGCATTTTCATAAACCTCCATGATGTAGGATGGAAGAGTGAACAACGGTGCCTCATCCACATCTCCAACAACGATCTTCAACATAGTCACATCTTTAAAGGGTCCTAAATGTGAGAAGCGGAAATCGAGGTGGGTATTTGCTCCTTCTATGCTAAGAGTATAGGATTTCTTTTTTTCATAGTTGAGTGGCTGTGGGGAGAAAAAATAATGTTGCATTACTATGGAGAGTTGGTTTTTAATTCTCAGTATAAAATGCATTTTTTTTTCATTACCTTACGTGCATTGCCATGTATGTTTATAGCTTCTGTGACATTTAAAAAACAGTTCTAGCGGTAACAACTCCTTTATTATAGTGGCAACCGCTCCATAATTTGTGTTAGATTTATAGTACTTTTTGTTAATACTTCTTTTCGTTTAAAAACTCCACTTCCTTTGTGTGAAACTGTTGAACAAAATACTTCAGCTGTATTTGAACCCATTTAAGTCATTTTCTCTAAGAGCTCTTTTGCTCTGACAAACTTCCAGTCTATCCCTTTTTCAATAGTACAGTATTAATCATCCTCAGGTAGTTTTCAGCTCCAAATGTTGGCTTGTATTCGTGCATCGAAAAAAAGATATCTTTTTTTTTCTACTCATGTGCTCTGTTAGGCAGAGACATGAGCTGTGGTGGACAGCAAAGCTATGAGTTGAGTATTTAGTTGATAAATCTGGAAATCTGTTGCAGAAATATAGTAAAAATCTTCAAAGGAGTGTGAAAGATAGACAAAGTATGCAATTATATCTGCCTTTTCCTGGAAATGAGTTTGAGTGAATCGTCAAAAATAAAAAAAATAAAAAAAAAATGAACATGTACAGTGCTTGGTTACTGGCCCTAGCGTCCTTTAGCACATTGTTGCCTGTAATGTCTTTGCTTGAGTTGACAATCCTGAGATTCAATAAAAAAAAAAACCTCACTATTTATGGTTCTAATATCTCCTAGTAACCTTTTGTGTATGTGTCTGTGTGTTTACTCCCGTGAGATTATCTTTTTTCTGATCCCCAGTCTATATTTTCCTATTGGCAACAAAATAATTACATAATATGTAAATTGAATAATAGTTTAAATTACTGAATAATTTAAAGCAATGTTCCTTTGAACTAATTTTTGACAGATACAACATTAATTAGAGTAGAGATGAGAGTGGATTATTTTAAAGCTATATAATGCCAAAAATCCCAGGTATGGATGAAAACTCGTAAGTCAAATATTTATGAGATTCTTGCCTCTATTTCTTATCAATATTTAATAATAATGTTTATGGCAGTTTGAAAGAACATCTATTTACATAATAACATTAGTATGTATAGTACCTAAGAGCAGGGGTGAAATTCAAAATTTTTCCCTACGGGTTCTGTGGGCGTGGCTTGGTGGGCATGGCAGGGGAAGGATACTGCAAAATCTCCATTCCCATCCCACTCTGGGGCCAGCCAGAGGTGGTATTTGCCGGTTCTCCGAACTACTCAAAATTTCCGCAACCGGTTCTCCAGAACCTCCTCCTCATTATTATGCTAAGCCACAATAATGTGCACAATGCCCCTCTCCCCTGGCAATCAGGGAAGCCAGATTTGCTTAACAAGCCTTATGATTCATGTAATAACTGCAGTCATTTGCTTAATAACCAGGCAAAAAAGTCATAACTTTGGGTGTGACTCATTTAACTGTTGCCTTGCTTAGCAACAGACATTCTGGTTCCAATAGTGGTTGAAGAGTACCTGTAAAAAGGCTTGACTACACTTTCATGCCAATATGTTGCACTATTTTGGGTTTGGGCTTCTTCTAGACTTCTCTGTTTTTGGAATCTGTTATTTTCTTTGTTATCTGTCAATTGGAAGGGAATTCTTGTCTCACCCCGTTTTCTGGCTCTTAAGCTTGAGGCAGTCATTATTCTCCTACCCTCATCCCTACCTCCAAATGTCAGCATCTTATTCCTGCAGCTTGTCTCTTCTTATGTGCATTGTTTAAACTTTATCTCTCCCACTTCCCAAACAATCCAGAAGCTGTACTGCAATATACAACCACATCAGAGTTACTGGAAGAAGCACTGCTTTCTTTCAAACCAGCTAATGTGCTAGCATTTTGCTTTTACAACTCAACAGTGGCTTTTAAATCAATGGTGGCAAGGCAGCCGAAACTTTGGAGGATTTTAGTGCTTTTGTTTACAATTAATCTTCCCTTGCATAGGTTTTTCATCATAGGAATCACTCAGATTTTTTTTTTTGCAAACTTCTAGGCAAATATGTACCCAAAATTTAACTGAAAAACATGGGGTTGGGGGATCTCCTAAGCAATATATTGTATTTCCTGTTTATTTGAGATGAGGTGTCAGAACCTGCTGAATTTCACCCCTGCCTAAGAGTAAGCCTGAATGTACATGTTCACATTCTCTTAACCATATGTCTACTTGGTTTGGGTCAAACAACCCAGCCAAATCAGGTTATAGCAATAGCATTAGCAATAGCACTTAGACTTATATACCACTTCACAGTGCTTTACAGCCCTCTCTAAGTGGTTTACATAGTCAGCATATTGCCCCCAACGATTTGGGCCCTCATTTTACCCACCTTGGAAGGCTGGAAGGCTGAGTCAACCTTGAGCCTGGTGAGATTTGAACTGCCAAATTGCAGGCAGCAGGCAGGCAGGCAGGCAGCAGACCACTAACCACTGCGCCACCTCGGCTCTTATGCTCGCTTTCTCATTAAGGGTCATTAGGGTCTTAATGTAATTCAGGATCAGTCACCCCTGGAACTACGTCACCATGGTATTGGCACTGATTTTTAATATATTGCCATTTTGAATGGATCCTTGACTTTTCCTTCAACCATTTTTTTTCTCAGTTATAAGCACCCCCCCCCCCCAAAAAAAAACCCCAAACAAAACATGTTATGCTGTGCTGTGCATACTATTCTGTCTGCCACCCAGATCCATTTGGAGCTTCATCAAAAAAGTTTGCTAGATCTCCCAGGCTACTTTACATGGCTAGAGGTTCAGTGGGGAAATTCAGCAGCCACGTAAAGCTGATTGATCAAACGGCTCCTGCAATTCAGGCTGCTGAATGACACGAACATGGAAGGCTGAGGCGTAAATGTTCCCTACAAGGTCGATGCTATGCAGAACTCATCTTGGATAAGGAAATAATGGATTTAATCAGGGAGGAGGGAAAGGAGAATGTGGCTAATATATCTTCAGGGTGCTTTGCATATGAAACAGGAGTTGATGTGGTAATGCTCATTGAAAATTCACTTAAGTTAGATTTATCTGTCTGTCTGTCTGTCTGTCTGTCTGTCTGTCTGTCTGTCTGTCT
>QLTV01003776.1:2046976-2076539 GCA_003457575.1 Thermophis baileyi
TGCACGATTTAAAAAAAAAAGGCTGAAGCAGAACTCAGATTGGAACAAAATTTATGGAACAAATATTTATATATATGCATGGAAATTTGGTTTATATCTTATCTATCTATCTATCTATCTATCTATCTATCTGTCTATCTATCTATCTATCTATCTATCTATCTATCTAACTATCTATCTATCATATCTATCATATCTATCTATCTATCTATCTACCTACCTACCTACCTACCTACCTACCTACCTACCTACCTACCTACCTTATCTATTATATCTATCTATCTATCTATCTATCTATCTATATATCTATCTATCTATCTCTATATCTATCTATCTATCTTCTCAAGGGCCTATCTGGACAATACGGTTGAAAAAAAGAAGGCAGAAGAGTGATTGTTACCTTAAATGCTGAAATTATCAATGCTTTTTTTTTCAGATCAAGCATGAAAATATGGATAATGTCAGTGACAATTATTTATTACTTACTCCGCCAGTCTAATGTTTTATGCAATTTCTTGAGGAGCTGAAAGTCTTATATGCACTGAAAAAATTTCTCACTGACATTTTCATTTGCAGCTTATCATTACTTCCATAAACACACACAGTGGAATATTAGCTTAATGTTCTCCTGTGAAATAAATATTGGTAGGTATACAGGACTGTATACTTAAAATATTCTTCACAGATAAAATGTGAAATAGCAGGGTCTTGCCAAGTTATACATTACTGAGGCATTAGAGTCAAGACTAACATAAAGCTGAGGCCAAGTTAACCTGCTGAAAGCCAGAGATTAAATCAATCCTGGTAGGCAGAAGAGGAGGAGGAAGGGGATAGGTTAGTATTAGGATCTGCTTCAAAACTCTGATTACAGAGGTGGAGTAAAAGAAAGAAAAGCAGCAGATAGCGTGCACAGCTCCATTCTATACCTATTTTAAATTTTTCTGTATGTCAACTGAATATTTAAGAGGATTGTATTTATGTGTAACAATGGATTGTCATCTTTAGATATAGCAGGCACCAATGTAGCAATTTATATGAATTCTTTTTTCATGGGTGAATCACCATCTTTTTTTGAAATTCTAGCAGAGATGATTATTTATGTCAGCAAGAATTTTCATGAGTGTATGGGAGAGCAGGACATCTGGATTAGGGTCTAGGACAACTTGCTGTGGCCAATTTGCTGCAGCCAACTTGCCATGGCCAACTCACCATGGGACAACTTGCCACAGGACAATTCATGTGGGATACCTTAAAGTGATACATGTTATCCACCATGATTTCCTTTCCTTTATTTCTATTTTTGTCAATGGATATAAGGTGAAAGAAACAGTGGTGGATAATATTTATCGTGTTGAGTTATCCCATGTAACCATGTGTTGAATTGTCCCATGGCCAGTTGTCTTGCAGCAAGTGGGGCCATGGCGAATTGCCTGTGCTGGGTTGGCTGCAAGTTGGCCATTGCCAGTTGGCCATAGTGAGATAGCCACAGCAAATCCACCACAGCGAGATGGCCATGGTGAGATGGCCGCAGCGAGTTGTCCCATTCTGTGTGGAATATGATACATTTTATAAGCAATTTCTATTTAACTAGTTAGATTTATATCCCATCTTTTGTTCAATTGCTCAGGGTCACATACAGTAACTCTTTCCCTCTATTCCTACTTTTGAACAACAACTCTTGGGGGGAGAGAGAGAGAGAGAGAGAGAGAGAGAGAGAGAGAGAGAGAGAGAGAGAGAGAGAGAGAGAATGACTTGGCCCTAAATAAATAATCCAACGCATTCTCATGGTTGAGGATGGACTAGCCATAAATACATAATTTTAGGATGAATTTTTCATATTTAAAGCAACGCTCATCTATCTCTTCATTTCTATGACAACCAAAGATGTAAGTTGGCCTGAGCCTTCATGTATGTTTGATGATTAAATCTATCAATTTCAATAGGGCTTAATGTCACAGAACATGTATACATGGCATATTAGGTATGGCCACCCAAACTCTTCCAAAAGTTGCCAATAATATGCAGTTTTTAATGACACGGAATATATTAAAAATCCCCAAACAATCATATTAGCTACATACCATTATTTTTAAATAGTGCTTTATTTTTTACTACAGCACATTTCTTTTCTTTTTTTTCTTCTCATCTCCATGGCAGAATATGACTCCTGGTTTGCCATTCAAAGAAGAGTATGATCCTCATCTCAAATTTTTTTTTGAGAGCCCTTGGTTTAAACAATGAATTGCCAAGTTATATAGAAAGAAGATGCTACTTTTTAAAGTATGGTGAAACTGAATAGGATAGGATTCTTTTGTCTGGTCATGATTCACTTCCCACTAGTCCCTTTTGTATTTTCCCAATTGGTGCTGTCTCTCCACTGGAGATCAGTTAGAGGAAAAATGATTTAGAAAATAGAGCAGGGTACACTCCAGCATTGAACAGATTTTGAATTCAATTATGTTCCTTTTGAAATGGTATATTTCCAAACACACATCAGGAACAATTCTAGATTTAAACAAATATCTGGTTAGGGCCTAATTTGCCAAGGATTCTAGGATCTTTAATATATTTCACAAAGAAATCTTTTGCAATTATTTTGCTTACCTTCTTCAAGGAAATAATTCCTTCCCGTGTTTCTTTGTCAGTTGATATAGAAAATATTCCAGAACCATCCCCATTTATGATACTGTATTTCATATCTGCATTTGACCCTATGTCTGCATCAGTGGCCTTGATTTTGCCTACAGCAGAACCAACCTGCGCTGATTCAGGAACATACAGCTGATAATGTTCTGAAAAATATAAAAAATGTAATGAGGCAGTAATACAGTTTAAGAAGGATTTCAAAATCAGCACAGAAGGGACAAATTCAATGAAATACACGAAACATAAATTGTATCATCAATTTATAGTATCTGTTCTAGACTGATTATAAAAATTGTGGGATACTGCTCCTTGGAAGAATAAAACAACAAAATACAGACTTCTAACAAAACAAACAATTTACGCATACTGTATGTATGACTACCATCATCATGCATTCCACCTTTTATTTTTACCTGGGGATGAAGCAGTGTGTTTGGAAATGGGGCAACAGACTTTTCTAAGTCCTACCCAAAATATATATCCAGGAAATGAGAGTTACTCACAGGTCTTTTACACCATCCAAATTAACAAAACACAATTGGTGTGTTCAGCATGCTGTGCCAAAAATAAGGAAATCACATTATGATTGAACATGATGGTCTTGTTCAGAAAATATGCTAGGACAATGGCTAGCTTCCCACACAAATCCTGTTAAATAACCCTGTAAGTTACCAAAATTTATTTGTTTATACAAGTTGTAGAGTCCGAGGACTAGCAGAATTAGATTATCCACTTACTCTCATTTATCCCAAACTACAGGACTGGTTACTAAAAGTTGCTACTTAAGAAAGTTTAAAAAAAAAACAATAGAAAATGTTGCTCATTCTGACAATGTTCTCTGTGATCTATTTGTATATCAGTTACCAATAAATCTTGCTGAAATAAAATTTGTGCTGGGACCAAAGCACAATGATCAAAAGGAAGTTAACTCTCAAAGAAAATAATCTCAGGAGATTTCTTTTGTAAGAAGTGCGTCATTTCAAGAAGAAAAATTGTAGTGCCTCTAAAATCCCAAATTATTCTGCCCAAAGATCGAAAGAGCATGCAAAACTCACTAGAGCTATGACACCGTGCAGCTAAAGCTCTTTTGGACACACTGTAGCTCTAGCTTAATATTCTACTTTGAATGGGAATCCCACAAACATGAAATAAAAGCAATAGCCTACTGCTGTTATTCATCGCTGTATAAGTTGAAATTCTGAAGTAATCTTTAAAAGCCATCAAAGCCAGTGGTTGTAACAGTTTTTCCTTTGACCAATTCCATAACTTCGTTCAGTGTGAAGAAGCACCGGCTTTCTTTGGGACTCATTTGTGTTATATTCTTAGAAGTCATGCTGTGTAATGCGACTCAGTAGTTTAAGTGTAGTAAAATTTTAAATGAACATAAAGGATCTGAGATCCTGTCTTTTGTTTCCCTGAATTGTTTGACTTTGGAACTGTAACAGCATCTACGTCTTTGAAGCCACAGAGGAAAAAAAAACCACAACACTTTTGAGCTCGCATCGTTCTTGCCTCCCAAATGGCCAAGGAAACAAGGTCTGTAAATTTCACTGAGTTAAAAGCTAAGCAATTTAAAAACCCTGAAATGAGTTCTCCTCCTCCTACATTGATGTCTTGCAATTGTAAGAAACTTTACCATTCAAAACTTTATTGCGCTGAATCAGATTATTTCTTAAGAGAACATTTGTGCACCCACCAGCTGACCTTAAGATGAAAAGAAACAAAAATGTACTTGCGCTCCGGGGCTCAGAAAGCTGCAATTATGACTGCAGTGGGTATTGCAATACAGTTGAAATTACCATTTGGCTATCTTGAGACATGTAGGCTGGAAGAATTGTGTGTGTGTGTGTGTGTGTGTGTGTGTGTGCGTGTGTGTGTGCGCGCGCGGGGCCGGGGGGGAATGGAAAGGTAAAATCAAACTATTATTTTAAAATTCAACAAGAAGATCAGAATCAATATGGTAAATCAAGAAGTAGGAGAAAAGGTTGTGAATCCATTTGTAATTAGCAAAATGTCCTCAGTATCCAGTTATTACTACATATCGTTTATGATAAATACATCAAAGGTATTTCTTTTTGTGCAAAACAGTAGATGCCTTTCACAAACTAGCTCTTCATTCTGGAGTGCTACAAATCCATGTACATGCTATTTGAAAGTAACTCTTTTTTCAGCAATTT
Organism: Thermophis baileyi; assembly: GCA_003457575.1. NCBI lineage: Eukaryota > Metazoa > Chordata > Lepidosauria > Squamata > Dipsadidae > Thermophis > Thermophis baileyi. Next base: position 2,051,800 of record QLTV01003776.1, read on the forward strand.
ATGAGTAACTATGAGCTGAATTTGTCTGATGCGATATTTAATATGTCCCTCTATCTTTTAAGTTTGTCAGAACTTAATGATGATCAGTTTTTAATTGATAAACAATACAGAAAAGCTTTAAATAACCCCCCCCCTCTCTTTCTCTCTGTCTCATTCTAAAAATAGTAGACAAGACTTTGGACTTTGTTTGGATTAAAAGTAGGCTGCGTTTCCTGTAAACCACGAGCACTCAAACATCTTCAATAAGGACACACCCATCTGTTCTAAGAACCACACTTATTTTCTGTCAAGAGAAGATTGGACAATTTATTCAATTATAGACAACAGAGGGAACGATCAATGAAAGAAAACAGATACCCGACAATGTTTTTGCAACAATGACAATTCCTTTCTTTCTTCTGGAAGTGCATCTTGCTTCGGACATATTTTTCAGTTTGCATTTAATCTTCTTAAAGGAACATAATGTGGTGTTTAAATGTTCAACTAGGACTGAAGAAGACTCAAGTTGAAAATCTGTTCACGGTCTTTCCAATTTATACCTAAGTATGGTACTAACGTCCCAGACAACATCTTTCTTCACTTCCCCACTATGTTGTCATCCTTGGACTGGATTGAGTAGTTCTTAAATGCATCAGTTACAAAGCAGTTGACAGTATTTGGCAACAGCTGTGATGTGTATAAAAACGATTATGCTTGGTAATACAAAATCAGATCACCAATACCAAGTGAGATCAGATAAGGACTTTTTGCATTTTAGGATGATGAAGTCAAATCTTGTCTTCTCTAATTCCTATTAAGCCCAGCTTACCAACATTTTGCTGTTGTCTCCCTAAACAGCTGGATATAGCAAAGTGTGAACCATAAAGAAAACTACTTGCCAGAGCTTGAAATAGCACAATACTGAAAACAGTGCAGCTTTGAAATGATGAGAAGCCCTCCCTCATTATTTTCCACACAAAGCACAGAGGCAACAGGACATAAACATTTGTTGCTATATTAAAAAGGGAGCAAGAGAAGAGAAATTCTAAAAAAATATATATGGTTCATTGTGACTCATCTTGTTTTATGATGTTATTATTTTTTAATGATGTGACCAATATGGGAGATGATTGAAAATGAACATAAAATTCTTGAGGAAGAGAAACAACACAGTTATTTTATTTTAATTTGCAGGGTTTCTGTGTGCACATTGCAATCTTTGAACATAATGACAATTTCATTGAAAAAGTATCCTTTTCATGACAGGATCTCATTTTCTTTAATAGGTGAATACAATTTCTGTTCATTTTATGCAAACATGATCATATTTCTTTAATTCATTCATCTCACAGAAGTTCAATCAAGGTTCTTGTCCATTTGATGTCATGAAGACAGGTTGGTGTAATGATTAAAGTGCTAGACTAGAAACTTGAAGATTGTTTGGATACAAAAGTTTACTGGGTGACTTTGGGTCAGTCACTTTCTCATCACCCAATCCATCTTACAAAGTTGTTGATTTGTGGGGAAAATAAGAGGTGGGAACATTATGTATACTGCCTTGTAAAAACAAAGACAGGATAGAAAAATAATGAATGAATGAATGAATGAATGAATGAATGAATAAATGAATGAATATCATGCCATTGCTATGAAATGGATAGCCACATTAATATTAAATAAATGAGACTCTAATTCAGTATTGAAATGGACCAGAAACACTATTCATACCTATAATTTCCATGAATTGCACTATACTATATATAAATGTTTGTATCTGTCCATGTAACACATCTGCATTCAACCATATTTCCTGTTGGTTGGTCATGGATCCAGGCTTCCATGAAGAACACTTTGTATCAGCTACTTTTGCTGCTAAAGCAAGTAGAGACAGTTTGTTACTCAAAGCAAAGTCGTCTTGCCAGAGTCCCTGCTGATGTTGAGTTGGGAACAGAAGTGGTAATCAGAGAGGACTGTGGTGAGAAGAAAGAAGAAACTGGATAAAGTAGAAGTAATGGTGGGCAAATTTGACTGTTGATAACCCATGGATTCAATAAAAAAACAATGCTGGCTATTGAACCTGACTTGTATTGGGCAGTGTTTGTTCTGCTAAAGGTTTGCATGCCCTGTCTTCTAGCTACAGAAGGTGGAGTTAAGCTATTATTTGCTTGTCCCCCTTTGTTAGTGACTAACTATTGCTGGATATGAGTTTTGTCTGAATTTTAGGCAATAATAGACCTCATCCCAATCAGTGAATTCAATGGATGAATTAGTATGGATGAGGTTCATACCTGCTCTTCAAAATGGACATTGTATTCACTGTTATCAGCTTTTCGTATGTATGAGTGTGCCTTTGAAATTGAAAAATCTAATTTGGCTTTTAACAGATCTCTGGTTTGGACATAGCTTCCTTCTCATTAATCTGTTAAACTGATGGTTTCCTGCAGTGCCATTTTGGAGGGCACATGACTATTAGGGGGGAAAAAACACCACACTTTAATCTATAAGGAAGCAATAAATTGTGCTCTCAAATATTCTATACTGATGTAAGGCATGGTAGATTCCTACCAAATAAGTTATCATTTACATTGTGTACATCAATCCAGAAAGTATATAATCCTTTACAAACAGCAGTAATGGATACAATTATGAAAAGCCACTCCCAGGAAGAGCAGAAATTATTTTTGAAAAGGCTACACTAGTGTCTCATAGACAGTATTATTTGATGATGGCAAAGACAGCATTGATTGTTGTAGTCCCAAATAATCTGATACCTCTGCCTCAAATTCAGGGTACATGGTACTTATTCTAAGCCATGGTACATGGCTCAGAAAAACTGTTGTTGTAAATGTGGTAGGAATCTTGAGAATTTTTCTTCCTCTACCATTTGAGTAAATATCTTTATCCACAAAAGCACTTAATGCATATCTATTTAGTTTTTCACTTCATCTACAAAAAAAAAAAAAGAAGAAGAAGAAGAAGAAGAAGAAAATCTAGAGTACAGCTGAGAAAATTTTGTGTCATGAAAAAATCTTTTAAACTAGTCATCTATGCCAGGGGTGGGTTCCAACTTACCTCGCTGCCGGTTCGCTCTCTCCCACGCTGCATGGGCATGCCTCGTGGGCGCATGCACGCTTTGCGCGCGCGCGCATGCGCAGTAACAAAAAATCCCCAATAAAATTTTTTAAAAAAAGATGGCGACTGCATGCACAGTGCCGGAAGTCGGCTTCTGCACATGCTCAGAAGGAAATAAAAAATTCAAAAAAATTCAAAAAAAAAAAAAGATGGAGGCCCCCACGGACCGGCACCAACCGATCCAGTTTGGTGATGTCATCGTGATGTCACCAGTGGGCCGCTACCAGTTCGGGAGAACCGGTCCAAACCGGGAGGAACCCACCCCTGATCTATGCACTTCAACTCTTTACCTTATCTATTTGTGTTCTTCAATAAAAGATACGAAACATTGGCTTTCTTTTGTATGCTCTTCTTTTTTTAATGAAAGAACACTCAAGTACATTGGAGGCTTGCTGCATGCAAGTCTATTTCTAAGAAAGAAAAATTAATGTACATGATACACTTAAATGAAGCACTGTCGATCATTCACCATTCTCTGAAGACATCATTATTGAAAAGTGCTGGCACCCTTACACATAGCAAGGTCATATACTGTAGTTTGAACAGAGTGAACACTAAAAATCCAGATTTTTTTTTTAAAAAAAAATATTTCGTAGAATCATAGGGCTGAAAGGGACACCTTGGAGATCTTCTAGTCCAACCCCATGACTAAGGCAGGAGTCCTCATCTCAGACAAATGGTTGTCCAAACTTTTTTTTTAAAAAAAAAAACCTCCAATAAAGGAGCACCCACAGCTCTGAAAGGCAAACTGTTCCATTGATTAATGGTTCTGTTAAGAAATTCCTCCTTATTTTCAGGTTGGATCTCCCTCTAATGAGGTTTCATCCATTGTTTCTTGTCCTCCGCTCAAGGTGCTATGAAGAATAAATCCATTCACTCTTCCTTATAGCCATCCTTCAAGTATTCCAAGACTGTTATCACGTCTCTCTTCATCTTCTCTTTGTTTTGCAATCTTAAATCACCTTGTAAGGCAGAAACTTCCTTTGATCTAAGAGGTCTTTCTTTTTGAATAAACGTGTTTTGGATTGTTTGGTCAGTGATGATGTTAAAAATCGTACCATTATCCAATCAATGAAGATTTACAACTGTAAGTAAAACAGCCTCATTGCCAGTCTCTGTTTCTACAATTCTATCTAAGGTCTGTGTTGCTTTGTGTGATCCTCCTTCTCCCATGCTCTAGTTAGGAACCTGCAGCAAATATATTATAGGTTGCCTTATTCTGAATCTAGTTTAGTACAATGAATACTAAATATCAGCAGCTGTCAAGAGCAATACTTCCAGTCCTAGCTGGAGATGCCATAGAAAGCATCTGCTCTACCACTAAATTGCAGCTATTCCTCTAATAAAAATTACCCCATATATGGTGATTTTCTGATGCCGGATGCCAATAATTCTGCACACTGATACAATGGCCTCATCACTCTAATACACCAGGACCAGAGGTGGGTTCCTCCCGGTTCGGACCGGTTCGCCTGAACCGGTAGCGACCCGCTGGTGACATCATGATGACGTTTCTGGCACTGTGCATGCGTCACCATCTTGTTTTTGGCTTTTGGGGGGGGATTTTTTTTTATTTTTTTGCATGTTCATGCGCCCACGTGGCGCGGCCACGCGGCGTGGGAGGAAGCGAACCGGCAGCGAGGTAAGTTAGAACCCACCCCTGACCAGGACTTAAAACTAGGGTGTCCGTAGTGCTGTCTGAGTTACTGATGATGCTACCTAGTTTGGTAATGAAATTAGTAAGAAAATCACCAGGCTCAGAGAGCATCAAGGACCCCACATGAGCTGCAAATATTCTCTTGTATTGATACTTAAAATTATAAAACCCAGGAAATTGTAGACCAACTACCCTTGGAAGTCTTCTCCAAAAGAAAAGAAACTGATTTTAGAATTCATAAAGAAATAGTTAACTATGAAGGTTTATAATATGCAAACAACTCATAACTTGTATCAATTACTCTTTTGTGTAATTTCTTGGGGTGACCAGCAGTTTTCTTGTTGTTGCATGTAAGCATATATAGGCATAGGTTAAAATTAATGTCTTTTTGATATTCAAACATGATTTTAATATTGAAATAGCTTATTGAAACTCTCTTCTAGATAATGCACTTTGCGTCTTTCTGCATTAATAGTTAAATCCTATGTCAAACACATAGAGAAAAACGTGTTTAATTTTTTCATCTCACCGATTAAAAGAAAACCAACATGCATTAATTATACCATTTTCTGCCTATTCAATATTAAACGAAGGATTTGGTGGCAAACATCAAAGCTAAGCCAACTTTTCTTTGGTGCAAAGTATTTCTCCCATGCATAATATGATGGAAAAAATATAGAGGTGCTTAACCCTTTCCTTGTCATTTCTAAATTGAAGGATTATCACCTCAATTACAGTATTTGTTGAACGAAATGGGGAAAAAAACAGAGAATGGAAGATAAAGTAAGTGAGTGAGTGAAAACAGGGAAAAAACATTTTGCTGACTACCATTTGCTTCTTGTGAATACAAATTGAAAAAATAAATAATAAAGTGCTTCTAATCAAATTCTGATCCAGATATGTTGGTTCAGACTTCCAGTCTCATGTTTTCCATCATACACTCATTACTTTATTACAGATAGTTCTTGCTTAACAATGGGAATTGGGACCAGAATTTCCACTGCTAAGTCATGTGGTTGTAAAACCTGATCTACATGACCGCATCGTGTAGCAACTACAAACCTTCAAGGCCCCGTTGCTGCCATTAAGTGAGGATTACAAGTTGTTCAATAAGGACCTCATATAACCATTGTGATTTAGTTCCCAAGAAGCAAAGTCAATGGGAAAGCAGGCAGGAAGTTACAAGTCCCAGGAGGCTCACACACCATGTGACAGACAGATGAGTGCTACGAAGTGTGGCCAGGCCAGGGATGACTGTGGGTGCAGGCAGCTGGGGGTGACTGCTGCAGAGTGCAGGTGGCTGTCATAGTTCAAATGTGCTTGGATGGGGAGGTGCTGAGGAGTGCAGTGGGACATGCATGTGGTTACTGTGGCATGCCACAAAAGCAAATGTGGCTGGGTGGGATGTGTGTGGCTGCTACAGCCAAAAATAAATGCAGATAGTAGTGAAGGCGTGCACTATGGAGTGTGAGTGTGAGGTTGCTATGGGCAGAAGCACACCACAAAGTATGAGTTCCCCAAGAACTTGTACTCAGTAGCTGGGCTTCTTGGGAGAAAAAGTGGTGGGATCAGGATCAATTTACTGGAACAACTTGGACCTTCCCTGCTGGCTTTCCATTAACTTTGCTTGTTTCCACAAGCTGGCAGAGAAGGTCACAAATGGTGATCATGTGTTTGTGGGATGCTACAAACATTGTAAGTGTGAGCAGGTTGCCGAATAGCTGGATCGTAATCACGTGATTGTTGGGCTGCTGGGATGGCTAAAGCCTCAAGGATTGGTCATAAGTAACTTTGGATGGTCCACTGTACCATGGGCCATTGTGACTTTGAATGGTTGCTGAAGAGGTTGGTGATTAACTGAAGTCTACCTGTAGACTTATATACCCGCATCCATGAAAGCAGAAAAGAATAAAGAGTAGAAGGTTTTGCTAAGTGAAGATGAAGATAAGCACAGCACTGAAAATGCTATTTCTTAGGAGTTAGTGAATATGGTATGTCATTGTCAAATATCTTGATTGTTATTCACAGCTCATCCTTCATTTTAAAAGAATCTCCCTGAAATTGTAACAGCAGACAGTTTTTGTTGGGAAGAAATAAATCAGATCAAACCTTTACATACTCTGAGGGAACCTGGGAGGATTGTCGTTGACATCGGTGAGTGTGATATTTACTGTGGTTGATCCCGATAGCCCTCCAACTTGTCCAGCCATATCTTTGGCTTGAATGACAACCGAATAATGTTCTCTGGCTTCCCTGTCCATGTTATGCAGAGCTGTTCTTATGACTCCTGTAGTGTTATTAAAAAAAAAGGGGGGGGAGCAGGAAAGAAACATTACTTTTAAGCTTTAAAAAAAATAATTAAAAATGAACCAGTAAGTCATTACCCAGAACCCCACCCCTATTCATATCTCAAATTAATTGATATCATACATAGAAATTAAATGCACATATGTGATAAGGATGGATAACCTGTTAATAAATGAGCAAATCAATTCACACAAGCTGTCAGGTTTAGTGCCCAGATTGAAACAGAAATTCCTGGGCACCTGCCTTCATATGGCTTGACTGCATGAAGATGCAACATTCTTTTTATGCCCACTGTAGTTTAAATCCTATACTTTCTCTTGTTTTCCCCATGGTTTTGTGGATTATTTGCCCTGCACTTCTTAACCTTGAAGCTGGGCATCTGTGGGTTATTGATATTATAGACATTTCTGCTTGAGAAACTCTGACTATCACATCTAACCCAACATATGCACATACCCACACCTACATCTCACCAAATGATTGTATATTGTATGAGCTCAATAAATAATTTAATCAAATTATTTTAAAGAAGCTAATATGCCTTATGATATGGCTATGTCTTAAAAAGTTGCTCTATGAATGGATCATATGGTGAGACCATCTCATCTCACTGGGATTGGTCCGTATTGTGCTGGCAGAGGAGGCATGCTGTGGGTCCCATCAGCCCGATTATTCCAGCTGACGGGGTCCAGGAGGAGGAGCCTTCTCTGTTGTTGCTTCTGCCCTCTGGAACATCTTGCCCCCTGATGTGAGGTTGGCCCCCAACCCGTCTACCTTTTCATAAGGGCCTAAAGTTGTAGCTTTGCCAGTCGGCTTGGGACCCCAGTGGGGGAACAGTGAAATGGAGGTGGGTTGATTAATAACAGATCTCACCTCCCCCCCCCACTCTCCCCCCCCCCCCCCCCCCCGCTCACATCGTCACCTCACAGATGGAGGAGGAGGAGGGAGGGAGCAGATGAAGGATGGGTTAGCTTAGAGATACAGACAGTTAAGGAAGAAAATAACCAATGTGCAATGCATTTGTGTGACTTTCAGGATGTTTTTATGAAAAAAAAATCTAGTTATAAATATTTTCCACAGTATAATTTGATGCATTAAACTATAAGAATTGCCTTATAAGATAGATAGATAGATAGACAGACAGTAAATAAATAAATAAATAAACAAATAAACAAACAAATAAATAAATAAATAAATAAATTCTGGCTTTGGGGCTTCCAAAATGTTTATTTTCATAATCTGACTTTACTGAGGTAAACAAATATTTTAAAAATAAATGGCCTTACTAGGCCAACTCAGAAACAGCTAATTTTAGTACAATATTACATAATAGAATGACAACTTTATCTAAGTCAGATATTTTCATTCTTTTTCATCAGTGGAAATGCCTTTTTTATTGTTGTTATTATGAAATAAGGCTGCCTTCCTGTACAGACATGTATAGGCAAACATGCCTAGAATCATGGAGAGACACCAACACTTCCTACAAAATACAGATTTTATTATCAGAGACAATCAGATTCAGCACCTGATTCATTCCAGATTTTTTTTAATAGAACAAGTTTTAAAGATTAGTAATATTTTACAAACTGAGTTTGGATAAGAATAGCCAGTACCAGTGATTCAACTTAGATAATAAGGTCACAGGCATCAAAGTGGCTGAAGATATCAAATTGTTTTCAAAGGCAGCTCTACATGGAAAACATTATTGCCTGAAAACATTATGTAGTTATTATTGCGAGTGTGCATGACTCAGACTAGAGCTTTTTTCTCCTCAGCTGGTAAGAAGTTCTATTGATTTTTTTTTTTAAATCTCCACATGGACACCTTAAAAAGAATCAAGCAGTTCACCGTATCTAACTTTTACGTTTTCAATAATGTCCCCTTGAAGAAATGGAATTGTTCAATTTGTTTTTAAAATTTACCTCTTAGGAATATCACTACAATAGCTGGTATATATCTAGCCACTTTGAAAATTCTGTTCCTGGTGGTTAGAACTTACACCCGTGAATAGAAATATTGTACTTTAATCACCTACACAATGTTATGCCAGCTTTATGTATATTTTATTAATGTATTATTTGATTATTTTCTTCTATTAGTTTTATTTTTTATATATGATGTTTTTATATTCGCGTAAGCCGCCTTGAGTTGCTATGTGCGAATAGGCGGCAATATAAATTTTCTAAATAAATAAGTAAGTAAGTACAGTAAATAAATTGCAGAAAACAAACATAGATTGATGAGAATATGTTACTGTACATATTTATCATACACAAGTTGTGGTATGGTAATAAATAAGTTGTGGTATGGTAATAAAACTAAGTCACAGTTCATCAGCTACTTTGGCATAATTTGGCATAAATTCCATTAATTCAGATATCAAATATTATATAGTAGAGACTAGCAGTGCTTTGGATTTTTTTTAAAATGTTAATGAAAAGTCCTTCAGAACATGCAAGAACAGAAAGTTAGGACCTGTCTTAATACTCATTAAAACAGCTGCATGGAGTCTTGGGAAAAGAAGAATAGCAATAGCAATAGCAATAGCAGTTAGACTTATATACCGCTTTATAGTGGTTTACAGCCCTCTCTAACCGGTTTACAGAGTTAGCATATTGCGCCCAACAATCTGGGTCCTCATTTTACCCACCACAGAAGGATGGAAGGTTGAATCAACCTTGAGCCGGTGAAANCACGTCGCATGGCGGCGCCTCGGGGGTGCGTGTATGCTTTGCGGGCGCGCATGTGCAGTAAAAAAAATAATTAAATAAATAAATAAAGCCGAAAACAAGATGGCGACGCATGTGCAGTGCCGGAAAGATGTGTTTCCCCCCCAAATCTCAAAAAAAAATATTTAAAAAAAAAAAAAAAAAAAATCCAAAGGACTGAACAGCCTTATTACATATCAATTTGAGATATTTGACCTGATACAATCAAGTTTTGTAAAGTTCAGATCAAGCTATTTCTAATATTTAATTTACATTAAATGAAAACTAATTATATTTCAGTCCCACTAAAATCAATATGAAAAGTTAGTCATGGATTTCAAAGGAAATGAAGTACTATTTATTTTGCTTTGGGAGCAAGACACTGTGGCTATTGAGGTCTGAGTTACTACTTATTTTTCCTCCTGTGTAAAGCAGAGGGTCTTTAAAAATCAGAATGGAACTGGGAGAACTAGGATGCTCATTATTTCAAGTCAAATCCATCTAACCGTCTAAATCCGTCTAACCATTCAAGCCATCTCTGTATGTTTGCATGTGGACATGCATGTAAGCACACATACATACACACACACACACACACACACAATTTTTGTTAGACTGGTATAAGGACTGCTCTTTGTAATATTGTGTTAGATTTACAAACCATCCTCTGTTTCAGAGAAGCATGAACAATAACAAAATTGTGCAGGTTATGATAATAATTTTATGTTCAAGTATAGCTTATATATTAACATGCATTCTAACACCATCAAAGTTGACACCAGCCAGAGTATCGAATAACTCAAATAAGTAGTGCAAGATCAGAAGATGAGGAGAGACGTGGTCCACAGAATCGCCAAGAGTCAGATACAACTGAAGAGATAATATGCATTATAAATTAAAAGCCAATGTCAGCCTTAAATTCCCCTTTTTTGTTTTATGTTGAAAGAAGACATCAAAGACTAACACTGGACTAAGACCAAAGGGCAAACTCTAACATTTATACAAGTTCCTCTAAAATATATATTCATTATTCAAGATAATACTCAACACTTCACTTATGCTTGGGTAGCAGGTGATTTATGGTTGAAGGTTGGGAGGCATGGGTTCAATTCAGTTTTGTTTTTGTTTTACTATGGAAGCCCACTAGATCAGTGATGGTGAACCTTTTTTTGCTTGGGTGCCAAAAGGGCGTGCGCGCCCACACCCATAATGCAATGCCCTCCCCCTGTGCATGTGCGCACAACCCCCCCTCGCGCTGCCCCCCGCGCATGCGCACAGGACTCACTGAAGCCTCCGGAGCCTGTGGATGGCGAAAAACAGATTCCAGCTGATTTTTGGCCTTCCTGAGGGGGGGGGAGGTCATTTTTACCTTCCCCAAGCTTCAGGTAAGCCTCCAGAGCCTGTGGATGGCAAAAAACGGATCTAATGGCCCAACCGGAAGTTCAGAAACGAACTTCCGGTTGGGCCATTTCTCACCCTCCCCAGGCTTCAGGAGGCTTTCCTGAAGCCTGGGGACGGTGAAAAATGGCCCAACGGCCCAACTTCCGGTTCAGAAATGAACTTCCGGTTGGGCCGTTGCATCCGTTTTTCGCCATCCACAGGCTCCGGAGGCTTTCCTGAAGCCTCGGGAAGGCGAAAATGACCTCCCCCCACTCTCTGGAAGGCCGAAAATCAGCTGGCCAGTCCGCACATATGCGCTGGAGCTGACATAGGGCAACGCCTCACGTGCCCTTAGATATGGCTCCGTGTGCCATCTGTGGCATGCGTGCCATAGATTCACCATCACTGCACTAGATAATTCTTGGACACTCACTCTCAGTTCAGCTTATCTCACAGGTTTATGTGGAAAACATCGGAAAAGGGAGTGCTACCAATATTAATGAGTTTTTGAAAGATATATATCTGATGAGTAAATATCAATAAAAACTCTAAAAATGTCTTAATCTAGTGGCTCTTAGCTTTTCGTAGATTGTATAGCTCACCTCCCACTAATCAAAGAACCTGTTCCCCTCAAAAGAAAAATGTATGTATTCTTTTAAAGAAAGGTATCTTTATCTTTACAATCTGCTTTTACTGTTTACATTATTCAACTTTTTTCTCCAAGGTTGGTGCTGCAGCATGAAGGCCACTTGAAGACTGCTGAGAGGACCTGATATTATGAGCTGCTTTATCTACCACCAGCTGCTTGGAAGAAAAGTCTTTCCATTATCAGTAGAGAAGAACATTTGGACAACATTCTTGAAGAGGACCAAATGGCATAACCTTGTGTTTAATCTTTTTTGACTATGTGTCTTACCAGAAACATGAAGTTACTGTCCAGGATAATGGAGAACATACTAATCAGCAGAAAGGGTCATGGGTAGATGCCCATCAGTGTTGCTATAGGATGACATATGTGACATAGGCACCACTATACAATTAGCTTGGCAACTGCCAATGGTTACCATGACAATGATCTCCTACATTTGATTGTGAAGAAGTGCTTTCCTCCGTAGTCATGATAACCAGCATACAGTTCACGCTGAATTCTTTCACACACTTTCATGGGGTAGGGGGGTAGTTTAAGAACTTATTACTTTAAAAGCTTATTACAAAAGGCCTCTGTAAGAAAGTTTAGTTGCAATACTTAATACTGTAATAATGCTTTTATAGTGTGTATAAGATATGTGTGTGCGTGCATGCACACACACACACACACACACACACATTTTGAATGCTTAAAGGCATGTTCATCCTTCAAACTTTTTAAAAATGCTAATTGTTCATACAACTATTTTCCAAAAGAACTATATTATTCCTTTTGCTGAATTTTACATAGTGAAATACATTTCAGTAGTTTAATTAACAAACTGACATGATTAAAAATACATGAAATCCAAGATAATTGCATAAAATCCTTTGCTAATTATGTTTTGCTAAAAAGGCAGTCAACATTCCTTTCTTTCACTTTTGAATTTGAAATCTTAGCCATGTGTGAAGCTTTTATGACACTGACTGCTTATGTAAGCTCTTTGAGAAGAGCTTGGTTTTTATATATTTTAAAATACAGAATTTTCCAAAATTTTTATTCTTTTCAGATGATGGAAATTCTCTCCATGACATATGAATAAACACTATGCTCTTTTGAAAGTAGGAAATATTACCAATGCAACATTAAAACTTAAAATATCAGTGTGCCTTAAAGCATTTAACTAGATGGTCTAAGAACTGAAGTACAACATTGGAATTTATACTTGTGTGGATTTCAATTAAACTTTGCTCTCCTAAGTAGACCAACATCATTAATTTTAAAGAGTTTACAAGGTGAATTCTAGATCCATGCCATTAGTTGCAATAATGCTTGGCTAAAAACTTTGAAACATTATCTCCCGAGAAATCAGAGGATACTGTCAGTTGGCAGGAGTATAAATGCTCTGGAATGTTCTGCCCATATTAACTTGGATAAACTGACATTCACTTAAAAGAGAGTGAGTTCATTTGAACTAACTGGACTTAAAGTCAATTAAACATGCAGAGGATGACACTATTAAATTATTTTCTTGAAGGACACTGACTAATTGAAGGCTAGCTGATGTTAAACTTCATAATTAATAGGAAGGACAAGTTGGGAAGAAACATTAGGCATGTGCATGCCTGAATAATCAGACCCATTAAACTCATCAGTCTGTTTAGTTTTTACAGCATCAAGTCTAGCTATTTCCTAATGTGTAGCAGTGCAAGAATTTAAATTGTTTTGTGCAATTAAACCTTTAGTAAAATCTAGTGAGTTCATTATTCCAGTGGATGAGTTCATTATCTATTTTCTTTTTAATATACATATGTACGCTTGGGCATGTGTGTGTGTGTGTGTGAGCATATGTGTATATACACACACAAACATGGATTATTTTAGGTGTGTAGAAATACAGGATTAAAGATGAAAAAAATGTAACTGAGAGATGCACAACTGTGTTAGCCCAGAAAATCACTATGGATTTTCTATCTGAGAATATTTTCCATGTTATTGGAGGTTAAAGATGAAGAGTGAGGAAAAATAAGGCAAAACTACTATTTCAAACTCATTGTTTCTGGTAAAAATGATAAAGGCATTAAATCTCACTAAAGATAACATAAGTTTGAGTTAACTGAAAAAGCAATGATAAAATTTACTGGTGGGTTTTTTGGGGGGAGGGGGGGTGTTGCCTTGAAGTCAACACTGACTCCTGCTGATTGCCTAAACAAGTTTATGTAGGGTTTTTTTGGGCAAGATTTCAGAAGTGTTGTGCCCTTGCTCAGAGACAGTGACAGGCCCAAGGTCACCCAACTAGCCCAAAGTGGAACTAGAACTTACAACTTCTCAGTTCCTAGCCTGGCCCCTTAAGCACTCACCAAATTGGCTATCGGTCGGACAATTAGAGAAGCAAAAATTGTATGGAAAACATATTGAGAATAATGTTATGTGCCATGTGTATGACTCAGATATGTGCTATTGGCCCAAGTTTTAAAATGGTTCAAAGACTGTTAATGTAAAACTGAATACCAAGTCATTCTGAAGATAGAAATCTGGAGAGCTAGCCACTGATGATCCTCTTACAGATGGTCAGATACTGTAAAAAAAAAAGTGGCCTGACAAGGGTAGAAAATTAGATACATGAGTTTAGACATCATATCAGATCATTGACACAAGAGAAGGGCACATGTTGCCTTAAAAAAAAAGTCCCTTCAGAAGCAGAAGTGGTATGTGGCCTTCTGATTGTGAATGTTGACACCATTGGTCTAGACATATTGGATAGATTCCCTTAAATAGGAAGATATGGATCATCATAATTGTAGTGTGGTTCACATTACTACTTATCTATGATTTTGATCCATAAGTAATAGGCAATATTCGGGGAAAGTGTTGAGAAAATCTCATTTGGAATCCTCCAGGTCAGAGGTCTTCAAACTTGGCAACTTTAAGACTTGTGGACTTCAACTCCCAGAATTGATGTTGATCTTAGGGTTCTATAAAATATTTGATAGCTTATACAACAACCAGTCCAGGTTTTCACAAGGAAATAGAAATGATTCTGTTGTGATGAGTTTTCTGTAATTTGTTTTCTAGTAATTTAATATATTGTTAATTGTATTGTGTTGCACACTACAAAATATGTCAAGGTACGATGATGTATAAACACCTTTATTATGTATACATGTATGTATAAGTACAAAAACATATTTCTTTATATCTTTTGTGACACTCCACTTTGAGCAAAATTTCATGACAGTTCTCAGTTTTTGTGTGAATAAACCTATACCTCTTCTAGGAGATATTCCTGAGGCCAATGCTTCTAGCCAATTATTTAAATACATCTAAATATAGCTAAATCTTGTAGAATGGGAACAATACAAAATGAATATCACATTACTTATCTTGTGATGTAAAATTTCAAAATGCAGTTTAAAATAGTATTTTGATTAAAGCAATTCAGAACATAACATATTTTTTTCTTTTTCTAAGAAAAAATGTTTATTACAATTAGACAACTTATGGTTAACATGTCTGGATATCGGCCATCTGAGTGGATAAATAATGCAAAATAGTATTACATTATTCCAAAATTTTCTTTATTGTTGGAGTCAGAATTCTATACTGAATGACAAGCAGCTTTTATCATTGACATTGAGATGTTGAAATATTATGAGGAACAAAATGAAATATCTTTAAGAATTCTCTGACAAACATTTCACCATTCCCTAAATCTATCAAATAATGTAATTATTATTTGTTGACCAGACAATTAAAATAACATTTGAGTTGATGATTTGCTAATTGGTAAATATGTCTTGACTGTAGAAAGATTTCTATATTGTTCTGTTTCTATGTGAATATTATAAACAGGGACAGTTTGCAAAAATCTGAATAATAGGAGAAATAGTTTACAAATAGATAATACCATAATAACTATAAACAAGTAATTAAAACATTTAATAAGATTAATATACATATTGAAGAGCTTAGGCAAATTATTATTTTTCACTGTGACCATTAACTGCTGCAGAATCAAAATAATTCTCTGACTTGAAATTCGTGATGCACTTCTTTAGCTAAATGCAGTCTTTTGCAATCAACATAATGAAAGCAATTAGTGGCATCAAACTTTATTTCCAAGTCAGATATAGTATATATATATAGTATGTGGTATGAGATCAGATCAGATCAACTCAGATCAGATTATGGCGTATGAATTAGTGTTAGCTTTTCAGAATATTGGAATGATAAGAAAGCCATTCTAAACTCGTATTAATAGGAAACAAAATCCAAAGCAGGATTATTAACTCTTAAGAATATATAAAGCCTTTCTCCTCGCATTTTCCTTTCATTATCCTAGCAAGATAATGCAGAATAAAATTCTTCAAAATAGAGCCATATTATCCAAAGCCACAAAAGTTATTTTTCTACTGAGAACACATTCCTGAGAAATGTGTTCTCAGGAAACACAGTGCACTCGGGGAAAGTGTTGAGAAAATCTCATTTGGAATCCTCCAGGTCAGAGGTCTTCAAACTTGGCAACTTTAAGACTTGTGGACTTCTACTCCCAGAATTCTCCAGCCAGCATAGCTGGCTGGAGAATTCTGGGAGTTGAAGTCCACAAGTCTTAAAGTTGCCAAGTTTGGGGACCCCTGCTCCAGGTCATTCACGGGGTTCATATTTAGCACAGCATAAATATGTGCATGAGTAGTTTATTAAGGGCATCTGCAGATAGCTGCTTAATGTGTGAAAGAACATGGAAAAATTATTGAGGAAGTTATGTACTGTGAGAGAAAGCCTGCAATTCTGAGATTTCTGCCTTGAGAATGGAGAGAGGAAATGAAAGGCCGAAGCCTAGCATAGGAAGGAGGCTGAAGGAGACAGCCGAAGGACCTAGCCATCAAGTTAAATAAACCATGGTCAAGTTGAGCTTTACTTATCCTAACCCCTGATGATACCCAGTAGATGGGTCTTCAAGGACCTGTTCTTCAAGTGATTGCTCAAGCAGCAAGTGGTCACACACCACAAGGCAAATTACTTGGCCATCTGTTTCCTCAGTCCCTGAGAATGGAACTGATGTCTCAGAAAATTTCTGCACTTCACAACAAACTTCTTCAGTGTAAAGACAGCTGCACTAAGTCAGATTCTTTCTTTGAATTTTTTCTTAGAAAAAGCCTTGGCGGAACTACAAGAGAAGTAGTTGGACTTGGCAAATCAATTTCACATCGGAATTGTGCAACTGCAGAAGCCCTAGGTTTTGAACAAGTATTCATGTTTGCCAGAAAGCATGGCTGCCTGCATTAATAACCTCACTAGTGCTAAACACGCTTCTGATTACAAAAGTGGTCCAGGTGAAGGGCAGAAAATTAGGGAATTGAGCCATCCATTCTCCTAGCAGTAGTAGCAGAGCCCTAGATCTGGCATGGGATTCTCCCTGACAAATTCAAGTATATAGTCTTAACTTGAGGCAGTGTCCTTGGCTTGGTCCACATTGTTCAGCCTTTTGATCTATGCTGCACAAGACAGCCAGAAGAAAATGAGACACATCCAGATTTGGGCAACCAAATCAAGCTGATATATCTCTTACCTACCAATCAGCATTCCAAGTGGGCAGATAATTTGTTGAAACTCCACATTCAGACCTGGAGGTTGACTTGACAGAGCAACTCATCTTTCTTAAGATATATTCCCCCATGCTGGCTTCCCATATCTGCCTGCCACTGGAATAAACTAGCTTCTTATCTTACCCTCTGGACTATTGGTCTGCTCATTATCTGATAAGGCCAAGGTTGAGGGATGAGTTTGTCCCTAAAGCGCCAACTCAACTGGGATATACAGTATTCTGATCCCTTCATTCACTGGGGCAAGTCATACTGGGATGAGTTCCTGGCTCACATCATTTGAGAGATGAAAGCTGAATGAGATCCATGCAACTCACCTGGTGGTTCTTTTAGTCCTTGAACCCAACACTCTTTGAGGATTTAGTTACTGTAGTCCCTGCACCATCTGACTGTGATGGGCTCTATCCACTGTCCCATAGCTTCAATCTTTAGCCTCACTCCATTACCCCAGCCCATCTACCTTCATACATAGTGAGTGATTATCTTGCTGAGCATTAATCCAACTGGCTCAAACAAGTTATGCTCATGGGGTTCACATGCACAGCAAAGAGGTGATGTGCTGACCAATAAAAGACCACACAGCCCATTCATTATGCCATTACCCAGATGGCAAGGTACTGCTGTGGGGAAGGTGGGACTTCATGCAGATGGGCTTCTATGAGTGGTAACAAAAGTGTGTGTTTGTGAATGCACATGTATTGCTTCAGTTCACACAGAAGTGAAGTTAATCTCCCTCCCCCAAACATGACAGTTGGTTTGCCTACTGCTGGATGTGATTACTATTGATGTTTAGATTTGAACAGCTCTTAATATGCAGTGAGCATCTTCATCTTCAAAAGCATTCAGAAAACCCTACAATCAATAGGACAAAGGAGTATGCATAAAGTGCACATGTACATCTAAACTCAGCAAATGATCGTTGTTAACTCCCCCCTGCTAAGTTGACCTGCTAAGCTTAGGGGTATATGTGTGTGTTCGTGATTTGATGCAGTCCATGGTGCATTTTGCTGCAAAAGCTTGTTTTGATGTGTTGATTTGCCCTGTTTTTTGCTGTTTTTCTGTAGAACAAGAGTTACTTCACTGAGCAAGGGTACAGCCTGAATCATAATTATTACAGTTAGGATGTAAGTGATAGCAGCCAGGCAGGAAGGGATTTCTGTGTTTCCCAGGTGGGCTTCTGTCCTGGGAGAGCAATTCTTTCTCTATTCCTCATCTGACCAAGCAAAAACTTTCTTGTTTTAAGCAGCCAAGAAAAAAAAAGATAAGTTTGCAAGTAAATTTTTAAATACTGAGATGAAAGGCCATGGTTAGGTTTAGGCACATACAACAGAATTTAGAATTTAGAAACCAAATTTAGAAAATTTAGAAAAAATGAGGGTTTTTTAAATACAATCTTGTTAAAGTAATACTTTAATGGACTAACTGGAATTAATTCCCTTTCTCCCAGAATGTCCTCAAATTCTGGAAGAGGTTATTGGTGAAAATAATTGTTTCCTGGGGAGAGATCAAAACCACAGTTTGCCCTACAGACTACATCTACCAATTTTGGACTCACAACATTTCAGTGAGGGGCAAATGGCAACAGAGTTAGAATGTTTTGTATCACTTTGCTAATGTTTAGAGTTTAGTTTTTTAAAACAAAAAAACAACCCTTTAATTCGATTACAGTATCTCCTTATGTTTGGAATTTGTCAACTTCAGCCAAACCCAGAACAAGTCATTTGTCCTGATTGTTGTGTTGCCTTAACTTTGGCTGACTCAAAAACGGTCAAGGGAACTCCCAGGAGGCATCCCCGCTTGTTTCAAGTTTGAAACAAACCATCTCTGTTTTATAGTACACAATATTAGAGATTGCTGCAAAGCTTCATTCTTTTTTCCCTATATTTTCCCCACTTTTATGCTTAGGCTGCAAGAATGCAGTGATTTGCAGTTCTCTTTCCTAAGATAGGGTATTGTGTTTTTCCAATTCTATGCAATTCTTATGAATATTTATATAGAAATGAGCTCCACTAAGTAGCGTTTATCTTCATAAACATTAAGAGAATTATTCTGAAATTTTCATAAATATGCCAAATAGTGCTGCTAGACAATCTAAATTATGTTGATACCGCAGTAAAATACATTTTGATTCGTGAATGACTTAAACATATATTTGTATGTTTCCCTGGAGGGAAGGACAAAGAAAAATATATTTATATATTTGTGTGTGTGTGTGTGTGTGTGTGTGTGTGAGAGAGAGAGAGAGAGAGAGAGAGAGAGAGAGTTTTAATCTTTAACATTTGCAGACATTAGACTTTTAGCTTTAGAAATCAATATTAGTGAAGAACATTGATAGGTGTTTCACCTATTGTTGTTATTTACAATTATAGACTGCTAGTTGTGTTTAACTAGACATGCCAACAATATACAATAAACAAATATATACAGATAAAGGTCCCATACTAAGACAGAATAAAATTAAATGAAGTCAATTGATCTCAACCCAAATTAAGATGAAATCAAAACTCCAAACTGAAAGAGCTCTGTTTTGAAGCAGCTTCTGTATCAAGACAAGGTGGAGCCAACTGGATATCCACTGGATTTCCCATGTTTATATTTCCTGTAGCACCTGATCTACCTTGCATTGCAAACTTATCTATGAGCAATTTGAAAAGCCTTCACTACATTCTTATATTGGAAGTGATTTCAAGAGAATTGAAGTACTGTTACTTTCTATTATACTGATATTACAATTGTAATTTTCAGTTTCTTTTTTTTCTCCCTTGGGGCGCAAGCATAGAATAATCCTATGCAGTATATCTGAATGCATGCACATTGGACTCCAGCACCAGAAGGTAACGTGCTATTATGTTATCATATGAAGCCAGTCCATTTCTGCAATGCATTTCAAAAACTTGAAACAACATTCTGGGATCAACGGAAATACTAGATCTAGAGCATAACAGATGTAGGAGATATGCTGTTTCAATTCCAGATTTTGCTAAAGATTGAACCATATGTTAAGTACCACATATCTGTAAAAAAAAGGTCTATAAATAGCAATCCGTTACATTAAAATAGTGTCAGGTTTTGGCAGTTCTCTTTTTATAATCTGCTGTTCAGATCCATTTGCAAAAAAAGAAAAAAAAATGACTGAAGAGCACATTTTTACTATGATTCTAGAAGGAGTCATTTATCATCTGAAAAGTGATTATAACAACCATCAAAATCTTCAGATATTTAAATGATGAGTCATACACATTTTATGGAAGGATGTGAACAGAGGATTGTGCTGTGAAAAGGCTATGAAGAATAAGTAAATCTGACCAAAAAAAAAAGCTTTTGAAAAATTTAGGTAATGTAGAATAAATTGAAATTTAATTAAGTGTAGCTAAAGGACTCCTGCAGACAAATATCAGATTGCTTATTTCAGATTTAATTCTGCCACATCCTCACTCCTTCCTTAGATTACCATTTCCCCCAAAGTGCCTTACAGGAAGAAGGTTGAGAATGTGAAAATAATATTTTTCTTGTAATGCATAGTGGTTCATAATGGGTCTAATAGTGTGTCTGGCATGGGGCACCGGACTACTTTCTCCCTGCCACAATATTTCTTTGAGAAAGTAAACTTGCAAAAATCCCATCAGGATGTTTGAATAAATGCTGCATCATCTTTCCCCATAACAAGTTTTCTTTTATTGTTTCAGAAAACTATATAGTTCAATTTTGCCCCTACAATCTAGCCCTCAATCAATCACTCCTCCACTCGCAACAGAATACCTTATTCCACCAGACTTGAAATTTTGGGCTTAGACAACTTAGAACTACGTCGCCTTAGAACCGATCTAAATGTAGTTCATAAAATTATCTGCCACAATGTCCTACCTGTCAATGACTACTTCAGCTTCAACCACAACAATACACGAGCACACAATAGATACAAACTCAATGTAAACCGTTCCAAACTCGACTGCAGAAAATACGACTTCAGCAACAGAGTGCCTGGAATTCACTACCTGACTCTGTGGTTTCTTCCCCAAACCCAAAAAACTTTAACCTTAGACTGTCTACTGTCGACCTCACCCCATTACTAAGAGGTCTGTAAGGGGCGTGCATAAGCGCACCAGCGTGCCTACCGTCCCTGTCCTACTGTCCTATTGTCCTCATCTATCTGTATTCACTTTGATTATGTTTATGCTTATACCTATACCTGCTATCTTGTACATGTTTGACAAACAAATAAATAAAATAAATAAAATAAATAAATCAAGGCCCTATGTACTTCAGGGCTAGAAAAACAAAGTGCTAGTAACAGTTCATGTAGAGAACTGAACAGATCATATTCTGTAAAATTATGTAATTCACATCTTCTATATATATATAAAAGCGAAAACCACTCACGCATTAATCACGAAATCTCCAGAACCGTAAAGCCTACAAACTTGAAATTTGCCACGTATGTTCCTCTTGGCTTCTAGATTCTCACTAAGAAAGGATTTTTCAAAATGACCATCTCAGCATGAGTATTTCTTATATTAATATTAACAAGCTCTGATGCTAAGGAGTTCTACTCCCCCTCCCCACCTGAAAAGAAATCTGATCCAAATGCAAAATACAAGCAGAGGAGTTTCAGTTTCACTTTTGCTTTCACAGCAGCAAGCAGCTTTACTACAGAACAGTTGAGCTAAGCCACGCTAGCCAGATGAATACCGATGGATGCTGGTAGGCAGAGACAGATCCCCCCCCCTTATTTTCCTCCTCAGTTCAGACGAATCTGTTCCTTCTACTGTCCCTTTTTTAACTACTCATTAATTTTCAAGCTTTAAGTGTCAATTTATCAAGCCCCATCACATAGTTTCGTAGCGAAGCACGGGTATCAGCTAGTAGAAATATAAACCTTTATACACATTTTAATTAAGCTTTCCTTCACAGCCATCGTAGCTGTGATCATTTCACTTCGATTTATGTCTTGTATGACATTATTTTATTTCATGTGGAATTTGTATGTTTTATGACCGATACATTCTTGTATGAATATTCAGAGTTCTGGTATAAAGCATGAAATAACAGTTTATAGGGAGGAAATCTATAGCAGATGAAGAAGAGCCCCTTCTGTCCTGAACTGGTTTGCTTGTTTATGTGGTGCCTTCAAGTAACTCTTAGCTCCTGATGACTGCTTGGACAAGTTCTTGCAGTTTTCTTGACCATGTGGTTTGCCCTTATCTTCTTCCTGGGGCTGAGAGAGAATGACTGGACAGTGGACCAAGATCACCCAGATGCCTTTGTGCTTAACATCATGATCTCTGTTTCCAGCCTGATGACTTAACACGAAATTGGCTCTCTTGGAACTGGTTTATTATTATGTAGTTAGCTAGATTCCATAGAGGCAGTCCTGGATTCCTAGTGACGATACGTTTGAATAACTTCCCCCTTATTAATGTCATCAGTGAACACCCACAGTTCTTCACAGTAGACTTTATCCATCCATTTACCTTTTCTGCATGTACCTTCCACTTTTACACGAATCTCTTTCATCATCCCCCCTTTCTACATTTCGCAAGCATAGTATTTATTTATCTTTTGTTTATCATATGCTCACATCTGATGTGTCAAGTACATACACTTCTTATTCCTAATCCATTAGCTTTAATATTCCCCACATTCTGGTATTAACACAAACAAAGACCTTGCTCTAGTCAATAAAGCTAAAGTATATCTCTTTCTTAATTTCCCATCTCTCCATTATGCATTTTATACTTACTAACTATCTAGTCTTGTATTCCTTTGATTTTTCTGAACCCTGTTGGCACATTTGACATTTCTGTTTCTGTTATGGTTTTAGTCTTTGCAAGATCTTAAAAAATTATGTGTGAGAAATTTGTAAAAAGGTTTGATATTTTGCCCATTTTCTCCTTCTTCAGTATATACAGTATACTGATACTGTCCAATCTATAGCCCACACGCTCTGGTATGTTACTTGTTGATCCAGAGATATTAGTATTTTAATCAGCAGTTCTTCTCTAGCTTTAAACAATGTATTGGGTGTTCTGAATGTCTCTTGTGTTTTTATGTTGTTTTAAAACATAAAAAGCTGTTTTATGGCCTCTTTTTAAAGATATTTGTATTATAAAAATAGAGAAATACAAAGGAAAGAAAATCTAATTTAGATAGTGAAAGTAGAAATAAAAAGAAATAATTACTAAGCATAAATAAAACATTATGGCTTAACTTTCTAGTGACACATTCTCCCCTTTCTTTCCCCTGCATTTATTTCCCCAACTACTGATCAAAAACTAGATATCTCTGCTTTATATTGAACATTAAAGGTTATCACTTGTTTTTATTTAAATTCTTCTCTTTTATTATTGTGATTATCCTTAACTTTTTTCCTAGAAACCATATTCCAGACATCTAATTTTGCCTTGCTGTGTAATATAATACATAAGGGAATCATTCCTGCTAAAATTTGGTTAGACTACTATTATGGATATATACGGTCAATTTTGCCATTGCTGCACGTTGTTCAAGGTTGGTCCCCCAATTTAATATTCTTGCAAAGCACATTTTCTTCAGTGTTATGTCAAATTCATTCTTGAAGCTGTCAGCAGGTTTATTGACTCTGGATCCTCATTTTCTAACAAAGGCTGCTCTTGAATATACAGTATATATATTTCTACAAATATTTCATCTGATAATCCTATTTGCAAAGAAATATTCTTTCTATTATCTTTCGACCTCTTTTGTCCTGATTAACACTTTGATGATTTCTCTCTTGTTAAAATAACTTGTTTCAAAATAACCTTTTAAAACCCTTTTCTGTTCTTTTCCTCTGTTATTTCACATTTTTGATTGAGATATCTGTTGTTTCCTTTCTTGCTTGTGTCGACAGTCTGGTTCCAGTCATTGTACATTCTTCTTATTGCCCAAGGCTTTCATCTTCAATTTTCCCTGGCTATCACAATAGCTTGTTCTGAAAGCCACTTGAATGTTTTCTTCTTTGAAAGTTTGAGAACACATTTTTTTTCTGCTTAGGTTTTCATAATATCTCATATCTCTTTCTATTTGTCAAATTTTTTCTTTCACAAACAAAGGGTATCACTTTTATTCCTTATTGTACTTGGATATCCTCTAGGCCAGCGGTTCTCAACCTGTGGATCACGACCCCTTTGGGGGTCGAAAGACCATTTCACAGGGGTCGCCGCGCACGTTAGCCCGCCATCTTGGTGCCACTGTCACTTGCAGGGGTGAAATGCTCCCGGTTCGGCCGTGCCGGCAGGTCGCCGGACAGCCGGTCGCTACAGCAGCGGGAGACTTCGCCCGGACGCTGCCGTTTGGGTTCTTTTACCCTCTGCACCTGCCCCCAA
>QLTV01003777.1:0-33038 GCA_003457575.1 Thermophis baileyi
AGAATTCGATATAGTACTGAAAAAACAGAAAAATAACAAAACACCGGATCCAGATGGGATACCGGTTGAATTATATAAAAATATACAAAACTTATTGGAAGGAATAATGATAGAATTATTTAATGAGGTACTTGAAAAAGCAAGATTACTGCCCACCTTGTCAGAGGCTTTAATAACGTTCATACCTAAGGAAGATTCGGATTGTCAATTAATCCAAAACTACAGACCCATCTCACTCTTAAATTCGGACTACAAATTATTTATATCAATAATGGCAGAAAGAGTTTTAAAAATTCTAAATGAGAGTATTCACCAAGACCAAAATGGCTTCCTGCCGAAACAGCAGATTAAGAACAATATGAGAATAATAATGAATACCCTAGAGTATTATGAGGAACATCCTGAAAAACAGGTAGCACTGGTTTTCCTTGACGCCCAGAAAGTTTTCGACAATGTTAATTGGAAATTTATGATTCGGCAACTAGAAGGTATGAAATTTGGGAGGAAATTTGTAAAAATGATAGAAGCAATTTATTCAACACAAAGGGCTAAAGTTATTGTGAATGGGGATTGTACGGAAAAATTTGATATTGAAAAGGGTGTAAGACAGGGATGTCAACTGTCTCCTCTTCTATTTATATTAACATTGGAAACTTTATTAATAAAAATTAGAGAAGAACAGGAAATTAAAGGATTAAGAATTAGAAAAGAAGAATATAAAGTGCAAGCATTTGCCGATGATTTGGCATTTATAATAGAAGAACCGCTTGAATCGGGACCTAAATTAATTTAAAAAATAGAAGAATTTGGAGAAGTGGTGGGACTTAAAATCAATAAAAATAAAACAAAAATGATAACTAAAAATCTCACCAAAAAGCAGGATAAACAATTGGAAGAAGAAACAGATATGCAGGTGGTCAAAAAAGTAAAGTATTTAGGAATTTGGCTTATGGCAAAGTGCTCATCAATAAAAGAAGATAATTATAACAGAATATTAGCGCAAATTAAAAAAGATTTAGAAAGGAAAAATCTTCAATTATCACTGATTGGAAGGATATTTTCAATTAAAATGAATATCTTACCAAGGTTATTATTCCTATTCCAAGTAGCCCCGATAAAACCTGGGAAACTCCTCTTTGAAGATTTGAATAAAATAACTTCAAAATATATTTGGCAAGGAAAAACCCCCAGGATAAGATGGAAATTACTACAGGATATCAAAGAAAGGGGTGGATTTGGGCTCCCAGATTGGCAACTGTACCATCAAGCAGCAGCATTAGTATGGGTCAAGGAGTGGATGGATCTAAATAATAAGAGAATTTTGACAATAGAGGGACACGATCTCCAATTAGGATGGCACGTGTTCATATGGGACGAGAAATATAAATCCCATACATATTTTAAGAGACATCTGGTTAGGAGCGCATTATTGCAAATTTGGCAGAATATCAAAAAACATCATTATACAAAGATTCCAAATTGGATATCCACAATAGAAGCCATTAAGCACCCAAATTCAAAAACATTTGACAAAATTATAAGATAAAGATTTATTAGATGAACAAGGAAATTTGAAAACTAGAGAAGATTTAACTGAACATGGGATAAATTTATATTGGTGGACTTATACACAAGTCCAGGCTAAATATTGTAGTGATAATAAAATCTATGAATTTCAAAAAAAAAAACCTAATGACCTTGATAAGATATTATTTGGTACGGATGAAAAATTAATTGGTAAAATCTATAAATTTTTAATAAGATATAAATTGGAAGAGGAGGTGGTTAAGGACACGATGATACAATGGGCAAAATTTTTTGGACATACTATTGATTTGGGGAAATGGGAAAAAATTTGAAAAACTTATTGGAAACTAACAATGTTGGTGGCGTACAAGGAAAACCAGTACAAGATGTTTTACAGGTGGCATTTACCACCTGTAAGAATTGCCAAGATGTTCCCAAACTCATTGCCATTATACTGGAAGTGCAAAAAGGGATATGGAACATACTACCATCTATGGTGGACCTGTTTAAAGGCAAAAAAAATTGGAATAAAATTAGATCATGGTTAAAAGAGATAACAAAAGAAGATATAGATTGGAAACCTGAATTATTTTTATTAGGTATAATTGATAAAAAATATAAAAAGGAATTACATTACTTGATTATACATATCATAACGGCGGCAAGAATAACCTACGCGCAATTCTGGAAAAATGAGAGCATACCAAAAGATAAGGCTGAGACGGATAAATTAACAAAGGAAATAAAGGAAAAAGAAGAGTCTGAATACTACTTAGTATGGAATAAACTATATGAATGGTTGGAGGAGAGAAAGAATAAGTAAAGGAATGTACTGAAAGGAGTAAGACTGAGATTGTTGATATGCGAACGACTAGTAGGAATGTTAAAGGGAACTTATTATAGAAGAACTAAGAAATAAAGAAATGTAGAATAAGTAAATTATAACATGTAAATATATATATAAGGGAGAATATAATTGTGAATATTTACCGATGCAAGCTTAATGTAAATATGGGGAAATTGTACCCCTATTGGTTTGTTTGCTTTGTATGTGTTTGTGTTATATGTGTATTTAATAAAAGCATTTTTTAAAAAAAGGAAGAGCTCTAAAGCTCCCGCTGCCTTAAGAAAGTTCAAAAATGGAAACAGCATATAAAGAAAATATGTATAAAATGTTTTATAGATGGCACATGTCACCGGAGAGATTAGCAAAGATGTTTAAGGATAAATCGATGAAATGTTGGAAATGTCATTAAATACCAGGTTGTTTTTACCATATGTGGTGGACATGTGCTGATGTCAAAGCGTATTGGAGATTAATTCAAATATGGATAGAAAAGATGTTGCAACAGGGTATAGAAATGAGATCGGAGATATTCCTGTTGGGTATTTTACCCGAGAAATATAGCAAAGAAAATACATATTTAATTATACATATAATTACAGCAGCTAGAATTGTATTTGCACAGAATTGGAAAACGTCAAAAGCTCCTACCGAAGGGGAGGTAATTAGGAAGATACTGGATTGTGCGGAGATGAATAGATTAACAATGATAATTAAAGATAAGGAGGATTCAGAATATTATAGTATTTGGGGGAAATTTTATGATTGGATGGAAAACGAATATGGGTAGAAAATAATCAACACCAATTGAAATGGAAGGAAAGAGATACGTTAAAGATTTGAGACCTAGGCGACAAAAATTATTTGTTGTATGGAGGCAGCATTATATTAGCACAAAAATATACTTAGAATGATTAGATATATAGAGGTATTAACATAGTAGAGAATTAAGGTTATTATTAATATTATGCATTATGGATATTTTGTGAGATGAATTTGCTCGGATGATACCCATAAGATATGTATGAATGGATATACTCTGGGGGGAAATAAGAGGGAAGAAGAGGGGAGAGAAGAGAGGAGAGAAGAGAAGGAAGAGAGGAGGTTGGGTGGTGAGAAGGAAGAGGAAGGAGGAGGAGGGAAGGAGAAGAGAGCGGTGAGGAGAGGTTGAGAAAGAGGAGGAGAAAGTTAGAGGAAGGAAGAAGAGGGAAGCAGGAAGTAGGAAGAAGGGAGAGAAGGAGAAAGAAAGTAGAGGAGAGGAAAGGAGGCGCGAGAGAGGGGAGTGATATGATCTGGTATAGGGGAAACAGAAGAGCAAATTGATAATGATATATGTAAGATTATTTGTTTGATTGATTATAATGTATAAATATAGGTTAATACCCGTTAAGATGTTATGGTATATGTACTGATGTATATATGAGGAGTAAAAAAATAAAAATAAAAATAAAAAAATAAAAAGAAAGAAAGTTCAAAACATTCTTAAAGATCCATCTCATCCTGGGCACCCTTGTTTTTGAACTATTACCATCTGGCAGACAGTACAGGACAATAAAAACAAGGACAAATAGGCTGAAAAACAGCTTTTAAACCAGAGCAGTAACTATGTTGAATTCTACTGTACAGTGCAATATTAATGCAATATCAGGGGTTTTCAATTCAATTCTATAGAATGTGAAGGATATTTTTTATATATATAATGTACACTGAAGATGGCATTTAATTTCATTGTATGAGGTGCAACGACAATAAAGTAAAATAAACTAAACTGAAGAAATTCATATGGGGAGCTTCCAATTTAAGTGTCTGTGGACTGACTCAAAAGCCACAGAAATTACCTGCCATGACTGGACATTTGAGATCCTCTTTCCAAGCCTCATCATGGTCGGTCGAACTCTGGATCCATACATTGCATGTAAAGCATGTGCCAGAGCATAAACAGCATTGTAGATATTGTAACTTTCACCTGTCATTCTTTTTTCAAAAGTGTAATTGGGCAGATTCTGCACTTTCTCCATTCCTGTACATTGTTTTTCCCCCTTTGGAGGGATCTTTCCTGATTTATGGATCTTGCAGCCAAAGACATATTCCCACCATAGAGGGAGAAAGATGTCTCCTTGGGGGTTCAAAGGGTCTAAAGATAGGATGAAATGGCTGAATTCTGAGATATCCCCGGAGTGTTCTCTAAAATGCAAGACCCCATGCAAAGACTTTATAAATTGCAATGTGTCTTCAGATCCTTTCATGCCAATTTTCACGCCAATTTTCCAATGGGAAGTGAAGATACAAACTTTCCTTAATGATACTTTTTTGAATTCTTGTACTGCCTTCATTACACTGACAGTAAGAGCTAACTCTCCAAACATAATAAACACTTTTATTTTAGACAAGGTAAGGAAATTGAAAATTAACTTCTTCAGAATGATTTCAATATTATCCAATTCCAGCATTAGGCTGAAGGCCAGGCAGATCTCCTTCTCCTGGAGCATTGGCATCAGAGTTGAGACGAAACGTTCTCCCCTGTCATCTTCAGGGGCGAAAAGACCAACCCAGTTCCACTGGAAATACAAGAGCAGCTGGACTAAACCCACATACTGAGGAGATTCCTTGGGATTAATCCAGAAAAAGGAAGGATAAACTCTTCTCTGTCCCTGAGAGAACTCAAAGCCAACACCAAGCTGGAGAAAAAGAGATTCTTTTTTCAAAGACAAAGTAAAAGTTTTATGTTGACTTTAGTAGTGACCATTGTGTGGTTGATGGCCCTCGCAGTCAGGCTGACTCACTTTGACTGGCAAACTTAATCTTCTTCCCTTCTTAGTCATTTTTATTGGTTGTGGTACGTCAGAAGACAAGAGAAGAAACCAACAACCTGATACAGAGAATAAATGGCACTAAAATGATGGTTACCCTTTAATAAAGGATAAATTAAGAGTCACAAACTCATTATATCCCCCCCCAACAAAAACTATTTTTAGTTTCATCTTTGGCTTCTCTGTGTGATTTTGACCTTTATCTATTCCATACTGTATCCAATGGAGCTATCTTACCTGTGGGACCTTAAAAATGCTGAAGATGGAGGCCATCAGCCTTGAGGATTTGGCGTTGAGTCCACCAATGACGGAGAGCAGGATGTCCCTCCGGTCACATTTATAACCTGGAACCACTTGGCCTCGTGAGGAGAGCATGGAGAGGCTGTTTAAGGAAATAATCTTCTCTCTCTGGAAATGTGCATAGATGTGGAAGCCAAGGGTGATGTTGGGGAGCAGAAGAAAATGCTTATTGACCTGGGAGATAGCAAACATCAATGCAAGGAACTGCTGGTAGTTACTGGTGATGAGTCTGCAGTGAGAAAAACATCGGAGAACATTACAGGAAAGCTTGTGCATGTCTGTAGAATTTGCTTCACTGTTTGGGGGGACTTTTGGGGGCAGAAACTCCCAAATTTCATTGGGTTTGGGGTTTTTTCCAAAGGATTTCCTTTGGCTAAACTTGGATGACTTTGTGAGAAAGGAGGCAAGCTATTGCATTTGACTGGAGTACAGTGGGGGGGGGTCACCTCATAGATTTTCTGAAGGCCATTATTCTTCAGCAATGCTGATTCCAACACTGAGAGGGATTTTTGTAACTCCTGAACACTTGAAGAGTGTTGAGCTTCTATTTGAGTTTTCTACCACAAGTTAACTTCCAGATTAATATTACAATTTAACTTCTTCACTAGGCCAGCATAGCTTCCCTCTTCCTTTTTCTGGTTTATCATCTTCCTGATGAAGAGATTGAGAATTCCAGCCTATTTGAAGAGCCTGCTAATTTACTGAGAAAAGCACAAAATGTGCACTACACCAGGACAGTACAAATACTAGAAGTATTTTTTGAAAAAAGTCCCTGAATGTAAAGCAAAAAAACGATTTATCTGCTTGTTTCCCCTTCAGCTGAAACCTACCCATCTTCTAAAACAAGCTTTACTGTATTAAAGTCTAAGACAGGAGACTTCACAATGATTCCGAAGGGCAAATTCCCACCAATAATGAGATCACCAGGCCTATAGTTGGTTTCCTGTAAATTGATATAATCCTTGAACACACAAAGGGTTTGCAGCCTCTTCGCTGTAGTTGGAGCCAGGAGCCAGAAGAGCATCAACATCAGCAGTAGCATGACTCCTGCCCCATCTTTCTTGTCTTCTTCCCTCCTAGAACAGAAAACAAACTTTGTGCAGAAACTGATTTGAAGGTTGCTCCTGAAATCTCACTGGAACTTTAGCAGATCAGACACTACCTGTGCCACCTGGATGGCACCAGGACAAGTTTATATCAACAACATTTCCTCTTACCTGTTTTTGGGCCATGACCATAGAGGAAACAAAGGCATTTGAGTCTCTTCAAAGCCAGGAGTGAGCTCTCTGCAAGACAGGCTAAGGTGACATTTCTGCCCCCATCTGGAAAACTCAGACATATTTTTAATAACAGGTTTTATCTTGGAAGGTGTTGTATCTAGAAATCCACAGGGGATACACTAAGAATTACTGTACTTCTGATAATTGCAAGGAAAGCAACTCTTTAGCAATAGCTTCTCATTCACCAGAATGGAAAAACATGTCTGTGTTTCTTGTAATGCACAGAGCAGATGGAGTCATGCTGAAGTTGTGAATTTGACCTCCATGAAACTGACTCCCTGCATACAAGATGGAGTTTGGCCTGTGCCGTAGTTGGTCAGCTAGTATGAGTTCTAATGGGGTTTGGTGGCACATGCGAATCAGTTGTGGCCTTGTAGCTGTGAACAGTCATGCCAATGCTTGGACAGAATAACCAGTTTTTTAATAACCACATGGCAAGGGATGAAATTAGAAACTGGGATAACAAAGAACAGATATATAGTGTTATGTGAGTCTCTCCTTCATCTGAAGGTGGTTCCATTCAGTGTTGGTTGGAGGGGGAGACTGAGCCAAATCCATTGACTTTCAGGGTGCATCTGGATAACCTTCTCAGTTTGAGGTCAGGTACGATTCGTATGCTGATGATATTCAGTCGTTCAACCACCGATTGACCAAGCTATCAAGGTTTTGCCCTAGTGCATGAAGGTTGGATGGGAAGGAACAGTCTCAGTTTGAATCCTAGCAAAAACAAGCAGCTGTGCATGATTGATCCTCTCAGAAGTGGAATTTTTCATCTTTGGTTCATCATGACATTGAACTGTAATGCTTAGGACTCCTATGCAATCTGGGGTCTTCCTGGACCATTAGTTTCTGCTCAAGGAGCAGTATGGTACCTATCTCAAGAAAGAAGTGTGCCTGCTTGGAGAATAAGTCAATCACAGTCCAGATCACGGCTAAATTCTGGAGGGAGTTCCTGCGGTCCATTGGGTTGTCCCAAGGCCTTAGATGGGCCTTTCATCCGAGCACCAATGGGGGGGAGGCAGAGAGACTGAACGCCATGGTAGAACAATATCTCAGGTGTTACGTGAACTACCAGCAGTCCAATTGGGCAGACCTCTTGACATTTACTGAGGTCGCGTACAATAATGCTGTTGACAGTAGCACGGGACTAACCCCTTTCAAGGTAGTAAGCGGTATGGACTTTGTCCCAATGCCAGAATACCCAAGGGATCCCTCTTCTTCAGTCAGTCTGACGGATTGGCTGTCAGGGTTCCGACCAATGCCCTAATAAAAGCAAGAGCCTCAAGCAAAGTTTCAAGGAATATCCAGTTGTTTATTAGGAGCGTCATGTCGACATGGACCAAGTGAAGCCAACTCTGACTTCACTCAATTCACGCCTTGCTTCTGACCCTGTTTTCCCCTCCCCCCCCCCAAGGTGTGTCATCAGTCACATTCCCCAATGAAGCAATTTGGTGGGTCATAGAAGTTGCTCCCTCTGGCCGTTACTGGTTTCTGTGAAGATGGCCTTGACTTTGGCCGGCTTGCAAGTGTTCTTTCAGGTGCAAAACATTTGGATCACACATGAACTTCCAATTAGACTGATTAATTACTAATCATCCAAACAGGAACTTTCTCAACTAATGTTTAGCACTATCTTGGTATTAGATAAGGGTTAATGGAATTAACGAGGGATTGGACTTGGTTCACTTGTGGCTATGTAGAAACTGTAGGCTGATTGCTCTTTTGACTCCATGCCCAGGTTCTGCCACTCCTCCTACAGCTTCAGTTTGTTAAACAGAATGAAATTGAGCTGTGGAGAGTCTGAACGCACATGAGAGCAACAGAGATGATGGAGGCCAGAGGGGTGGAGGAGTGGAGGCAGAAAAGCAGGAGTTATTTGGAATAAACCTACAGTTGAGAGATACCCAGCATGAATTCATCCTTGAAAGATCGGTTTGTTCACCCACCTATGAAGGATTACTTGGTTTGGCTCATACTCAAGAAACAATTGCTGGGTCACACTATACTGAACAATTTGGGTGGAACTTGGATAAATCCTGATTTCTGTGAAAGTTCAGGCCTTTTATGGGATGGAAATTGCATGGGTTGCACTTTTATTTCATTTTTTCATTTTTATTTTTTTAAAAAAGATTTTTATTAAACAATTTTACAACACATCCATGTCAGTGTACATCTGTTATTGTTCGATTTTTCCTCTTAAAACTATATTTATACATGTGGTTTTATTATCCTTTATACTTACTAATATATTAATATACTACTTTATCAACATACATTTTGTGTCTTAAATATTTATACAGATTTATTACTGTTTTCTAATTTCTAAAACTTCTTTCCTTAATATTTTCTTAGTTTTTACACCTTTCCTCTAACCAATTATACCATAGATTCCATACCAGATAGTATTCAGTTTCTCTTTTATTTCTTTTGTTCATTTATCCATCTCTGCACACTCTAGTACTTTTCTAATCACATTTTCTTCTGTTGGTATATTATTGTTTTTCCAATTCTGTGCATATGTTATTCTTGCTGCCATTATAACATGTAATATTAAATATTGTGTTTTTTTGTCAGTTTCTTGTGAGTATGCCTAATAGAAATATTTCCGGTTTCGGTTCTATTTGCTGTTTAGTTATTTCCATAAGCCAATTTCTTATTCTTTTCCAATATTTTCTTGCTAATGGGCACATCCACCACATATGATAGTATGTTCCGTGGGTCTGTCTGCATTTCCAGCAATCTGATGATCTGGTCGGAAACATTTTTGCCAATCTCGCCAGGGGTAAATACCACCTGTAGAACATTTTATAAAGGTTTTCTTTATAGGCCGCCAACATAGTCAATTTGTAATTTGTTTCCCAAAGTTTTTCCCATTTTTCTAGTTCTATGTTATAACCAAAATGTTTTGCCCAAATTATCATAGTCTCTTTGACTGTTTCTTCTTCCATTCTAAATCGTAATAAGTAATTGTATATTTTCCTAATCAATTTGTCTTCAGTCCCTTGTAAAATCTTATCCAATTCTTGTGGTTCTTTATAAAATCATATAATTCCAAATCCTTCTTGTATCTGGCCTGAATCTGTAAGTATGGCCACCAATCGATGTCTATTCCCTGATTTTTTTAATTCTTGATTTGTTTTTAGTTTCCCCTGATCATTTAAAAGGTCTTCATATCTTATTGTTTTGTCTATGTCCAATACATTTGGGTGAATTAGCGCTTCCATCGTTGATAACCAAATTGGTATTTTGTTGTAATGGTTCTTTTTGATTTTTTGCCATATTTGTATTAACAGATTCTGATTTGATGCCTCTGGAAATAACTGTGTGTTTTATTCTTCCCATCCTACAGAAATGCATGCCAGCCAATCTGTAAGTCGTGTCCCTCAAGTATTAAAATCCTTTTATTTTTTAAGTTTATCCAGTCTCTGATCCATGTTAGTGCTGCTGCCTGATAATATATCTCCCAATCCGGAAGTCCAAAGCCTCCTTTATCTTTGCTGTCCTGTAGTAATTTTAATTTAATACATGATTTTTTTTCCACGCCAAATAAATTTTGTTATTAATTTGTTTAGATTTCCAAAAAAGTTTTTCCCTAGATTTATTGGTATTACTTGAAATAAAAACAAAATTTTGGGTAATATATTCATCTTAATGACTGCTATCCTTCCTATAAGTGACAATTGTAAGTTTCCCCAATTTTCCAGATCTTTTTTATTTGTTGTATTATTTTATTATAATTATCTTCTTTGATTGATGAACATTTAGCTGTTAGCCAAATTCCTAGATATTTTACCTTTTTGGTCATCTGCATACCTGTTTTTTCCTCCAGTTCTCTTTCTTGTTTTTTAGTGAGATTTTTTGTTATTATCTTTGTTTTACTTTTATTAATTTTGAGTCCTGCTACCTTACCAGATTCTTCTATTTTTTTTTGGACTAATTTGAGTCCTGATTCTAATGGTTCTTCTAGGATGAATGTTGCGGAGAAAAATAATTAGAGGCGAAATGAATCTTGTTTCCCTGCCCTCAATCCTCAAGAATAAGACCGGAGTCCAGGAAAGAATAAAAGTAATGTATTTGCAAAACAAAAAATAAGAACATCTACGTCTGTGTCTACATGGTGAAGAACAAAGGAAAGAATAAGACATGCGCAGTACAGGTATCACATGAGAACTGCATATCAGTGTCATTTCAGAATAAGAGTCCAGCTGACAAATAAATATGAACGTAGTGACAAACCCCTTCTTTGTCAGTTGGGCGAATATCAGTTATCCATCAAAACATCAATTAAGGCACATCATCCCACACAGGTATTCATGCTGCGCTGCTGGTAATGGTTTGTTAAGCATGTCAGCAATTTGATCACATGTAGATACGTACTGCAATTTTACAAAACGTTGTTTAACCAACTGTTTAATATTTTTATAACGAATGTTAATATGTCTGGACCTAGCACCCTTGAAATGTGAATCAGAAATATAAACCACTGATTGATTATCTTCCATCACGGTGATTGGTTGAATCGGACAAGTCCAGATATCTGTAACTAAAGCATCAAACCAAGTAAGAGAGTTACATGTATCAGAAACACAAGCATATTCAGCCTCGGTAGACGAACAAGAAACAAAGTCGTCTGCAAACGCTTGGACTTTGTATTCTTCTTTTTTTATTCTCAAGCCTTTTATTTCCCGTTCTTGTCTTATTTTTGTTAATAGCACCTCTAGGGTTAAAATGAATAATAAGGGCGATAGAGGACATCCTTGTCTTACTCCGAGATATTAAATTTTTTTGTGGTGTCTCCATTTATTATTACTTTCTCTGTTTGAATTAAGTATATTGCTCCCACCAGTTTCCCAAATTTCTCACCAAAGTTCATATTTTTTAATTGTAAAATGATAAACTGTCAATTCAGGTTGTCAAAGGCCTTTTGGGCATCTAGAAAGATTAATGCGGCTTGCTTTCCAGGATGAGCTTCATAGTATTGCACAGAGGAAAAGAAAGATGCTAAATGGAACAATAACTATGATGGAACTAGTGGAGGCAGTGAAGAATCAAACAAAAAACAACAAAACACCGGGACAGACTACCAGCAGAGCTATACAAGATTCTACAGGAACCATTAGAAGCAACAATGCTGGAACCATTTAACGAAGCACTTGCAGAGGCCAGATTACCTCAATCATGGACAGAAGCCTACATCACACTTATACCAAAAGAAGATACAGACCAGGGGTGGGTTCCTCCCGGTTCAGACTGGTTCACCCAAACTGGTAGCAACCCACTGGTGATGACACGATGACGTCACCGATCCAGTTCAGTCGGTGATGGTCCGTGGGCGCTGCCATCGATTTTTTTTTTGAATTTTTTAATTTTTTTTTTCTTCTGAACATGCACAGAAGCCGAATTCCGGCACTGTGCATGCGGTCGCCATCTTGTTTTTGGCTTTAAAAAAAAATCCAGATTTTTTGTTACTGCGCATGTGTGCGCCCGTGAAGCGCCCGTGCGCCCATGAGGCATGCCCACAAGGCGCACCCATGAGGCATGCCCACGAGGCATGCCCATGAGGCGCAGGAGGGAGTGAACCAGCAGCGAGGTAAGTTGGAATCCACCCCTGATACAGACCACCAACAGATTAGAAATTACAGACCCATCTCATTATTAAATGCAGACTACAAAATACTCGCATCCATAATATCTGAAAGAGTAAAAAAAATCTTAAACGAATTAATTCACTTAGATCAAAATGGATTCCTGCCAAAAAGACAAATAAAAAACAACATGAGAACGATCATAAACGGGTTGCACTTTTAGATGAACTTTGGAAGGAGCAGGATGAGGGCAGTGCATCCATTCTGGCTCAACACAACCACTTGGTGGTATTTAATGTCATCAATCATCAAGCACGGACAGTCAGGAGTCCAGGCAATACAAATGAAAATAGGCTTATTGTGTGCTAATGGTCTCTACAAGAATCTGATCTACTAACATCACCATTATCATCATCAGCCATTCTGTTGTGTCTGACCCTTGGCCACTCACAACCGGTAGACAAAAAATCATTGTTGTGAGTGGAAACTCCACTGGACACAGGAGTTCCAAAGATTTCTGAAATGCTGCATAGACCAGACGAGGGGAGTAGAATGGATGACTTTGTCAAACGGCTGCATGGCACAATTACAGAAGTGGCCACCATTTTCTAAGTGACCATAATTAAGTGGGATCGCTGGTGGCTGCTTTCAAAATCATGCCGGAAGTGTTTGCTAAGTGAAACTGTTGCAAGAATTATGACTTCAGTTTTTGTACGCTTTATAAGCCTCTGAAAGTTGTCAATGTGATAGGTTGCAAAGTTACTTTTCATCATCATTGCTCAACAAGACCAATTGTAATGTTTGTGTGACTATTATAACTGCTTAATCTTTTAGGCCCCCTCCATCCGAAAGCCACTGTGGAATGACCGAAATGCAGGACCTAAAGCCAATAATCAAATCTCATTGGAGAACAAACCACTGCCACAAACTAAACCTGAGCTATGAATATTCTCTACTGTTTCATGCTGCAATGTTCTTGCATTAGGGCTATCTTGAAGAAAACTGCAGCTGGTCCAAAATGAAGAGGTGCTCACAATATTGGGCACGTCTAGGTTCACCCATTTTAGATTTCTGTTGCATGAGCTGCAGTGACTTCCCAGGTTCCTCCAATGTACCATTCAAGGTGCTGATTATCACCTTTACATAAACCTCTGGAGACTATCTATCCACGCAGATCTCATAGAGCACCATGGTTTACCAAGAAAGCCAAAGAGATGAAATGTCACAAAAGATAACATACTGCATACAGTACGACATACTTTGCTCATTCGTCTCAGGAAAATTCTGCCTGACATTGACAGGCAGACAAGTATAGCAGATCTGGATGAGAGGGGGATTTAAACTCTAAAAGGTAAAGGTAAAGGTTCCCTCACACATATGTGCTAGTCGTTCCCGACTCTAGGGGGCGGTGCTCATCTCTGTTTCAAAGCCGAAGAGCTTCAGATTTACTGAAGGCCATTATTCATCAGCAATGCTGATTCCAACACTGAGAGGGATTTTTGTAACTCCTGAACACTGGTAGAGGATTGAGCTTCTATTTGAGTTTTCAACCACAAGTTACTGTTCAGATTAATATTATAATTCAAGTTCTTCACTAGGCCAGCACAGCTTCTCTCTTCATTTTTGCTGTTCATCATCTTCTTGTGAAGAGGTTGAGAATTCCAGCCTGTTTGAACAGTTTGTTAGTTTATTGAGAAAAGCACAAAATGTGAACTACACTAGGACAGTGCAAAATACTGGAAGAATTATTTCTGAAAATTTTAACAGAATTAAAAGCAAAGAGAACATTTGTCTGCATGTTTCTCCTCCAACTGAAACTTACGCATTACGTACAAGGAGATTCACTGTATTAAAGTCTAGGACAGGAGACTTATAGGTCATTCCCAAGGGCAAATTCCCACCAATAATGAGATCACCAGGCCTATAGTAGCTTTGTGCTATCTTGATATAATCCTTGAGCACACAAATGGTTTGCAGCTTCTTCGCTGTAGTTGGAGCCAGGATCCAGAAGAGCATCAGCATCAGAAGTAGCATGACTCCTGCCCGGTCATTCTTATCACCTTCCCTCCTAGAACAGAAATCAAGGTTTATGCAGAAACTGATCTGAAGGTTCACCTGAAATCTCACTGGACCTTTAGCAGATCAGACACCACCGGTGCCACCTGGATGGCACCAGGACAAATTTATACCAATCATGCTTCCTCTTCCCTGTGTTTGGGCTGTCACCATAGAGGAAACAAAGGCATTTGAGTCTCTTCCAACCCAGGAGTGAGCTCTTTGCAAGACAGGCTCAGGTGACATGTTCTGCCCCCAGCTGGTGAACTCAGAGATATTTTTTAAAGCAAGTTTTATCTTTGAAGATTTTTGTGTCTAGAAATCCACAGGGGATACATGAAGAATTACTGTTCTTCTGATAATTGCAAGGAAAGGCCATTGTCCTATCCCCTTGGCAACAGCTTCTCTTCATGCAGCAGAATGGAAAAC
Organism: Thermophis baileyi; assembly: GCA_003457575.1. Lineage (NCBI taxonomy): Eukaryota > Metazoa > Chordata > Lepidosauria > Squamata > Dipsadidae > Thermophis > Thermophis baileyi. The sequence goes on from QLTV01003777.1 coordinate 14,831, forward strand.
ATGTTTGTGTCTCTTCTTGTAATTCACAGAGCAGATGGAGTCCTGGGGAAGCTCTGTAGTTGACCTACGTGAAAGTAACCCCTGCACACAAGAGGATTTTGGCTTATGCCCTAGTTTGGGCAGATTATATGAGTGCTACTTGGGTATAGTGCACAAGGCAGAAATTGAATTTGAGGAAGTATCTCAGCATATTAACTGCAATTTTTTTGGCAAGACTTGAAATTTTTTGTTGCTGTAGCCTAAGGGTCATCCGGATGTCTCTTTTGGTCTTTTGGGGTGTTGCTCCCCAAATTGCCAAGTCTGAACCTCTTTTCTTGAAGATTCATTCACAGGACCAGTTCGGATCATTGCCACTGTACCACTTCCTGCTGCATGGCAAACTCTGTCTCTGGGCCTCTGGAGGGAATTTCACTGTTGACTGTGGGGTTCCCCAGATTTATGGTCTTGAGAGATGTCAGTTTTATATCCCCAGGACTGGCCTTAGAGGCATCTCATCATGGCCACCATCATTCATGACTCAACTCAAAATAATGATGACACACCTAATACCAGAATGTGATCTGAGAAGGAACTATCCTTGTCCCCTTTGTCCTGGCCAGATCATGGCCTGATGACTTGGAGATTCTTTTATGCTGACTCTCTCTGCTGGGAGGCCGGATCTATTTGACTAGTCCACTCTTAGTGACTGATGGGGTTCCAAAGGGAACTGGGGATTATACCTGAGGCTCTGCTGCATAGTCCTTCTGAGGCCTTGGCCACTACCTGGAAAAGGAAAGCTACTGAGGCCTTGGATAGGATCACTCGCATGTAATCTCTCTTGGTCCATGGTTCTCAACATGCCCCGTGATTCAATTGAGGGAGCTGAAAAGGATCATGGGACATCTGGGGTGGGCATGGCTGGGTGGTTGCAGCTGTCTGGATGGGTGTGTCCAAGGGGGACGTGGCCAGGGCAGGCATGGCCAGCTCGATGTCCCTCATGTCAGGGGTTGGGACCAGAGTGGGTGCCAGGCCCTGATCCACTGGAGGAGCCTCACTGACCCTCTTGGGCCACATGGGCAGGCACTGGGCAGCAGGCACCTGACCTTTGAACTCTCAGTGGACCGGAACTGCACGGCCAAGCCCCACTGTTTGCTGGTTCATCTTCTTCCATGGCCAGTTGCAATTGATACTGAGGGGGAATGAGAGGTCCACCAGGCAGCCCCTGCTTTATGAGGTGCCACAGGACTTGGTGCTCTCTCTGTTCCTGTTTAACATCTACATGTTACCATCAGGGGTGGGTTCTAACTTACCTTGCCGCTGGTTTGCTTCCTCCCATGCCGCATGGCTGCGCGTGCATTGCAGGCCGCGTGGCCGCGCCGGCCGCACGTGCATGCGCAGTGCCGAAAACCCGGCTTCTGCGCATGTGCAGAAGCAAAAACCAGCAAAAAATAGGAATGGGGGAGCCGAAAACAAGATGGTGGCGCATGCACAGTGCTGAAAACTCGGCTTCTGCACATGCGCAGAAGCAAAAAAATAGCAAAAAAAAAAAACCCAAAACACCCCCCAAAAAAGATGGCAGCATCCATGGACCGGCACTGACAGAACCAGCTCCGTGACGTCACCGCCGGTTTACTACCGGTTCTATAGAACCTGTGCGAACCGGGAGGAACCCACCTCTGGTTACCATAGAATGAGTGTTCTGTCCCAGCACGGCAAACCCCCAGAAAGCGACACACACACACTATTCTTTAAACAAAAAGGCTTTAATACTAATAATTGCTTAGTATTAAAGTGAATACTAATTCTTTGCCAAAGTGTTTGTTTTCAAGCACAGAACACTTTGGCCGGGATTCCAAATGTGAAAGACACAAGCAGGTCAATTAGTCCGTCAAATAATCATTACTTGCTGAAGTTGGCCAAGAGCCCGGCCTGGAGTCAATCCAACTGATAGGGACGAGGTTCAGAAGGCAGCCAAGATGAATACAAACAAAATTGTCTTCAGCAAAAGTGTGTGGTGTGATCCACCCTTATATAGTCTTAGGGCGTGGCCCCTCTGCCGGCAAGCTTACTTTCGAGGAGACCTCCTTCTACACAGCCACTCTTGCCAGCTAGCTGCCCTGTGTGCTCTGGCATCAATCAGAGGCCCCTCCTCTTCACTGGAGTCACTGAACTCCTGCTGAGGAGGTGCAGAAGGCCCTGATTGCGCATCATCCTCTGGCCCTGCTTCCTCTTTGGTCTCGGACTCCGGTGCCGGCGCTACAGACCGCTCTTGCCACCCTATGGACTGTTCCTGTTCGTCCGGATCCATGAGCAGCAGCACGGGACGGGGGCAAGCCACAACAATGAGATATATATGTATGCAGATGATACCCTGTTGTACATCTGTGTCCAGGTGAACTAACAGGTACTATGGATGTTCCTTTATGGTGCCTGGATGCTGTGGTGATCTGGATGGGGAACAACAGGCTTCAACTGAATGTTAGTAGGATGGAGTGGGTGTGGAAGGGTGGGTGACTCCTCTATCTGAGTGTTTATCATCTTTGGACTTTAAAGGGTTGCAATGCCTCAGACTGTGCTCGTGTGTAATCTGAGGGCCCTCCTGGACTCACAACTCTTTCTTGAGGAACATGAATTCATATAATGTATATTTAAGGGAAATAGTATGTCTACACTAACGAAGAGGAGAATTAGGATTGAAATGATAGCAAAAAGGTAAAGGTTTCCTTTTCAGTTATGTCTGACTCTTGGGCATGATGTTCATCTGTTTCCTGATTGAGTGAACCAATATTGTCTGAAAACAATTTCCATGGTGATGTGGCCAGCATGGCTATACTCCAAAGATACATAGATAGTAGTCTTCCAATATTTGAGGGATTGTCACAGAGAAGAGGGGATCAGTCTATTCTCCAGAGCTCTTGTAGGAATGACAAGAAGTAATGGCTGGAAACTGATCAAAGAGAGACCCAATGAATAATCAATGAAACAGCTTGCCTCTAGAGGTTGTGGCTGCTCCATCACTGGAGGTTTTTAAGAAGAGACTGGGAAGTCCTTGGTCCAGGATGTATAAGGACTCCTGCCTTGGGCAAGGGGTTGGATTATGACACCTCCAAGGTCCATTCCAGTCCTATGACTCTATCTGAGGAACTATCTCAGCCAATGCTTTTGGCCCATTCCACTCAATTCGGCAGAAGGACCATACTGAAGGCCCTTGTGGTCAGAGTTTCAGCTGCCAGGGTTTAGAAGGAGAATCTTTTCTATCATGGAATGTCCTGCCACCTGAGATGAGATATGTCCCCTCCCATCTTAGATTAGATTAATAGAGTTGAAAGGGACCTTGTAGGTCATCTAGTCCAACCCCCCACTCAAGCAGGAGTCCCTACACCATTTCAGACAAATAGCAGCCCAATCTCCTCTTGAAAGTCTCAAGTGTTGGAGCTCTCACAGCTTCCGAAGGCAAGCTGTTCCACTGGTTGATCGCTCTCACTGTCAGAAAGTTTCTCCTTATTTCCAGATTGAATCTCTCCTTGGTCAGTTTCCATCCATTATTCCTTGTCTGGCCTTCTGGTGCCTTGCAAAGCAACCTGACCCCCTCCTCTCTATGGTAGCTCCTCAATTATTGGAACACTGCTATCCTGTCTCCCCTGGTCCTTCTCTTCACTAGACTAGCCATGCCCAGTTTTTGCAACCGCTCTTCATATGTTATAGTTTCCAGACTCCTAATCATCCTGGTTGCTCTCCTCTGCACTTTCTCTAGAGTCTCAACATCTTTCTAGAGTCTAGAAGTTATTGATTCATGTGGCCTGTCCCCCTTTCCCTGGGTAGGAGGTGGCATGACTCCATATGGCAGAATCAAGTTCAGATGCCTCCTCTAGTCAAGTCAGCTGAGGACACCTATAGCCACTTGCTTTGCTCCAAGTAGTCCTCCTCAGAGATGTCCCCAAGTGCCACCTTCTCTTCTCCTGCTCTCTACATCCCCCTAAAGGCAAGAAACTTTGGTCTTCCATGATCCGAGCTGTTGATGTCCAGTCTGTTACTTTCTGGGCCCCAAATACTATATAATGTTTTATAGAGAGTTTTAAATTCCTTCTGTGTTTAAGTTTTAAATTTGTTATATAGTTCTCAAATTTTTTTTTATTTAGATCAAAATACTAATATTAAATATATTTTCTCCTTTTCATGTAAGATGTTCTGGACTCAGAAAATAAAATAAATAAATGAAATTACTGTTGTTGACCCCTACCTGAAACTCCACCTGCATGTGAGCTCTGGAGCTTTCTGCAATGCTGCGCAAACAGCAAGAGGGAAGCAGAACGAATCACTTGGTCACACGGCCACATGGTGCAATTACAGAAGCGGCCACCATATTCCATGTGACCACAACTGAATGAGGCCACTAGTGGCTGCTAGCAAAATCATGCCAAAAGCGTTTGCCAAGTGAAACTGCAGCCACTTCACCCCACCCCAACCCCAGTCAACCCATGGTATCCTCCTTTCCCTGGCTGTGCCACCCTGGTGCCCCTTCCCATCCGTCCTCCCCCACTGCCTCTCCCTGGGTGATTATAGCACTTAGATTTATATACCGCTTCATAGTGCTTTACAGCCCTCTCTAAGTGGTTTACAGAGTCAGCATATTGCCCCCAACAATCTGGGTCCTCATTTTACCCACCTCGGAAGGATGGAAGGCTGAGTCAACCTGGAGCCTGGTGAGATTCGATCTGCCAAACTGCTGGCAGCTGGTGATCAGCAGAAGTAGCCTGCAATACTGCACTCTAACCACTGCACCACCGCGGCTCTCCATGGGACCACTGCGGTGGACCATGGGACAATTGCCCCGGCAGATTTGCCACATGGGATAACTAGCCATGTGCATCTCCACTGTTCCCAGACCAAAATCAGTCCCAGAAGGTCCTTCCCATCTGCCCCTCTCCCACTGCCTCTTCCTAGGTGATTCGCCGGGGGGGGGGGGCAATTGTCCTGGCCAATTTGCCACGTGGAATAATTAGCCACACAAATTCTCAGTTGTTTCAAGATCCAAACTGGTCCCAGAAGGTCCTTCCCACCACACTGACCTGCTCTTCCCATGCTGCCTGCTGGAATTGGGGTCCCTTCCCCATTCTTTTTGTCTTCTCCCATGTAAAGTTGCTCTAGGCGAAGAGGGATTGGGGCCAGGTGGGCTGGAGTAAGTAAAGGGCTCTGTCTGCCAGCAAACCCGGCAAATGCAGGAGGGGATTGGTGGTCCCAGCTGGAAACATCTACATGGTGCTTGCTAGATTAGAGGCTCCTTCCAGAGAGGGGGCTCCCTTTGACCCCCTGTGAGCTGCCCTGCTTCAGTCTCATCTCCTTCCCTCCAGGAGTGATGGAGAATTTTGCTCCCTGCCTATAGGTGTATGGAGAGCACAGTCCTGCCCTGCACCCACAGTGGGCTACAGTTCACACACCCCTCTTTGCATACTGGACACCCCAGGCCGTGGCAAGAGTGGTCATGCTTGCCTTTTGATTCCCTGTGAGCTGCCCAATTCTGGTTGAAGTGCGTAAGGCGAGCACGTGGGCCAGACAGCTTCTGTCCCCACCATGTGGCAGCCAACCCAGAGTTTCAGTTTGGTGACTGATTCCGTGGCCTGGGGTGTCCAGTTTGCAAAGAGGGGCCCGCAAGCTGTCACCTGCTATCTGTTGTGACCCAGCGCAGCAAACCCCCAGAAACAACACACACACACACACACACACACTTATCCAAACTAAAGAGGGTTTTATCACTAAGCGGATTCCAAATTACAAAAACACAAACAGGTCATTAAGTCCATAAATTATCCTCACTTGCTGGAATTGGCCAAGAGCCCGGACTGGAGTTAGTCCAACTGATATCACCAAAGTTCAAACAGCAGTCAGGTAAAATACGTGTGTTGTTTCCAGCAAGAGTTTCCGCTGTGATTCAACCTTATATAGTCTTAAGGCGTGGCCCCTCTGCCTGCAGGTTTACATGTGGAGACCTCCTCCTGCAGAGCCACTCTTGCCGGCTAGCTGCCCTGCGTGCCCTCGCATCAATCAGAGGCTCCTCCTCTTCACTGGAGTCACTTAACTCCTGCTGGGGAGGTGCAGAAGGCCCTGATTGAGTATCGTCCTCTGGCCCTGCGTCCTCCTCGGTCTCAGACTCCAGTGCCGGAGCTACAGACTGCTCTTGCCACCCCATGGTCGGTTCTTGGTCTTCCGGATCCATGAGCAGCTGCACGGGACGGGGGCAAGCCACAACACTATCAATGCAGGGCAGGACTGTGCTCTCTGTACATCTGGGAGGAGAAAATTCCCAAATTGCTCCTGGAGTGACGAAGCCTCTAATTTAGGAAGCATCACCTATGGGTTCCAGTTGGAACCAATGGCTGTGTAATGCCTTTGCTGGCCTTGCCGGTGGACAGAATGTCAGGCCTGTCCCAGCTTAGACATTTAGGAAAGAAAAATCTTTGACTCTATTTGTAGAGTTGGGTATGCTTTTACTAAAAGTCAAGTGGTTACAGCATAAGCAAAGCCAGATCTGAAGATTCCCGCATAAATCATGTAATTTTCTCTACTCCCAGGCCCTCCCCCATATGTCATCTTATTAGTGTCCAATGAGGTTAAAATTAGCTGTTTTGGTTTCTAAGCTTTGGAGCCTGTTTGCTGGACCTTTGCATTCAGTTCCCATGCCTCTGTCCTTGGATCGTTCAGTCATTGTCTCTGGTTGCCTCTTCTGTTTCCTGTCATTCCCCCTTTCCTATCTCCCCCCTCTCATCCTTTATGGCAGATCTGACATAAGAGCCTCTTACTGTCTGCAACTCACCTGGCCCCGATCCCTCTTCACTGAGAGTGATTCTCATGTGGGAGGTGATGAAAAAAAATGGGGAATGGGCCCCAATTCCAGGAGTCAGTAGAGGTTGGTGCAGTGGGAAGGACCTTCCGGGAATGGTTTTGGTCCGGGAACAGTTGAGACACGCACGGCTAATTGTCCCGCATTGCAAATCTGCTGGGGCAATTTGTACAATTATGAGCCGAGGTGGCGCAGTGGTTAGAGTGCAGCACTGCAGGCTACTTCAGCTGACTGCTAGCTGCAGTTCGGCGGTTCAAATCTCACCGGCTCAAGGTTGACTCAACCTTCCATCCTTCTGAGGTGGGTAAAATGAGGACCCAGATTGTTGGGGGCAATATGCTAACTCTGTAAACCACTTAGAGAGGGCTGTAAAGCACTATGAAGCGGTATATAAGTCTAACTGCTATTGCTACTGCCGTGAATCGCCCGGGGTGAGGCAGTGGGGGAGGGTGGCTGGGGAGAAGCAGCTGGGGGGGATGATAGGGAGGGGCTACCGGGTAGGGACTGATGGGGAGGGATGGCCATGGTGGGTTAGCTGAAATAGGGAGGCTGGGGTGAGGTGGCCGGGGCAAGGCGACTGCAGCCAATTGTCCCATTCCCATCAATGTGATGGGTTGCAAAGTTACTATTTCATCATTGTTGCTAAACAAGGACTATCTGTACTGTTTATGTAGCTATTACAACTGCTTAATTCTTCAGGCTTCAAATGCAGGACCGAAAACCAATAATCAAGTCTCACAGCAGTATTGCTTGTTAAGAGTTTGCCCAGGATAAATTTTCTCCAGAGAATAGTGGGAGGAACTCTTGAAGACCAAAGGATGCACTCATATTATACATTTGAGAAAGAAGGATAAAATGATATATGCATAAGGAATAGATGATGTAAGCATACATATTCACAATGAACAAACTATCAATTATGTTGCCACTCTTCCATTGTTACTATCTTCAACAGATAAATATTCTCTTAATAAAAAAATATGTCAGTTACATTGCCATAGAAATTATAATAGATAGATAAAGCTTATTGAAAACCAGAGAATTCGAGTTTGCTATTCTATGGGACAATTCGCACAGATTCCTCCTATGTTTCTATTTCTCCCATGAGAGGCCATCTGATGGAAATGGAGAAGTTATCATCAACATATCAATTGTGCACTACCCAGGATTAGATAACTACATGTCACAGGACTCTGTGATTTGTAGCTGCCTCCTGACTTTGATGACTGTCATACCTTGTCATACCTTGAATGACATTGCTGGGAACTTGTCCTCATTAAAGAAATTTGATTGTGATGTTGGGTATGGATAGAATGATTCCTGTGGAGATCTTCTGTGCACACAGATCTCATAGAACAGCGTAGTTTATCACAGAAGTCCAAGAGATGAAATGTCACAAGAGATGATTAACATACTGCATACAATTATGACCATCTTTGCTCATTCCTCTCAGGGAAATTCTGCCCAACATTGATGAGGACATTATGCAGATCTGGATGTGAGGGGGATTTAAACTCTGCTATTTCAAAAACAATTGAGTAGCAGTAGGGAAGTTCTATAAAGCCTCAAACGTAAGGAAACAGCCATATATGTATAAAAACACTGATATTGAACCCAATCCTTTAAAACACTATCTTAAAAATAAACTAAATAAAATAAGGAACAAAATAAGAAAATTTCCTCCTTGAAATAATAAACACATATTTTTACCAGTTTAACTTTTTTTATTTGTTTATAAGATAAAATACAAAATACAAAAGTAAATAGGAAGACACGGTGTGTGTGTGTGAAAACGGGGAGAGAAAAGTGAGGAGAAATTGGGGAAAAGAAAAGAAGAAACATTGACTTCCGACTCCCTCTGTTGAAAAAAAAAAAAAAAAGCATTAACATCAAACTACAACTTTTTGTTTTTCCCTAATAATATAAACTAGCCATTTCTAGAAAAAACATTTCAATCTAATCAGTAAAATCCAAAATCAAAGTTTCATTTTTTTTCCACCTCAAGCACAAAGTTCAGAAGCGGTCTCCATGTGGAAACAAAGATACTTATATTCTTTCCTTTAACCAAAATGATCAATTTTGCCACTTCTGCCAACTCCATCAGCTTCTGCAGCCATTCGTCCATAGTGGGAATCCAAGTGTCCTTCCATTTCTGTGCGTATAATAGTCTTGTTGCTGTCAACATATATAAGATCAAATTTTTTTCTCCAAGTCCTCTTCCATTAATCCCAAAGGAAAAGTATCTGATTCCATTTTTATTTTCATTTGAAGAATATTCTGTATTATAATATGAATCTTACTTCAAAATTTCTTTGCTTTATCACATGTCCACCATAAATGGTCAAAAGTTACATGTTCACTTTCCAAATTCAATTTAAATAACATTTTATAAACCTTAGCAATCACTAACATACAGTAATATTTCTAATTCATTTTTAGCAAAATCAAACCCATAACTCTTTTTATTTGATTTAAACCATTCTTTCAGTTCTTGATATGTAAACCAATGGTAAACACAATTCAAGTTCTTTCCTCAACTTTAATGTAGCTTCACCAGAGTTGAACGATAATATTTTACCATACGTCCAGCAGTCTGGCTTAGCCACCATTTCTTTTTTCTTAAAAAAGCTTCTTGGGTGGGATACCCAAAGGGGAAACTTCATACAGAACCTTGTTTTATATTTATTCCAAACTCTTAGTATGGCACGTGTAGCAAAGTGATTATTAAAATCAACATTAAGTTTAACTTTATCATACCATAAATAACCATGCCATCCAAACCTTAATTTGTGGCCCTGTAATTCAAGTAGCCTCTTATTCTGGAGGTTCACCCACTCTTTTAACCAGACCAGACAACATGCCTCAAAATACAATTTCAGGTCTGGTAAACCCAACCCCCCTTTTTCCTTAGCATCTTGCAGTAGTTTGTATCTAATTCTTGGTTTGTTTCTTTGCCATATAACCTTAGAAATATCTGAAATAATAAACACATCTTTAATAACATGTTTTCTTTCCATACAGGGCATTGGACCTCACTAAGGACACTTTGAAAACATGAAAAACAAAAAACTGACCACAGGAATATTGTAAGCAGTTGCAGAACTTCCTAAGGAATTCTTTTATGGACAAATTCCTCCTTCACATCATCATTTATTAGAAATCTTATCACATTCTAAACATGCCACAAAGACAAATATAAATGAGGCCAATCCATGCATTAGTTAGAAATTTTTGTTTCTTACTATATTTTCTCTACAATTCAAATCGGGCCTCAGCAGAATAATGTAGCATTTGGGGAAAAAGATACAAGCCAAGAGAGCAGCTCCAGAGGCCAAAATGGAGAAGATCTCCACAGCCACCATGGACTTCCCTTTGGTGCTCAGGTAGGTGGGGAGGAAGGAGATCCAAACACTGCAAAAGACCAGCATGCTAAAAGTAATGAACTTGGCTTCATTAAAACTATCAGGCAATTTCCTAGCTAGAAATGCCACCGTGAAACTGACAAGGGCCAAAAGTCCTAGGTAAGAGAGGACACCGTAAAACATTACAGCTGAGCCTTGCTTACATTCCAAGATGATCTCTCCAAACAAGAGTGGAGATCCATGTTAAGAAATGGGGGAGAAATTCCCAGCCAGGTGGCACAAAGGACTGCTTGGATCAGGGGACAGGCTATGACAATGAAGTTGGTCTGTGGTTTTCCTAAGAGTTTCCTTGTCTTGTTCCCTGGCTTGGTGGCCATGAAGGCCAGAACCACCATGACAGTCTTTGCCAACACAGCAGAAACCGCCAGGGAAAAGAGAATGGCAAAGGCAGATTGTTGGAAGAGACAGGTGAGCTTCCCTGGTTGACCAATGAAAAGAAAGGAGCAGAGGAAGCAGAGTAGGAGGGAGACCAGGAGGATGTAAGTGAGGTCTCGGTTGTTGGCCTTGACGACTGGTGTATCATGATGTTTATAAAAAATAAGCAGGACTGCAGATGTGATCACTGAGAGAAAAGAGTGAGAAAAACCAAAATGTATCCCAGGGTGTCTTGATAGGCAAGGAAGTGGAGCTTCTTGGCAACGCATTGGTCTTTGTCCTTGTTGGGAAATTGGTCTTCTGGACAGGGTTCACAGTGAGCTGCATCTGAAATCAAGAGCCTTTGTCTAAGGATTTCTTGAGCAACTACCATGCACATTATCCCTCCCGCAAAAGTCATACGTGTGTTGCCTTTCTGCTATTGACCTACCTATAAAAGGAGTAATGAAATAATGCCCTGTGCTATTTATGGGGCATCAAAAAGAGCAAATCATCTTTCATTTATGATGATCCTGGGGATAGATTAGCCTGAGACAAGGATTTATTCAGTTCCAGCTATACATTAACTGTGCACTTCCATGACTAATGTGGCTTTCAGTCTGTGATTCCTGCCTGTTTTTTCTCCCATTTTATAATGGAACCCACAGAAGACAGACAGATCTGTTATCCAGGAATTCTGGTGTTTTGTTTGTGTGTACATTATACTTTAACCTGATAGCCTTAATCTCTCTGCTTTGTAGGTCAAATCTGTTCATTCCTCCCAACTGCTGTATCAAAGAGACATAAGTACTGTAGATGGATCTCCTCTTTCTCTGGCAGGTCTATTTCCTCAGTGTTTGATAAAGATGCCTGAAGAAGCACACTCTAAAAGATCAAATAAAAGCTTGAACCACATGCTCCACTTCCTCAGGAAAAGACTAAAAGTTGGTTTCCCAAGTGGAGGTGAAAGTAGAAGTAGAAGCAGAAATGGAAATTGGGGATTGATAAATTGTGCCCTCAAACTATCCTTGCTGAGGACCGAGAAAGGTGGCCTCTCTGGTCAGGCAGTTTAGATCAATAGAAAAGTTCTATTGAAAAGTATGAGTGCATGTCGATCTTATAAAAAGTGACACAATAACAAAAATATATTGATTTAATGAATGTCTTCCTTGATACCTGAAGATTTAGATTTGAAGTATGGTCTACCTGTCTGATTAGAAATGGTCCCTTCTGGACAAGCGTCACACTGGTAGCAGCAAACCGGCTTTCCCTCTGGAACTCTTTTCCTCTCTCCTGCATGGCACCTCTTCATGCCACACCTGGCAATGGGGATGGTCTAAAAGATAAGTATTTGAAATTATTTAAGGAATGAACCTGCTGCATTCATTCGTTTCCCCAATTCCTGCTTCTATGTTCAGATTCTCTTCTAAAGAGATACATTGCCACCGTCTATCAGAAATATGGAACAGCTCCTGAGGGATTCAGGCCACTGGCATTCCTGAGACATCAATAGATGCTGGAGATTGGAACTGGGTTTTCATTCTGCAGAGGAAGGCTTGTGACTGAACCACAGCATTTCTAAAAGAAAGAACCATTATACAACTGAATGGAAATGGTCCATGGAAGTCACTGTTGCTTTCTGTAATTGCATCCTGCATTTCAAGCAGATGTTGTTCCCAAGCCTAACTCTTTGTGGAATGACTCAAATCAGACCTCAAAGGGGTTACATGCAAAGCAAATTTTTCATAAAATGACTGACATGATTTCTGACTCAATTGATTATTTTTCAAGTTAGGAAGATGTTCTGCGTCTCAGGAAGAGAATGATTTTTTATGGGAACTTACAACATTTCCTTGCAGCTCACCTTTGTGGCCCAGATGATTCCATCAGAGTTAATGGTGAAATCCTGGCCTGGGGGACCCTTAGGATTTACTTGCCCAACCTTCATGGGGACAAAAGATTGATTGGGGAGGAGAACCCAATTGAAAAGATCATAATGAGCAGATCCCAGTCCATCTTCAGAGAAGGAGACTTCATCTCCAGCACTGTTGTTGAACTGCATTTTCCTCAAATAGGCAAGAATCTAAAAGAAAGGAGACCTTCAGAAATTGGAGTTTGTGGGCTAGAGCTAAAAATGAGACATCGTGGCTTCTACCATGACATAAAGGGCATCTTGAGAACATGAGTTTATGTTTGAGTAGCTAGTTCCATCTCTTGGTGGTGATCTGAGGAATCACGTGTAACACCAAATATTTAACTCTGAAACTAAACATTTCCCCTTTATCACTGGGCATGGTTTCCAACTCGAATTTCATCAAAACTCAAGAATTTTAGTTCTACAATCTAAATTTAATTTTAGGATTTTCCTCCTGTGATACTTGGCTACATGCACTTTCCAATAGTTCCTTTGGCCCAAGTTCTTGTTAACTGATAAATGAATGTTTGAAATGAATAAATGATTTCTATCAGAACCATGGAAAATTCAGGGGGACTTTTAGTTGAGGTTGCAGTGAGAACGGCTGGAAAATAGCAGAGCTCCGCTGGGCTCTGTGAAATGCAGCCAGCAACTGCTTGCTGGGAGACCCTACGGGGTTAAGCCACCCTGGAGGGGAGGTGAAGAAAGGAGAGGTGCTTCATCGATCGCGAGGAAACCGCAATTTCCTCACTGATCTGAAGAAAGCCCTCCTGAACGGCAGCAGGGACGACGGCCATTTTTGGTCAGTCACAAGCTGGGACAACTGGGACACTGAGATCTTGTGCTGGAGCGGTGTGTGGACAGAGGCTTTCTAGGAGCCTGGGGAGGGCAAAAACGGCCTTCCCCACCCCCCTGGAGGCCCTATGGAGGCCAGAAACGGCCCATTTCCCGACTTCCGGTGGGACAGGAAGGCCTGTTTTTCGCTCTCCCCAGGCTCCAGAGGCTTTCTAGGAGCCTGGCGAGGGCAAAAACGGGCTTCCCCCCCCCCGGGAACCCCTCCGGAGGCCGGAAACGGCCCATTTGCCAACTTCCGGTGGAACCGGAAGGCCCATTTTTTGCTCTCCCCAGGCTCCAGAGGCTTTCTAGGAGCCTGGGGAGGGCAAAAATGGCCTCCCCCCCCCGAGGCCCTCCGGAAGCCAGAAACAATCTGTTTCCGAACTTCCGGTGGACCCGGAAGGCCCAGTTTTCACCCTCCCCAGTCTCAAGAGGCTTTTCTGGAGGCTGGGGAGGGCAAAAACGGTCTCCCCCACCCCACCAGAGGCCCTCCGTAGGCCAGAAACACCTTCCCAGAGCCTCCGCGCGAGTCCTTTACTTACCTCAAAATGGGCCAATTGAGACTCCTGGGAGGGGAGGGGGGTGTGGCCAGCCAAAAATCAGCTGGCCTACACCCGCCTCCCCTCCTGGAGCTGATCTACGGCAGTGGCTCCCATGCCGGCAGATATGGCTCGGCGTGCCACCAGTGGTATGCGTGCCATAGGTTCGCCATTATGGGCCTAAACAATGCTGAAATACTTTACTAGCCCATGCCAAATACCAAGCTCATAAGCCAGTGATTCTCAATATTTTCTTTACCATGGGCCCCCTTCAAATATCTTTTGCGGCCATGGACCATGGCTAGGGACCTCCAAGACTTAACTCAAGATTTAAATCATAACATTTCTTCAAGCCTTCATAGGCCCCTTTTTATGACCTTGTGCCACCCCAGGGTCATCGGACCGCTGGCTGAAAACCACTGCTATAGACCAAAAATCAATGACGTTGACACCCACCTGAAACTTCACCAACCATGGGAGCTTTCTGCAACGCTGCATAGACCGCATGAGGGAAGCAGAATGGATCACTTTGTCAAATGGCTGCATTGTGCAGTTACCAAGTGACCACAATCGAATGGGGTTGCTGGTCGCTGCATCCAAAAATCATGCTGGAAATGTTTGTGAATTGAAACTGTTGAAACAATTATGACTTCAGTTTATGTATGCTTTACAAACCTGTGAATGTTCTCAACGTTGCAAAGTTACTTTTTCATCATCATTTCTCAACAAGGACCAATTGTAATGTTTGTGTGGCTATTACAACTGCTTAATCCTCCAGGCCCCCTCCCTCCCAAAACCACTGTAGGATGAAATGCAGGACCGAAAACCAATAATGAAATCTCATGGCAGTTTTTATTGTTAACAGTGCAACTGGTATAAATCCTATCCAGAAATTAGTGGGAGGAACTCTTGAAGACAAAATTTATCCATTTCAGAAAAGAGGAGAAAATAGCAATAGCAATAGCACTTAGACTTATATACCGCTTTATAGTGCTTTACAGCCCTCTCTAAGCGGTTCACAGAGTCAGCCTATTGCCCCCAACAATCTGGGTCCTCATTTTACCCACCTCGGAAGGATGGAAGGCTGAGTCAACCTTGAGCCGGTGAGATTTGAACCGCTGAACTGCAGCTAGCAGTCAGCTGAAGTAGCCTGCAGTACTGCACTCTAACCACTGCGCCACCTCGGCTCTATCATATATCATATATGCATAAGTAATAGATGATGTAAGCATACATATTCATAATTAGGAAACCTCCAGTCCTTTCCCCACCCTTCTATTGTTACTATCTTCAACAAAGAAGTTTTCTCTTAATAAAAGAACACATCAGTTACATCGCCATAGACATTTTGTTAAAGTTTATTGAAAACCTATTTTATGGGCCAATTCGCACACCAGCTGGCAGTCAAGTGGCATAACCAGAAGTCCCTGATCTTTTTTTTAGATATATTTTTATTGTTTACGTATAAATATATTGAATACAGTGTAATTGTCCTGGCATTCAACTTGCCATAAAACAAAAGTAAAAACAAAATAACATATATACTATTTTAAACAGCTTGAGGCCAGCGTCGCGGCGAGACAAGCTTCACGGAAGCTCTGTAGGGGCGCGTCGAGTCCAGCCGCCGGGACGGTCCATTTGGACCTGAATCGCCCCGAAGAGGCAAGGAAACAAAAGGGCACAGTCCCGGAAAAACTCAGTAAAGGCTCTTAAAAATGGCGGAGGAGGAGAGGATGGCTAAATGCTGAGACCGAAGCTGGGGCGGTCACGGAAGTGAGCAGAAGGAAGTAAGATCGTCAGTGTGTTCGACTGGTGAGGAGATCAAAACTTTTTTTTACAATTGAATGCAATATTTTAAATAAGCTTTATAAATCTTCTGGACTGTGCGGTTGAAAGCGATCCTAAAGGGAGGTGGATTAGGTTTTTTCCCCCACCTACCCCAGATGGGCGGTGAGGAGAGCTTTATTGAGCCAGAGAGAGAGAGAGAGAGAGAGAGAGAGAGAGAGAGAGAGAGAGAGAGAGAGAGAGAGAGAGAGAGAGATTTAAAAGGTGCAATTGAAGAAACTATAGGTGGACAATTGAGTTTTTGAGAGACTGAGAGATTGCTATACTGGTTTTCTTTGTCTTTTGTATTTCGTGAAACTAATTGTAGATTTAAACTTTTCTCCGACACAAGAGGATAATTAGCAGGGAAAAATAATACCAGAGCACCACCTACTGGCAGGGATTGGAAGTGATATATGAGAACTGCAGATGTACAGGCAGTCTTAACCTTGTAAAAGTTTAAACAAGATAAGAAGACCTGCTAGAAAAGACCTTGAAGTGAACAGATTAGAAAAAGCCAGAGAGTCAAAATTGAAGCTGGGTTTTTTTTGTTTGTTTTTTTGGTTTGTGCAATGTCAGATAAATTGGCTCTTTGAAGTTGAAACCTGAAAGGCAATTTGTTTGTTGTTTTTTCTTATCTTGTACTTTTTATCTTTTTGCTATTTTTTAAATATCAGACTGGTTGCTCTGGGTGAATTGGAAATACCCTTCTAGGTATTTAAAGCTTGTTTTGGAAAGACCCTGGTGGATTATAGTTTTCTGAATGGATTAAGGTTGGAAGAACCTGAAGAAATAAAGAGAACAATTTTTTTTCTTTGTTCTTCTCTCTTTGTTCTCCTTTTGATGACTTTCTCCCTCTGATTTTTGGTTTGGATTATTGGCTTTGGATTTTTCTTGTTCCTATTTTTTTTTCTTTTTTTATTATTTTTATTGTTTGGGTTTTTTTTCTTTTTTCTTTTCTTTTTTGCCTACCTTCTACAATACTTTTTTGTTGTTCTTTTTTGTACAATGAAGAACCTCCTTTTTTTCCTTTTTTGCCTTCTTTTTTTTACTTCTCTCTCTCTCTCTCTCTCTCTCTCTCTCTCTCTCTCTCTTTTCCCCTTTTTAGAGTGGGTTTTCTTCCCCTTCATTTTTTGTTACTCTCTTTTTTGGGGGGCTTTTAATGTTTTTTTGGAAATTTTATTTCCCCCCCCCTTTTTTTCCCCCTGGATTAAATTGGAGTGTGGATCCCCTCCTGTTCTGGAATTTTGTTTTATTTTGGCCATTTAGGCATTATTTTTGGGATTTTTGAAGATACGCATTGTTAACCAGGCATTATTGGATTATAATTGGAGATTTTAATTTTTTACGGTGGATTATAAATAATAAAACTTGAAGAATTACAAAAAGAAGATTTGAAATGAGTCTGAGAAAAACAGCATCGGCACCATCCTCAGCAGTATCTTCTGCAACTTCGAGTCCCACAGGACAGAAGACATTAAGTGTACTTGCACAACAAGAAAAAAGTAACACAATGCAGCAAGAGTTAAAAGAGATGATGCAAGCTTTACGTGATGACTTCAAGGAGGTGAAAGAAACAATAGGAGGACTAGATAACAAGCTAGAGAAGTTAGAAGATAAAATAGAGAAAGTACAACAAACAATGGAGAAAAATGAACAAAGGATGGAAAAAACGGAAGAGATAGAAAAAAAAGTGAAGGAAGTTTATGACAGGTTAACCCAAGCAGATAAAAACAAGGATGGCATAATAATCTCGTTGGAAATGGAAAGAGCTGAATACTACTTATGATTTCAGAATATAGAAGAAGAAAATGGAGAAAACCTGGCTGAAATAATGGCAGAAATTCTGACAGAAGCGTTGGAGATAGATAAAGATAAAGTAATGGCAGATGTGGATGAAATTTTCAGAGTTAACACCAGATATGCAGCAAGACACAAACTCCCAAGAGAAGTGCACGTGAGATTTACCAAAAAGGCTGTGAAATCAGAAGTATTGCAGAGAGCGAGAGATGAACCTATAAAATATAAAGAGAAGGAAACAGTTGTGTTGAAACAAGTTCCAAGGAGAGTAAGGGAAACAAGAAGAGAATATCAATTTTTGACCAGAAACTAATTAAATATGGAGTTAATTTTAGATGGCTAATTCCAGAAGGACTACTGGTGACATGGAGAGATCAGAGATACAGATTAGACACAAAAGAGAAAGCAGAGGAGTTTTACGAACAACACTTTGAAATACAGGAAGAGGGGAGAATAAGAGAAGAACCAAAAAAACGACAGAAGCAGCAGAGGAAAACAACTCACAGAAAAGAGAAGAAGGGAAAGATAGAGAGGTGATAGCACTAATAGAAGGAGTGAGAGCAAAAGAACCAAGAGGACAAAGAGAAATAAGATCGACTAGAAATACGAATCCAATATACAATCAATCATGGAAGAAGAACTGAAATTAATGTCAATAAACATAAACGGATTGAATTAGATAATAAAAAGGAAAAAAATATAT
>QLTV01003777.1:33055-47276 GCA_003457575.1 Thermophis baileyi
ATCGTCCTGGTATTCCACTTGCCATAAAACAAAGGTGAAAACAAATAACATATATATACTATTTTAAACTGTGCTAGTGTTGTACAATTATTTTTGACCATCATATTCTAGAGTGTAAACTTATCTATCACTCTAATACCTACATTCTAATACATACATAATAACTCTTTTCTTGTCCTCCTAACCTGATTCTTTCGCATTCCAATGTCCACCTTGTGTTTCTAACCATTGATAGAATCTATTGCATAGTATTCTGTATCTCCTTTATGTTTTAGCGTTAGTCTGTCTATTTCCACACAGACTCCTCCTCTGAAGGGGTGTTTTTGTTCTTCCACTGCTGCGCATATAAAATTCTTGCTGTGGTCAAGATATGTAATATTAGATATATTGTCCCTTTATTATAACCATCTGATATAATGCCTAATAAAAACAATTCTCGCTTAAACTCTATATGTTGTCTGGTCATTTTTTCTAACCACATATGGATTGAAATTATTGGCCATGCAAAAACCCATTATGAAACCTGAATTTATTGAATCCTGACACTCTACACACGGGTTCATCAATAAAGACATTGACTTAGAATGAACTTATGTACCTATAAGAAACTGGACGATCCAAATGACTAATGAACGACAGAACTGACCACCTCCTCACCAGTTGAATTTTGTGCCACATAAAAAACCAGTCGTGCGACCAACTAACCACAACACCACATAAAGCCTATATAAATGGAAGAGAAACTGAACAAGACACTTCACCCAAAGTCCCACTGAAGATGTTACATAGTCGGGTAATGAAATGTCCAGGAGCTAAATGGTAAGCTTGGAGAACAAACCACTGCCACAATCTAAATCTGAGCTATGAATATTCTCTACTGTTTCATTTTGCAATGTTCGTGCATTAGGGCTACTCTTGAAGACTCCTTGAAAACTGCAGCTGGTCCAAAATGAAGAGGTGCTCACAATATTGGGCCCTTCTGGGTTCACCAATGTTAAACCTCATGAGTTGCAGTGGCTCCCAGGTTCCTCCTAAAGGTGTAGTTATTTATCACCTTTAAATAACTACATGTCACAGGACTGGGTGATTGACAGATGTCTCCTTACTTTAGCTAGGAAGCTGGGATGACTCTCCTGCCCTGGATGACCTTGCTAGGAATAGATACTCATTAAGAAAATTAGATTGTGGTCCTGGGTCAAATTTTTCCTCTGCAGAATATCTTTGCATGCAGATCTCGTAGAGCACCACAGTTTACCAAGAAAGCCCAAGAGATGAAATGTCACAAGAGATGATAACATACTGCGTACAATACGACATACTTTTCTCATCCATCTCAGGAAAATTATGCCTGACATTGATGAGGAAGTATAGCATATATAGATGTGAGAGGCATTTAAACTCTACCCTTTCAAAAACAATTGAATAGTGGTAGGCAATTCTATAAAGCCTCGGATATCTAAGGAAACAAATATATTTGCTTAAAAACACTAATACTGAACCCATCCCTTTAAAACACTAACTTAAAAAATGAACTAAATTAAAAGAATAAAATGAGAAAATTTCCTCATTGTACTGTAATAATAAACACATCTTTATGAACAAGCTTTCCATCAAATCAGGGCACTGAACATCACTGAGGACACTTTGAAAACATGATAAACAAAGAATGGATGATAAATTGTAATGTAAGGTCCTGCCTCGCCAGTCTTCTCAAGAAAGCAGAACTCTTGAAACAGTTACCATTTCGAAAGGAACTTTTATTGAAAGACACTGATAGCAAAGGGAATGTAGGCAGGATCGGAAGTTTCCCACTCAAAGCGTTAGGTTAAACGACTACAAGCAAAGCCCCTCCCAATGTCCAGTTCAACATTGAGCCAATCCCAAGGTGCAAAGATGTTCTGAGAACCTCGGGTGGAGAACGTGATAACTTTCAACTCCCAGGCGCTTCAATGTCACTTTCTCCAGTGGTGAGATAAAGCAGATGGCTCAAAGCACATTCAAGGTTGACTCAGCCTTCCATCCTTCCGAGGTGGGTAAAATG
The DNA here is from genome assembly GCA_003457575.1 of Thermophis baileyi. Lineage (NCBI taxonomy): Eukaryota > Metazoa > Chordata > Lepidosauria > Squamata > Dipsadidae > Thermophis > Thermophis baileyi. Next base: position 35,097 of record QLTV01003777.1, read on the forward strand.
AGGACCCAGATTGTTGGGGGCAATATGCTGACTCTGTGAACCGCTTAGAGAGTGCTGTAAAGCACTGTAAAGCGGTATATAAGTCTAAGTGCTATTGCTATTGCTATTCCTCTCCCCCTCCCTAACGTGACCTGAGGCACATTCGTAACCCCTTCCCTATTTCCCACAAGGTACAGCACCCAAACCTCCCCCTCCCACCAGAATGGAAGCGTCCCAATAGAGATTTACGGGATCTGACATGTAACCAATTGCAGCACTTGAGAAGGAATTCTTTAATGAACAAATTCCTCCTTCTTGTCACCTTTTTTTTTTTAAAAAAAATATCAGATTCTAAATATGCCTGAAAGACAAATATAAATGAGGCGAGCTGTTGCATTAGTTAGATATTCTTGTTTCTTAATATATTTTCTCTACAATTCAGATCTGGCCTCAATAGAATAATGTAGCATTTGGGGAAAAAGATACATGCCAAGAGAGCAGATCCAGAGGCCAAAATGGAGAAGATCTCTACAGCCACCATGGACTTCCCTTTGGTGCTCAGGTAGGTGGGGAGGAAAGTGATCCAAACGCTGCAAAAGACCACCATGCTAAAAGTAATGAACTTGGCTTCATTAAAACTATCAGGCAGTTTCCTGGCTAGAAATGCCACTGTGAAACTGATGAGGGTCAAAAAACCTAGATAGGCAAGGACAGTGTAAAACATTGAAGCTGAGCCTTCCTTACATTCCAAGATGATCTCTCCAAACAAGGAGTGGAAGTCTAAGTTGGGAAATGGGGGAGAGCTTACCAACCAGGAAGCACAAAGAAGAGCTTGGACCAGGGGACAGGCTAAGAGAATGGAGTTGGTCAGTGGTTTTCCTAAGAGTTTCCTTGTCTTGTTCCCTGGCTTGGTGGCCATGAAGGCCAGAACCACCATGACAGTCTTTGCCAACACAGAGGAAACTGCAAGGGAAAAGAGAATGGCAAAGGCAGATTGTTGGAAGAGGCAGGTGATCTTCCCAGGGCGACCAATGAAGAGGAAGGAGCAGAGAAAGCAGAGCAAGAGGGAGACCAGGAGGATGTAGGTAAGATCTCAGTTGTTGGCCTTGACGATAGGTGTGTCATGATGTTTATAGAAAATCACCAGGACTGCAGAAGTGATCACAGAAAGAAAAAGAGTGAGAAAAACCAAAGTGTATCCCAGGGTGTCTTGATAGGCAAGGAAGTGGATCTTCTTGTCAATGCATTGGTCATTGCCCTTGTTGGGAAATTGGTCTTCTGGGCAGGGTTCACAGTGAGCTGCATCTGAAATAAAAAGTCTTTGTCTAAGGCTTTCTTGAGCAACTATCACGCATATGATACCTCCCGCAAAGGGGATATGCATGTTGCATTTCTGCGGGTGACCTACCTACAAAGGGAGTAATGAAATAATCCCCTGTGCAATTTATGGGACATCAAAAAGAGCAAATCATCCTTCATTTATGATAATCCTGGGGATAGATTAGCCAGAGACAAGGATTTGTTCAGTTCCAGCTATCCATTCTCTGTGCACCTCCATGAGTAATGTGGCTTTCAGTTTGAGATTGCTGCCTGTTTTGTCTTCCACTTTATGGTGGAACCCACAGAAGACAGACAGATCTCTTATCCAGGAATTCTGGTGTTTTGTTTGTGTGTACATTATCCCTTAACCTGATAGCCTTAATCTCTGTTTTGTACGTCAAATCTGTTCATTCCTCCCTCCTGCTGTATCAAAGAGACATAAGTAGATGGATCTCCTCTTTCTCCTGCAGGTCTATTTCCTCAGAGGTTGATAGAGATGCCTGAAGAAGCACTCTCTAAATGACCAAATAAAAGCTGGGACCACATGCCCCACTTCCTGAGGAAAAGATTGGAAGTAGATTTCTCAATTGGATGCGAAAGTAGAAACAGAAATGGAAGTTGGGGACTCATAAATTGTGCCCTCAAACTACCCTTGCTGAGGGTTGGGTAAGGTGGCCTCTGTGGCCAGGGCAGTTTACATCTTTAAACTGGAAGTTCTCCTGAAAAATATGAGTGTGTCAATTTTATAAAAAATGATCACAATAACAAAAATATATTGATTTAATGAATGTCTTCCTTGATCCTGGAAGATTTAGATTTGAAGTCTGGTCTACCTGTCTGATTAGAAATGGTCCCTTCTGGACAAGCGTCACACTGGTAGCAGCAAACCGGCTTTCCCTCTGGAACTCTTCTCCTCTCTCCTGCATGGCATCTCTTCATGCCACACCTGGCAAAGGGCTTCTTCTGAAAGAGAAAAAAGAAACGCTTGAGATGACCTAAGCAATGAACCTGCGGCATTCATTCTTTTCCCCATTCCTATTTCCCTTCCTTATTCCTACTTCTATGTTCAGAATATCTTCTAAAGAAATATATTGTCACTGTCTATCAGAAATCAAGAACAATCCTGAGGTAATCAGGCCAGGGGCATTCCTGACACACCCATGGATGTGGGAGATTGGAACTGGAATCTCAGCCTGCACAGGAAGGCTTTTGATGGGATGAGAGCATTTCTAAAAGAAAGAACCATTATACAACTGAATGGAAATGGGCCATGGAAATCACTGTTGCTTGCTGTTATTGCATCCTGTGTTTCAAGCAGACGTTGTTCCCAAGCCTAACCATTTGTGGAATTACACAAATCAGACCTCAAATGTGTTACATGCAAAGCAGATTTTTCACCAAATGACTGCCATAATTTCTGACTCAATTGATTATTTTACAAGTTAGAAAGATGTTCTGCATCTCAGGAAGAGAATGAATCTTTCCCTGAACTTACAACATTTCCTTGCAGCTCACCTTTGTGGCCCAGACGATTCCATCAGATTTAATGGTGAAATCCTGGCCTTGGGGAGCCTCAGGATTTACTTGCCCAACTTTCATAGGGACAAAAGTTCGATTGGGGAAGAGAACCCAGTTGAGAAGATCAAAACGAGCAGATCCCAGTCCATCTTCTGAGAAGGAGACTTCATCTCCAGCACTGTTGTTGAACTGCACATTGCTCAAAGAGGCAAGAATCTGAAAGAAAAGAGACCTTCAGAAATAGGAGTATGTGGGATAGAGCTACAAATGAGACATCATGGCTTCTATCATCACATAATGGCCATCTTGAGAAGATGGGTTTATACTTGAGAAGCTAGTTCCATCCCTGGTGATGATCTGAGGAATCAGGTGTATTTTACTCTGAAATTAGTTTTCCCTTTATCACTAGGTATGGTTTCCAAGTCAAATTTCACCAAAACAGAAGAATTTTAGTTCTGCAATCTAAATTTAATTTTAGAATTTTCCTCTTGTGATACTTGGCTACATGCACTTTAAAACAGTTCCTTTGGCCCAAGGTCTTGTTAACTGATAAATGAGTGTTTGAAATTAATAAATTATTTCTATCAGAACCATGGAAAATTCCACTGGTTTTCTGTAGCTCATTGTCAAAGGCAGCAGAATGCAGGAACCAGGTTTGATAAACTGGGCCATGTGGAAGGAAGCATCTGGCCTGGTTGGTCACTTCACTATTCAGAGAGGTCCAACATTTTAGCCTTTGATGCAGAAAATTCTGATGAATTTCAGACTAGGAACCCATTAGGACCACTTTGAATCTTGCTCTGTGCTGTGGTTGTCATAGAAACAGAATCACAGTATTGGGAGGGACATTGGAGGTCTTCAAGTCCATCCCCCTGCTCAAGTATCAGACCCTCTAGAGTTTTAGACAAGTGGCTATCCTGTCTCTTCTTAAATGACTCCAGCAATGGGGCACTCACAACTTCTAAAGGTAAACTGTTCTGTTAGAGAGTGGGAACAATCACAGGAGACTGACTTCAGAACAGCTCTTTTTATTAGCTCAACTCAAGACAACCAGCAAAGCACGGTCTGACAGCTAGCTCTTTTATAGAGGGCTATCAGACACAACAACCAATAGCGTTTGAGCATTCAAATGCTGGACTTGAGTGAAAACATACAGTTCAGTTAAAGTTCACTGAAACATAGCAAATCAGGGTTCATTCAGAGTTCAGCTAAGTGTAACAATTTAGGATTCATTTAGAGGTCAGTCAGAACACAACATGTTCCTTAAGAAATTTCTCCTTAGTTCTAGGTTGCTTCTCTCCTTGGTTAGTTTCCATCCATTATTAATCAGAAGCTGTTTTCACACAGCAAGCTGAGTAGCACAACAAATGTTAAACTAAAAAAAGGGGCAGGGTCTCAGATGAATTGGTATGGGAGTACGAAGATATTTAATCAGTAACTGAAGAAATTCATATGGGGAGCTTCCGATCTAAGCGTCTGTGGACTGAGTCAAAAGCCTCAGAAATTACCTGCCATGACTGGACATCTGAGATCCTCTTTCCAAGCCTCATCATGGCTGGTCGAACTCTGGATCCATACACTGCATGTAAAGCGTGTGCCAGAGCATAAACAGCATTGTAGATATTGTAACTTTCACCTGTCATGCTCCTTTCAAGAGTGTAATTGGAGAAATTCTGCAGATTCTCCTTTCCTGTACATTGTTTTCCCCCCTTTGGAGGGATTTTGCCTGGTTTGTGGATCTTGCAGCAAAAGACTATTTCCCACCATGGAGGGAGAAAGACATCTCCTTGGGGGTTCAAGGGGTCTAAAGACAGGAGGAAGTGGCTGAATTCAGAGACATCCCCGGAGTGGTCCCTAAAATGCAAGACCCCATGAAAAAGCTTTATATATTGCAATGTGTATTCAGTTTCTTTCAAGCCAAGTTTCCAATGGGAAGTGAAGATCCAAACTTTCCTAAATGATACTTTTTTGAGTTTTTCAAAAAAAATTACCATCACTATTACACTCATAGTAACAGCATCATCTCCAAACACAATGGACACTTCTGTTTTAGACCAGGTAAGGAAATTGAGAGTAAACTTGTTCCGAGTGATTTGAATATTATCCAATTCCAGCATTAGAGAAAAGGCCAGGCAGATCTCCTTCTCCTGGAGCATTGGTGTCAGAGTTGAAATGAAAAGTTCTCCCCTGTCATCTTCAGGGGCCAGAATCCCAACCCAGTTCCACTGGAAATACAAGAGCAGCTGGACTAAACCTACATACTGAGGAGATTCCTTGGGATTAATCCGGAAGAAGGAAGGATAAACTCTTCTCTGTCCCTGAGAGAACTCAAAGCCAACACCAAGCTGGAGAAAAAGAGATTCTTTTTTCAAAGACAAAGTAAAAGTTTTCTGTTGACTTTAGTAGTGACCATTGTATGGTTGATGGCCCTCGCAGTCAGGCTGACTCACTTTGACTGGCAAACTTAATCTTCTTCCCTTCTTAGCCATTTTCATTGGTTGTCAGAAGACAAGAGAAGAAACCAACAACCTGATACAGAGAATAAATGACACTAAAATGATGGTTACCCAAGCTCATTATATGCTCCCACCCACAAAAATACTACATTTAGTTTCATCTTTGGTTTCTGTGTGTGCTTTTGATCTTTGGGTATTCCATACTGTATCCAAGAGAGCTCTCTTACCTGAGGGACCTTAAAGATGCTGAAGATGGAGGCCATCAGCCTTGAGAATTTGGCATTGAGACCACCAATGATTGACAGAAGAGTTTCATTCCAGTCACATTTGTAACCTGGAACCACTTGGCCTTGTGAGGAGAGCATGGAGCGGCTGTTTAAGGAAATAAACCTCTCCCTCTGGTAATGGCCATAGATGTGGAAGCCAAGGCTGATGTTGGGGAGCAGAAGAAAATCCTTATTGAGCTCAGAGATAGCAAACATCAATGCAAGGAACTGCTGGTAGTTACTGGGGATGAGTCTGTAGTGAGAAAAACATTGGAGAACATTACAGGAAAGCTTTTGCATGGCGGTAGAATTTGCTTCACTGTTTGGGGGGATTTTGGGGGGCAGAAACTCCCAAATTTCATTGGGTTGGGGTTTTTTTCCAAATGATTTCCTTGGCTAAAGTTCAATGAGCCTTCCCAGCCATATCATGGACTGTTTTATATTCTCTATCATCCCTGCCATATTTACTTTGCTGCAGTGGCTGTAATCCTTTCCAACTGCTCCCCTTTCACCGAAATTATTTAAGGTCTCTATTTGAGGAGCTTCTTCAGGTGTGATAAGGATTGCTGAGCACAGGACTACAGTGGGGGTCACCTCATAGATTTACTGTAGGCCATGATTCATGAGCAATGCTGACTCCACAACTAAGAGGGTTTTTTGTAACTCCTGAACACTTGAAGTGTGTTGAGCTTTTATTTGAATTTTCTACCACAAGTTACTGTTCAGATTAATATAATAATTTGACATCTTCACTATGCCAGCACAGCTTTCCTCTTCGTTTTTGTTGTTTATCATCTTCCTGATGAAGAGATTGAGAATTCCAGCCTATTTTAAGACCTTGCTAATTTATCGAGAAAAGCACAAAATGTGCATTACACCAGGACAATTCAATACACTAGAAGAAGTATTTCTGAAAGAGGTCCTAGAATTTAAAGCAAAGAAATAATTTATCTGCGTGTTTCTCCTTCAGCTTAAACTTACGTCTTGTTTAGAAGAAAATTCACTGTATTAAAGTCAAAGACAGGATAGTTTGCAATGGCTCCCAAGGGCAAATTCCCACCAATAACGAGATCACCAGGCCTATAGTAGCTTCCATCTAATTTGATATAATCCATGAACACACAAATGGTTTTCAGCCTCTTCTCTGTAGTTGGAGCCAGGAGCCAGAAGAGCATCAACATCAGCAGTAGCATTACTCCTGCCCCATCTTTCTTGTCTTCTTCCCTCCTAGAACAGAAAACTAACTTTGTGCAGAAACTGATTTGAAGGTTGCTCCTGAAATCTCACTGGAACTTTAGCAGATCAGACACCACCTGTGCCACCTGGATGGCACCAGGACAAGTTTATATCAACAACATTTCCTCTTACCTGTTTTTGGGCCATGACCATAGAGGAAACAAAGGCATTTGAGTCTCTTCAAAGCCAGGAGTGAGCTCTCTGCAAGACAGGCTAAGGTGACATTTCTGCCCCCATCTGGAAAACTCAGACATATTTTTTATAGCAGGTTTTATCTTGGAAGGTGTTGTATCTAGAAATCCACAGGGGATACACTAAGAATTACTGTACTTCTGATAATTGCAAGGAAAGCAACTCTTTAGCAATAGCTTCTCATTCACCAGAATGGAAAAACATGTCTGTGTTTCTTGTAATGCACAGAGCAGATGGAGTCATGCTGAAGTTGTGAATTTGACCTCCATGAAACTGACTCCCTGCATACAAGATGGAGTTTGGCCTGGGTCTTAGTTGGTCAGGTAGTATGAGTTCTAATGGGGTTTGGTGGCACATGAGAATCAGTTGTGGCCTTGTAGCTGTGAGCAGTCATGCCAATGCTTGGACGGAATAACCAGTTTTTTTAATAACCACATGGCAGGGGATGAAATTAGAAACTGGGATAACAAAGAACAGATATATAGTGTTATGTGAGTCTCTCCTTCATCTGAAGGTGGTTCCATTCAGTGTTGGTTGGAGGGAGAGACTGAGCCAAATCCATTGACTTTCAGGGTGCATCTGGACAACCTTCTCAGTTTGAGGTCAGGTACGATTCGTATGCTGATGATATTCAGTTGTTCAACCACCGATTGACCAAGCTATGCTATCAAGGTTTTGCCCTAGTGCGTGGAGGTTGGATGGGAAGGAACAGTCTCAGTTTGAATCCTAGCAAAAACAAGCAGCTGTGTATGATTGGTCCTCTCAGAAGTGGAATTTTTCATCTTTCATTCAGCATGACATTTAACTGTAATGCTTAGGACTCCTATGCAATCTGGGGTCTTCCTGGACCATTAGTTTCTGCTCAAGGAGCAGTATGGTACCTATCTCAAGAAAGAAGTGTGCCTGCTTGGAGAATAAGTCAATCACAGTCCAGATCACAGCTAAATTCTGGAGGGAGTTCCTGCGGTCCATTGGTTGGTCCCAAGGCCTTAGCTCGACCTTTCATCCAAGCACCAATGCGGGGGAGGGGGGCAGAGAGACTGAATGCCATGGTAGAACAATACCTCAGGTGTTACGTGAACTACCAGCAGTCCAATTGGGCAGACCTCTTGCTATTTGCTGAGGTCGTGTACAATAATGCTGTTCACAGTAGCACGGGACTAACCCCTTTCAAGGTAGTAAGCGGTATGGACTTTTTCCCAATGCCAGAATACCCAAGGGATCCCTCTTCTTCAGTCAGTCTGATGGATTGGCTGTCAGGGTTCCGACCAATGCCCTAATAAAAGCAAGAGCCTCAAGTTTCAAGGAATATCCAGTTGTTTATTAGGAGCGTCATGTCGACATGGACCACGTGAAGCCAACTCTGATTTCACTCAATTCGCGCCTTGCCTCTGACACTGTTTCCCCCTCCCCCCAAGGTCATCAGTAACATTCCCCAATGAAGCAATTTTGTGGGTCATAGAAGTTGCTCCTTCTCGCCGTTACTGGTTTCTGTGGAGATGGCCTTGACTTTGGCCGGCTAGGTCTTTGTAAATGTTCTGTCAGGTGCAAAACATTTGGATCACACATGAACTTCCAATTAGACTGATTAATTACTAATCATCTGAACAGGAACTTTCTCAACTAATGTTTAGCACTATCTTGGTATTAGATAAGGGTTAATGGAATTCACGAGGAATTGGACTTAGTTCATTTGTGGCTATGTAGAGACTTTAGGCTGATTCCTCTTTTGACTCCATGCCCAGGTTCTGCCAATCCTCCTACAGGTTCAGTTTGCTAAACAGAATGAAATTGAGCTGTGCAGAGTCTGAACGCACATGAGAGCAACAGAGATGATGGATGCCAGAGGGGTGGAAGAGTGGAAGCAGAAAGTCAGGAGTTATTGGGAAGAAACCTGCAGTTGAGAGATACCCAGCATGAATTCATCCTTGAAAGATGGGTTTGTTCACCCACCTATGAAGGATTACTTGGTTTGGCTCATACTCAAGAAACAATTGCTGGGTCCTACCATACTGGACAATTTGGGTGGAACTTTGATAAATCATGATTTCTGTGAAAGTTCAGGATTGTTATGGGATGGAAATGGCATGGTTTGTACTTTTAGATGAACTTTGTAAGGAGCAGGGTGAGGGCAGTGCATCCATTCTGGCTCAACACAACCACTTGGTGGTCTTTAATGTCATCAACCATCAAGCATGGACAGTCAGGAGTCGAGGCAATACAAATGAAAATAGGCTTATTGTGTGCTAATGGTCTCTACAAGAATCTGATCTATTAACATCATCATTGTCATCATCAGCCTATCATAACCCTCTATTATGTCTGACCCTTGGCCACTCACAACCGGTAGACCAAAAATCATTGTTGTGAATGGAAACTCCACTGGACACAGGAGCTTTCTGCAATGCTGCATAGACCACACGAGGGGAGTAGAATGGATGACTTTGTCAAACGGCTGCATAGCACAATTACAGAAGTGGCCACCATTTTCGAAATGACCATAATTAAATGGGATCGCTGGTGGCTGCTTTCAAAAATCATGCCAGAAGTGTTTGCTAAGTGAAACTGTTGCAAGAATTATGACTTCAGTTTTTGTATGCTTTATAAGCCTCTGAAAGTTGTCAATGTGATAGGTTGCAAAGTTACTTTTCATCATCATTGCTCAACAAGAACCAATTGTAATGTTTGTGTGACTATTACAACTGCTTAATCCCTCAGGCCCCCTCCATCCGAAAGCCACTGTGGAATGAAATGCAGGACCAAAAGCCAATAATCAAATCTCATTGGAGAACAAACCACTGCCACAATCTAAACCTGAGCTATGAATATTCTCTACTGTTTCATGCTGCAATGTTCTTGCATTAGGGCTACTCTTGAAGACCCCTTGAAAACTGCAGCTGGTCCAAAATGAAGAGGTGCTCACAATATTGGGCACTTCTAGGTTCACCCATGTTAAACCTCTGTTACATAAGCTGCAGTGGCTTCCTAGGTTCCTCCAAGGCACCATTCAAGGTGCTGGTTATCATCTTTACATAACTACATGTCACAGGACTGCGTGATTGGCAGATGCCTCCTGACTTTAGCTAAGAAGCTGGGATGATTCTCATGCCCTGGATGACCTTGCTAAAAACAGATACTCATTAAGGAAATTAGATTGTGATCCTGGGCATGGGTTGAATTATTTCTGTGGAGACTCTCTATGCACGTTGATCTCGTAGAGCACCATGGTTTACCAAGAAAACCCAAGAGATGAAATGTCACAAGAGATGATAACATACTGCATACAATTATGACATATTTTGCTGATCCACTTCAGGAAAATTCTGCCTGACATTGATGAGGAAGTATAGCAGATCTGGATGTGAGGGGGATTTAAACACTACCATTTCAAAAATAATTGAATAGTGGTAGGCAATTCTATAAAGCCTCATATATCTAAGGAAACAACCATATTTGCTTAAAAACACTAATACTGTACTCATCCCTTAAAAATAATAACCTAATAAATGATTGAAATTAAAAGGAATAAAATGAGGAAAACTTTCTCCTTGTAATAATAAACATAGATTTAAGAACAAGCTTTTCATCAAATCAGAACACTGGACATCACTGAGGACATTTTGAAAAAAAAAGATAAAGACTGGACGATAGTTTACACAAGTAAAGTATAACCAGTTGCAGCACTAGGTAAGGAATTCTTTAATGGACAAGTTCCTCTTTTTTGTTAACATTTTTAAAGAAATTTTATCACATTCTAAACATGCCCCAAAGACAAATATAAATGAGGCCAATCCTTGCATTAGTTAGAAATTCTTGTTCCTTACTATATTTTCTCTACAATTCAGATTGGGCCTCAGTAGAATAATGTAGCATTTAGGGAAAAAGATACAAGCCAAGAGACCAGCCCCAGAGGCCAAAATGGAGAAGATCTCCACAACTACCATGGATTTCCCTTTGGTGCTCAGGTAGGTAGGGAGGAAGGAGATCCAAACACTGCAAAAGACCAGCATGCTAAAAGTAATGAACTTGGCTTCATTAAAACTATTAGGCAATTTCCTAGATAGAAATGCCACTGTGAAACTGACAAGGGCCAAAAGTCCTAGGTAGGAGAGGACACCGTAAAACATTACAGCTGAGCCTTGCTTACATTCCAAGATGATCTCTCCAAACAAGGAGTGGAAGTCCAAGTTAAGAAAGGGGGGAGAGGTTCCCAGCCAGGTGGTACAAAGAAGTGCTTGGACCAGGGGACAGACTAAAACAATGGAGCTGGTCAGTGGCTTTCCTAAGAGTTTCCTTGTCCTGTTTCCAGGCTTGGTGGCCATGAAGGCCAGAACCACCATGATGGTTTTTGCCAAAACCGAGGAAACAGCAAGGGAAAAGAGAATGGCAAAGGCAGATTGTTGGAAGAGACAGGTGATCTTCCCAGGTTGACCAATGAAAAGGAAGGAGCAGAGGAAGCAAAGCAGGAGGGAGACCAGGAGGATGTAGGTGAGGTCTCGGTTGTTAGCCTTGACAATTGGTGTGTCATGATGTTTATAAAAAATAAGCAGGACTGCAGATGTGATCACTGAGAGAAAAAGAACAAGAAAAACTAAGATGTAACCTAGGGTCTCTTCATAGGCAAGGAAGTGGATCTTCTTGTCAATGCATTGGTCCTTGTCCTTGTTGGGATATTGGTCTTCTGGGCAGGGTTCACAGTGAGTGGCATCTGAAATCAAAAGTCTTTGTCTAAGGATTTCTTGAGCAACTACCATGCACATTATCTTTACCTCAAAGGGGATACGTTTGTTGCCTTTCTGCTGGTGACCTACCCACAAAGGGAGTAATGAAATGATCCCCTGTGCTATTTATGGGGCATCAAAAAGAGAAAATCATCCTTCATGTATGATGATCCAGGGAATAGATGAGACAAGGATTGAGTTCCAGCTATCCATTCACTGTGCACTTCCATGAGTAATATTGCTTTCAGTCTGAGATTCCTGCCTGTTCCCCCATTTTATGATGGAACCCACAGAAGACAGACAACAAAGAATGTTCTTTCTGTGCCAACTCAGGAAGCTCAAACTGCCCAAGGAGCTGCTGATACAGTTCTACAGAGGAATTATTGAGTCTGTCATCTGCACCTCTATAACTGTCTGGTTTGGTTCTGCAACCCAACAAGGCAGACACAGACTACAGAGGATAATTATAACTGCAGAAAAAACACTTGTTAC
>QLTV01003777.1:47537-85813 GCA_003457575.1 Thermophis baileyi
CCTATGACAATCATTAAGTGTTGTACCTCATGATTCTTGACGAATGTATCCTTTCTTTTATGTACACTGAGAGCATATGCACCAAAGACAAATTCCTTGTGTGTCCAATCACACTTGGCCAATAAAGAATTCTATTCTATTCTATTCTTGTAATTCTGTTCTAATTCTCTTCTCTTCTCTTCTCTTCTCTTCTCTTCTCTTCTCTTCTCTTCTCTTCTCTTCTCTTCTCTTCTCTTCTCTTCTCTTCTATTCTATTCTATTCTATTCTATTCTCCAGGAATGCTGCTGTTTCGTTTGTATGTACATTATGCCTTGACCTTATAGCCTTAATCTCTCTGCTTTGTAGGTCAAATGTGTTTATTCAGACTTTTTTTGCTCCCTCCTGCTCTATCAAAGAGACATAAATAGGTGGATCTCCTCTTTCTCCAGCAGGTCTGTTTCCTCAGAAGTTGATAGAGTTGCCGGAAGAAGCACTCTCTAAATCAGTGGTTCCCAAACCTTTTCAGTCCACTGCCCCCTTGGTGCTACAAACTCATCCTCAGTGCCCCCCACCCCCACCCCCTATAAATAGCATTGTTCGGAATAGCGGTTTGCACGACCCACTAAGGAAGATAGTAACAGTAAAATTTAAAACTGTAACAATTAATTGCACATTTATTCAAAATCCAATTTAAAAATCTTTTGTTAATTTAACAAAATTGTTGAACATGATCCAGTGATACCAGGTTTTCAAAGTCTGATAGTCATTTATCAATAACCTTAGTAACTACTAACTTAGTAAACTCAGTAAAATTTAGTAATTACTTAGCAATAACAATAGCAATAGCACTTAGACTTATATACCGCTTTACAGTGCTTTACAGCCCTCTCTAAGCGGTTCACAGAGTCAGCATATTGCCCCCAACAATCTGGGTCCTCATTTTACCCACCTCGGAAGGACGGAAGGCTGAGTCAACCTTGAGCCGGTGAGATTTGAACTGCCGAACTGCAGCTAGCAGTCAGCTGAAGTAGCCTGCAGTGCTGCACTCTAACCACTGCGCCACCTCGGCTCTTTGTTACTCTTTGCTACTTCACTGTTCATTAAATTCTAAATGTGATGGATGGGCTTGATGAAGTGATACCAGTTTCCCAAGTCTGTCTGTCTGTCTTTCCTTCTTTCCTTCTTTCCTTCTTTCCTTCTTTCCTTCTTTCCTTCTTTCTTTCTTTCTTCCTTCCTTCCTTCCTTCCTTCCTTCCTTCCTTCCTTCCATCCTTTCTTGTCTCACTCTCTTTCTTCTGCAGTAGAAAGCAACCTCCCCCAAGTCAAATATCTTGTGACAGCAGCTATGAGATGCTCCTAAAATTCCAAATTACTCACCAACTCCCAAGACGGGGGATTCCTGACATAGAGTTTATGGCTTATAAAATGGTTCCATGTGTGCAGGTTTATCTGGATGAGAGAAAGTGAGGGCATCCCTGAATGTGTGAATGCACATGAGAAACATCCATGCCTTTTCCAATCTTCTTTCTTTCTTTCTCTTTCTCTCTTCTCGGCGGCGAGAGAAGGAAGAAAGTGCTCTGGCCGGCGCTCGGCTTATCTTCCTGGTGAGGCTCAGAGACCGCCCAGCACGCCCATCCACCGGCTCTCCAGGCAGCGCCACTTTCTCCCTGCCCTGTCAAGGCCCCTGCTGGCCTGGAGGCTGGCGGACCCCTGAGGCTGGCAGAGCTCTATAGGTGCATTGGGGTGATGCTTCCCGGCCCGCGAAGGTCCCGGAGCCGAAGCCGGGAAGGCGAGAGGGATGATGGCAGTGGCAACCACGCTCCGGCCTGGCACGTCCCCTGTCATGTGCCATCCCAGAGTGCAGTCTCCGGGCTGGCAGGGGCCTTGGTGGGGCAGGGAGAAAATGGCACTGCCTGGAGAGCCGGTGGATGGGCGTGCCGGGCGGTCTCCGAGCCTCGCCAGGAAGGTAAGCTGAGCACCAGCCGGGCCCACATGCTCCTGCCCACCCCTCGCTCTGGCCATCTCCCAGGAAGTTTGTGGGAAGTGGCGGCGGGCGGAACTGGGCAGGGCGGAGCCGCTGGTGCAGCAATGCCCGGTGAGGAAGGCTGGGCGGGGAGGTGCAGCCGATTGTCTCGTTCACGGCTTTGTGGGGTGGATGGGCTGGAAGAAACATGGTTGAGCAGGGCCAGGGCAGTGCACCCTATTGTGCCTTCTCTTGCCCCACTCTCCATCCCAGAGGGCCACGCATCCCCCCGCCAATCCTCCGTACAAACCGCCTGCCCCATTTCTGCAAAGGCAGAGCCCTGCAGGGGATCTAAAGAGGGGAGGGGGATGCTGTAGAAAAGGCCACCTTCCACCCGTGCCTCCTGTGCCGGCTCCGTGGCACTTGGGGCTCAAAAGCAGCCCACTGGCTTCCAACCCGGCGCTGCGGGCCGAGTTCCCAGAGTGGCGCCGGTGGTTGGCCAGGCCGATCCGCAAAGAGAGCAGGCAGGTGGCCGGGTGAGAAGCCAGTGGGCTGCTTCAGAACCCCAAGCACCGCGAAGCCAGCATGGGTGGAAGGTGGCCTTTTCTGCAGCATCCCCCTCCCTTCTTTGGATCACCCTGCAAGGGGCGGGGGGCTCTGCCTTTGCAGAAACGGGGTGGGCGCATGTGCAGCAGCCCCGGGACATCCGCTTGCCCTTCCACCACCCCTCTCAGTGTCTGCATTTCCACCAAGGGCCGCCCGCCCACCAACATTCCCTCTAACAAGGGAAATCGCTGCGCGGCAGTTTGAAACTGCTGCGCGGCGATTCCCTGTCACGTGCACGGCCGCGCAGCAACGTTCCCTCTGACATGGGAAATCGCTGCGCGGCAGTTCAAAACTGCTGCGCGGCGATTCCCTGTGACGTGCGTGGCCGCACAGCCGCGCACCTTAGAGGGAACAGTGCCGCCCACCCACTGGCCGGGCCGGGCTGGACGCCGACCTCAGAAGGCAAGCTGGCAAGGGTGACCGCCAGGAAGGCCACATGGAAGGCCGTCAAGCATGGCAGGGTTTCGGGGAAGGGAGTAGGCTGCTACCTCCCTTCCCCACTGCACCGACATGCTTTCCTGCCTTCCATGTGGCCTTCCGCTTGCCTGCTAACCCTAACCCTGCTGCCCCCCTTGCCTCTTAGCACCCCCTGCTGCCCCCCTTGCCTCTTAGTGGCCCCCTAAGTCATCCCCCCCCAGGGGACGGTACCGCCCACTTTGGGAACCACTGCTCTAAATGATCAAATAAAAGTTTGGACCACATGCCCCACTTCCTCAGGAAAAGATAGGAAGTTGGTTTCCCAATTGGATGTGAAAGTAGAAGCAGAAATGGATATTGGGGACTCATAAATTGTGTCCTCAAACTATCCTTGCTGAGGGTCGGGAATGGTGGCCTCTATTGCCAGGGCAGTTTAAACTGAAATATTCTATTGAAAAGTATGAGTGCATGTCAATTTTATCAAAAATGATCACAATAACAAAAATATATTGATTTAATGAATGTCTTCCTTGATCCTGGAAGATCTACTTTTGAAGTCTGCTCTACCTGTCTGATTAGAAATGGTCCCTTCTGGACAAGCATCACACTGGTAGCAGCAAACCGGCTTTCCCTCTGGAACTCTTCTCCTCTCTCCTGCATGGCACCTCTTCATGCCGCACCTGGCAAAGGGCACCTTCTGAAAGAGAAAAGAGAAACACTTGAGATGACCTAAGCAATCAACCTGATGCATTCATTCTTTTCCCCATTCCTATTTCCCTTCCTTATTCCTACTTCTATGTCCAGATTCTCTTCCAAAGAAATAGTTTGCCACCATCAATAAGAAATCAGGGACACTCCTGAGGGATGCCAGTGGCATTTCTGAAACAGCAATGGATTTCGGAGATTGGAAGTGAGATCTCAGCCTGTAGAGGATGGCTTGTGACTGAACCACAGCATTTCTAAAAGAAAGAACCACGAGGATACAACTGAGTGGAAATGGTCCATGGAAATCACTGTTACTTGCATCCTGTGTTTCAAGCAGACGGTGTTCCCAAGCCTAACCCTTTGTGGAATGCCATAAATCAGACCTCAAATGTGTTACATGCAAAGCAGATTTTTCACCAAATGACTGCCATGATTTCTGACTCAATTGATTATTTTTCAAGTTAGGAAGATGTTCTGCATCTCAGGAAGAGAATGAATCTTTCCCTGAACTTACAACATTTCCTTGCAGCTCACCTTTGTGGCCCAGACGATTCCATCAGAGTTAATGGTGAAATCTTGGCCTTGGGGAGCCTCAGGATTTACTTGCCCAACTTTCATGGGGACAAAAGATTGATTGGGAAGGAAAACCCAGTTGAGAAGATCATAACGAGCAGAACCCAGTCCATCTTCTGAGAAGGAGACTTCCTCTCCAGCACTGTTGTTGAACTGCATTTTCCTCAAATAGGCAAGAATCTGAAAGAAAGGAGACCTTCAGAAATTGGAGTATTTGGGCTAGAGCTACAAATGAGACCTCATGGCTTCTATCAGCACATAATGGCCATTTTGAGAAGATGGGTTTATATTTGAGAAGCTAGTTCCATCTCTTGGTGGCGATCTGAGGAATCACGTGTAACCCCAAATATTTAACTCTGAAACTAAAAGTTTTCCTTTTATCACTGGGCCTGGTTTCCAACTCGAATTTCACCAAAACACAAGAATTTTAGTTCCAGTGTCTAAATTTAATTTTAGGATTTTCCTCTTGTGATACTTGGCTACATGCACTTTCTAATAGCTACTTTGGCCCAAGGTCTTGTTAACTGATATATGAATGTTTGAAATGAATAAATAATTTCTCTCAGAACCATGGAAAATTCCACTGATTTTCTCTGGCTCATTGTCAAAGGCAGCAGAAGGCAGGAACCAGGTTTGATCAACTGGGCCATGTGGAAGGAAGCATCTGGCCTGGTTGGTCACTTCACTATTCAGGGAGGTCCAACATTTTAGCCTTTGATGCAGGAAATTCTGATGAATCTCAGACTAGGAACCCATTAGGACCACTTTGAATCTTGCTCTGTGGTGTGGTTGTCATAGAAACAGAATCAAAGTATTGGAAGGGATATTGGAGGTCTTCTAGTCCAACCCCCTGCTCAAACAACAGGCCCTCTACTGTTTTAGAGAAGTGGCTATCCTGTCTCTTCCTAAATGATTCCAGCAATGGGGCACCCACGACTTCTAAAGGTAAACCTTCCTTAAGAAATTTCTCCTAAGTTCTAGGTTGCTTCTCTCCTTGGTTAGTTTCCATCCATTATTAATCAGAAGCTGTTTTCACACAGCAAGCTGAGTAGCACAACAAATGGTAAACTAAAAAAAAGGGCAGGGTCTCAGATGAATTCGCGAGAAAGGCTGGAAAATAGCAGCAATTGAATTTATGGAGAAAGATTGAAGACTAAAAACTAAAGAGGGAGATTAAAGATTCAGAAGTAAAAGAAAAAACCTAAAGGATGGTTTAAAAGATAGAAAACCTGAGGCTTCCGGCGGAAGTCACGCCGGTGCGGAGCAAACTAACAGGGCTCTGTTTGGTTTGCACGATTTTTCGCGTTTCCTGAGGCTTTCGGGCAAGGTTTGCTCTTGGAGGGAGCACCAGTGGAGAGGGGATACCTTGTAGCTTTAAGGGAGAAAGGCGATCTCCTGGAAAAATGAGAGGGACCCTTTGATCAGGCGCGAGAGAAATCGGCCTGTTAATGGCCGATCTGAAGGTGTGACAACCCGCTCACCAAGTGGAAGAGACTGGATGACAATCAGCTGTTTCTGATTTTTACATTCTACTAGAATTGGGAGCAGGGGAGCCATCTACTGAATGAAGAAGATTACTGCTACGTGTATAATTTAAAAGAAAGTGGGGAGAGAAGTAAATAACATCTGGATAACTGCTTGACCTTGACTTTATCTTAGTAGGTGTGGATGCTGGGAAATATTTACTGAGTTTTTTGAAGATTCAGAAGGCAAATTAAATTGAACACTAAAACTCTATTGTAATTGTACACTGAAAAGCAGATTTGAAAGACTTGAAGGAACAAAAGAGGAAAAGATAAATAAGACTTTAATATCTGGACAATTGGGAAGGTGTAAATTGGAACTATAAAAACTGAAAAGCACAAACTAATAGAAAATTGGGGGACTTGGAGGAATAATTTTGGGATTGACCAAATTTTATTAAGCAGTGGTTTTTTCTGGAGTTTTCAGTTATTGGTATATTGGGACATTAGAGTTATATTAACTTGTTTCAAAATGACCCAGCAGGAGACAATAAATTTCTTACTATGAAGAAATGCTAGAAATAGCGACAAAGAATTATAAGAAGTTGATGGGAATATTTAAGGATAAAGATGTGAAAGTAGAAGGCTCTCAACAAATGGTGAGAAAAGACGAATATAACATACAGAAGACAGCTGAGAAATTAGAAGGAGTGGTGGAAGGGCCAAAGCAAAATAAACAGATAAAAATACTGAAAAGACAGCAATAATAGCCGCCCAGAGTCCTTCGGGAGTTGGGCGGCATATAAATTTTATAAAATAAAATAAAATAAAATAAATAAATAAATACTAAAAATCAAATAGATAATACCCTAAGAGCTTATAACAGAATAGAGAAGGGGAAAAAGTAAGAACTTTCAAAAATAATGAAAGCGACATGGATGGATATTCAAAAGATGCAGCAGAAGGAGATAAAGGGTAAGACAGAGGGAATAATGAGTTTGTGTAAAAATGCTAGAAAGTCATATAGGATTCCAAGAGAGAAACATAAAAGAATCCCTAAAAAATCAATAAATGATGAAATCCTAAAAAGGCTGAGAGATGATGGATAGAGATATAGGATATTGCAATATAGTAACAATAGAAATAAGTGGAAAGTTTAAAGTGGGAAAATAGTAGTCTATATATAGACATATAATGGAATTTATTATAAATACAGATACATTAAGATTAGGAGATGGAAGACTAGGATTAGGTATATTTAAAGGTATTATTATGATCAATCAACAGGATGTTAAAAATATACTGGAAAATATAGTTTTCAAGGACTATAAATTCTGGGCACTTAGAGATATAATCTTGGGACTGATTAAATCTAATTGACAACTGGTTTTATTGGTATTTACAGAAAGTTGAGATATTGAAAATGTGGTGGAACACCGAGTGATAAATTGGGGAAATGGTATAATATCGATTGATACACAAAACAATATATTATAATTATAATGAGCACATTAAGGCTAGAAGTTGGAAGAGAAAAATTCTGTATATGTAATTGTATTATTACTGTGAGCACTGTGTAAAAAATATGTCAACCCAGTCATTACACACTGTCCACAAAAAATGTTGGTTGTTAAAGAAAAACTGTAAATAAAGCAGACCTCAAAGGTGTTACATGCAAAGCAGATTTCTCACCAAAAGACTGCCATAATTTCTGATTCAACTGATTATTTTTCAAGTTAGGAAGATATTCTGCATCTTAGGAAGAGAAGCTGTTTTCACACAGCAAGCTGAGAAACACAACAAATGTTAAAATAAAAAAAAGGGCAGGGTCTCAGATGAATTGGAATGGGAGTACGAAGACATTTAATCAATAACTGAAGAAATTCATATGGGGAGCTTCCGATCTAAGCGTCTGTGGACTGAGTCAAAAGCCACAGAAATTACCTGCCATGACTGGACATCTGAGATCCTCTTTCCAAGCCTCATCATGGTCGGTCGAACTCTGGATCCACACATTGCATGTAAAGCGTGTGCCAGAGCATAAACAGCATTGTAGATATTGTAACTTTCACCTGTCATCCTCCTTTCAAAAGTGTAATTGGGCAGTTTCTGCAGATTCTCCTTTCCTGTACATTGTTTTTCCCCCTTCGGAAGGATCTTTCCTGATTTATGGATCTTGCAGCCAAAGACTGTTTCCCACCATAGAGGGAGAAAGACATCTCCTTGGGGGTTCAAGGGGTCTAAAGACAGGAGGAAGTGGCTGAATTCTGAGACATCCCCGGAGTGGTCCCTAAAATGCAAGACCCCATGAAAAAACTTTATATATTGCAATGTGTGTTCAGATTCTTCCATGCCAAGTTTCCAATGGGAAGTGAAGATCCAAACTTTACTTAATGATACTTTTGTGCATTTTTCAAAAAAAAGTACCGCCCCTATTACAGTGTTAATAACAGCTGAGTCTGCAAACATAATAAATACTTCTGTTTTAGACCAGATAAGGAAATTGAGAATAAACTTGTTCAGAGTGATTTTAAAATCATCCAATTCCAGCATTTCAGTGAAGTCCAGGCAAATCTCCTTCTCCTGGAGCATTGGCGTCAGAGTAGAGACGAAACGTTCTCCCCTGTCATCTTCAGGGGCCAAAAGCCCAACCCAGTTCCACTGGAAATACAGGAGCAGCTGGACTAAACCCACATACTGAGGAGATTCCTTGGGATTAATCTGGAAGAAGGAAGGATAAACTCTTCTCTCTCCCTGAGAGAACTCAAAGCCAACACCGAGCTGGAGAAAAAGAGATTCTTTTTTCAAAGACAAAATAAAAGTTTTCTGTTGACTTTAGTAGTTACCATTGTGTGGTTGATGGCCCTCCAGTCAGACTGACTCACTTTGACTGGCAAACTGAATCTTCTTCCCTTCTTAGCCATTTTTATTGGTTGTCAGAAGACAAGAGAAGAAACCAACAACTTCATACAGGGAATAAATGGCACTAAAATGATGGCTACCCTTTAATGAAGAGTAATCCAAGAGTCACAAGCTCATTATATGCCCCCCACCAAAAAAAACCCCTACTTTTAGTTTCATCTTTGGCTTCTGTGTGTGCTTTAGATCTTTGTCTACTCTATACTGTGTCCAAGAGAGCTCTCTTACCTGAGGGACCTTAAAGATGCTGAAGATAGAGGCCATCTGCCTTGAGAATTTGGCATTGAGACCACCAATGATGGACAGCAGAGTGTCCTGTAGGACACATTTGTAACCTGGAACCACTTGGCCTCGTGAGGAGAGCATGGAGAGGCTGTTTAAGGAAATAAATATCTCCCTCTGGTAATGTCCATAGATGTGGAAGCCAAGGGTGATGTTGAGGAGCCGAAGAAAATACTTATTGACCTCGGAGACAGCAAACATCAATGCAAGGAACTGCTGGTAGTTAGTGGTGGTGACTCTGTACTGAGAAAAACATTGGAGAACATTACAGGAAAGCTTGGGCATGGCTGTAGAATTTGCTTCACTGTTTGGGGGGACTTTGGGCGGCAGAAACTCCCATATTTCATTGGGTTTGTGTTTTATTTTCAAAGGATTTCCCTTGGCTAAACTTGGATGAGTTTGTGAGAAAGGAGACAAGCCTTTCCATAGATATCATGGACTGTTTTATACCCTCTATCATCCCTGCCATACTCACTTTGCTGCAGTGGCTGTAATCCTTTCCAACTGCTCCCCTTTCACCGTAATTATTTAAGGTCTCTCTTGAAGCAGCTTCTTTGGGTGTGGTAAAGTTTGCTGAGCACAGGACTACAGTGGGGGTCACCTCATAGATTTACTGAAGGCAATTATTCATCAGCAATGCTGATTCCAACACTGAGAGGGATTTTTGTAGCTCCTGAACACTTGAAATTGTTTAGCTTTTATTTGAATTTTCTACCACAAATTACTGGTGAGATTAATATTATAATGTGACTTCTTCACTAGGCCTGCACATCTTCCCTCTTCATTTTTGTTGTTTATCATCTTCCTGATGAAGAGATTGAGAATTCCAGCCTATTTTAAGAGCTTGCTCATTTATTGAGAAAAGCACAAATGTGCACTACACCAGGACAGTTCAAAGCACTAGAAGAAATATTTCTGAAAAAAAGTCCCTGAATTTAAAGCAAAGAAATTATTTATCTGCATGTTTCCCCTCCAGCTTAAACTTACGAACTCTGTAGAATACGATTCAGTGTATTAAAGTCTGGGACAACAGACTTTAAAATGGTTCCATAGGGCAAATTCCCACCAATAATGAGATCACCAGGCCTATAGTAGCTTTCATCTAAATCGATATATGGTTAGTGTTAGTGGGATTTTTGTAACTCCTGAACATTTGAAGAGTGTTGAGTTTTTATTTGAATTTTCTTCCAGTAGTTACTGTCCAGATTAATATTATAATTTAACTTCTTCACTAGGCCAGCATAGCTTCCCTCTTCGTTTTTGCTATTTATCTTCTTCCTGATGAAGAGATTGAGAATTCCAGCCTATTTGAAGAGCTTGCTAATTTATTGAGAAAAGCACAAAATGTGCACTACACCAGGACAGTCCAATACACTAGAAGAAGGATTTTTGGGGAAAAAAAATTGAAAAAAGTCCCTGAATTTAAAGCAATAAGAATAATTATCTGCATGTTTCCCCTCCAGCTGAAACTTACTTATTATAGAAAGCATGCTTCAATGTATTCAAGTCAAAGACAGGAGACTTGAAATTGATTCCCAAGGGCAAATTCCCACCAATAATGAGATCACCAGGCCTGTAGTAGCTTTCATCTAACTGGACATAATCCCTGAGCACACAAATGGTTTGCAGCCTCTTCTCTGTAGTTGGAGCCAGGAGCCAGAATAGCATCAGCAGTAGCATGACTCGGTCATTCTTATCACCTTCCCTCCTAGAACAGAAATCGAGGTTTATGCAGAAACTGATTTGAAGGTTGCTCCTGCAATCTCACTGGAGCTTTAGCAGATCAGACAGGACCTGTGCCACCTGGATGGCACCAGGAGAAATTTATAGCAACAATGCTTCCTCTTACCTGTGTTTGGGCTGTGACCATAGAGGAAACAAAGGCATGTGAGTCTCTTCAAAGGCAGGAGTGAGCTCTTTGCAAGACTGGCTCAGGTGACACGTTCTGCCCCCCAGCTGGAGAACTCAGAGATATTTTTTAAAGCAAGTTTTATCTTGGAAGATCTTTGTGTCTAGAAATCCACAGGGCATTCATAAAGAATAACTGTTCTTCTGATAATTGCAGGGAAAAGCCATTGTCCTGTCCCCTTGGCAACACCTTCTCTTCATGCAGCAGAATGGAAAACATGTTTGCGTCTCTTCTTGTAATTCACAGAGCAGATGGAGTCATGGGGAAGCTCATGAAAGTGACCTCTGAACCAGGGGTGGGTTCTAAAATCTTTTACTACCGGTTCTGTGGGTGTGGTGCATTTTGTGGGTGTGGCTTGATGGTCATGTGATGTGGGTGTGGCTTGATGGTCGTGTGATGGTGGTCATGGCTTCATGGTCATTTGATGGTGGGCGTGGCTTTGTGGTCATGTGACTGGGCAGGCGTGGCTTCGTGGTCATGTAACTGGGCGGGTGTAGCTCGCTGGTCATGTGACTGAGTGGGCCTGGCCAAGTCGCCGTCACTGACTTCTTTGCCCTAATGAATGACCCACAAAAGGAAGATATACAAAAAGGTAGTTTATTATTTCATGCACTTGCTTATTTACATAAGAATAAAATAAGTACACAAAACAATAAAAGAGCTACACAAGTACTTACAGAAGAACGATGACAGTGTTGTCTGTCTTCAATGTCACTGACCACCGTGCCCTAATGAATGACCTGCACAAAGAAGAGATACAGAAAGGAAGTTTTTAATTACATGCACTTACACCTTTCATAAGAATAACACACTGAAAGAGCTACACACAAGTACCTACTTGTGTTACTAGTCTTTAGCTTTAAGATGTTACCACATCGTTATTTCATTGGCAGCAGCAGCCTCCTCAGTTGCAATTTTTTTGCTATTGATTCTTGGATCACCGGCTGTGCGATGTGCTGTTAACCATTTTCTGACAGAAGGAATAGGGTCCCATTTTGTTACAGATAGGCCAATTACACTAATTGTCGTCAGATTGCTTATGTTAGGAATAGTTAGGCGAATTCTTTGTTCTGAACATATGAGGTTCATTTTTGAAAAACCCCTTTCCACCTCTGCTAAAATCACAGCAATTGTTCTGACAATATCTTTAGCTTTTTTAATACTGTCAGGAATTGCATAGTTCTTTGAATCTTTTAATACATTTTCTACGAAATCTCTGTAATTGTTCATATTAATTTTATAATTAAAAATTTCACCAAATTCAAGCAATTGTTCTTCAGCTTCTGGCCATGGAACAACTACATCTTCAATATTCCAGTAATCTGGCTCCAAAAAAGTGAGAAATGGTAATTTATTCGAGTCGTGCAATTGGCTACCTGTTTTTAGATGTTCGCAATCCATCAGTTTTTTCTTCAAATTTGTTATGATGCTTTCCAAAAGTTTTTCCTGAGGAAGTCCAACAAATTGATGATTTTGAACAAATTTTATATTTTTGCAGGCTTCTGAAGTAATCATTCCGTCAACCTTTTTTTCATATGGGCCCTTTCCCCATCTAAGCATTTCAAATGCTTTGATTGATCTCAGCACAAATTTTTCAGCCTTTATAATGTCGGTGTTTCTTCCTTGCAGGGCATTTGACAGAAGGGAAACCTTCTTCAGAATGTCAGAAACCCCCTTCCCAGCTGGCCAATGTCCGGCAGACAACACTGCAGGAGAGAAAGCGAGTGCTAGTATAAATTCGCAGAATATGCAAGCCACATTAACGTGGATACAAGAAAACATGCTTAAAATGCAGGAATCTATGGACAAACACTATACAGAAATGAGAGGAGATATGGGAGAGGTGAAAGGGGATTTAAGAAAAGTAGGTGATAGGATGGAAAAACTAGATGAAAGAATGGGAAAAATCCAGGAAACACTAACATCTAATGAAAAAAGAATGAAGACGATGGATGAAAAAACAGAACAAATTGACCAGAGGTTAGAAGGAACTGAGAATAGACTAGAGAATGTAAATAGGGACCTTGAGGAAGCCATTTCATATCTTGAGATAGAGAAAGCAGCTTTTTTTTTTTAAGATTCCAGAATGTACCGGAATACAAGGACGAGAACCTCCCAGAAACAATGGCAGAAATAATTGCAGGACTTAGAAACAAGACTAAACAAAAAATATTGGATGAAATTGATGAGGTTTATAGACTCCACACCAATTATGCCCGTAGACATAAACTGCCCAGGGAGGTACATATAAGATTTGTTAAAAGAACTATCAGGGATGAAGTATATAATACTGCAAGGGACAATCCACCTGTTTACAAAGGAAAAGAAATTATTATTCTTAGACAGATACCTCGGAGAATAAGAGACAAAAGGAAAGCATATAACTTTTTGTCCTCTCAGTTGATACACCAAAAAATAACGTTTAGGTGGTTGATACCCGAAGGTTTGTTGATTTCTCTGCCAGAAAAAAAGAATTCAAATATCTACTGTTGAAGAAGCAAGGGACTTTTATGAAAATTATATAAGAGGGGAAGAAGCACAAGACAGTAAAAAGGAGGGAGAAAAAGATAGTCTGGAGGAACAAAGTTCAGAAGATAAATTGATGGTACAGGAGAGGAGAGAAAGAAAAGATAAATATGAAAGGGAAGGTGCAAGAACAAGAGCTGAGACAGAGTTTAGGAAAGGAAGTTCAAAGGAGAGTGTGTAGTGAAAAAAGATGAAGGAAGAATAAACTTGATTTCAGTGAACATAAATGGATTAAACTCCCCTATAAAAAGAAAGAAAACACTATTTAGACTTTCAAAACAGAATTCCGACATCACTTGTCTCCAGGAAGTCCATATTAAAAGAGAACAAAATACTATTCTAGAATATTCAAAATTAGGCAAATTATATTCGGCACTTGCAACAGTCAAAAAAAGAGGGGTGGCAGTTTACATAAAAAAAATGGTTAAACCCAAAACTTGTATATACTGATGAAGATGGTAGAATTTTAATAGTGGAAATAAATTCGGGTTATAGGAAAATATTACTTGTAGTAATTTGTAGTAACCCAACATTAACCAAAAAACTTTTTATTCCAAATTACATAAAAAATCGACAGAATTACAATGGGAAAATATTTGCATAATTGGAGACTACAATGCAATAGTAGACAAGAAGAAAGACTACAAAGGTAACAATAGGAAAAAAAATTAGAAGACAACTCCCAGGATCATTTGATGAAATCAGGCAAGAATTTAAATTGGTGGATGGGTGGCGTCATTTAAATCCTGAGGGTAGGCAATATACTTTTTTTTCCAACCCACATAAAACCTGGTCCAGGATCGACATGGCCAGGATGAACCTGGAACTGATTAATGAAACGGCAGAACTAGAAATACTTCCAAATGTGTGGGCAGACCATAACCCATTGGTAATAGAATGGAAAAGGCAAGATAGGAGAAAGAAAGTGAGATGGTCAATAGACCAAAGACTAGTAAATGAAAAAAACTATGTAGAGATGATTGAGAAAGAGCTAAAATATTTCTTTAAGGTTAACCCAAAGGAACAAACATCGATACAAAATTTATGGGAACACCACAAAGGCATATATTAGAGGGTAAACAATAGCTTATGTAGCGAAACGTAATAAAGAAAAAAGAAATACACAAAATTCATTATCCACAAAACTTAAAGAATTAGAGAATAACCTACAGAAAGATCCAAAAGATAATAAATCCAAGGAGGATTTGATCAGGACCAAACATGAAATTAATTTGATAAATCAGGAGGAAATGGCATGTAAAATTAAGATGTCCAAACAAAATTATTTTGAATTTGCTAATAAACCAGGAAGGTGGTTGGCCTATAAACTTAGAAAGGGAAGGACAGAGAGATTAATAGACCAATTAGTAGATGAGAATGGGGAATTGTGTAGTAGGTCTGAAAGAAAAAAAAACATTATTCAAAATTTCTTTACGGAACTATATAAAAAAGAAGAGGTTAAGGTAGAAGACATTAGGGACTACTTGGATGAAAAGAATATGCCAATCTTGTTGGAGGAAGATAAGGCCATGCTAAATGACAAAATAACAATAACAGAAATTAGGAATGCCATCAACAAACAAAAAAAAAACAATAAAACCCCTGGTCCGGATGGAATCCCCTCAGAAATCTATAAAAAATTCCAGGAGTCACTGGAAACAGTAATATTGGATGTGTATAATGAAGCAATGGAGGAAGCAAATATACCGGAAACTTGGAAGGAGGCCTATATAACATTAATTCCCAAAGAAGACGTAGATAAACAATTAATTAAGAATTATAGGCCAATTTCATTATTAAATACCGATTATAAAATATTTGTAACAATCATTGCTGAAAGATTAAAAAAAATATTGAACCACCTGATCCATCCTGACCAGAACGGCTTCTTACCTAATAGGCAAATAAGAAACAATACCAGAATTATATTAAACACCCTTGAATATTATGATATACACATAGAAAAACAATTGGCAATAATATTTATAGATGCTCAAAAAGCCTTCAATAACCTGGATTGGCAATTTATGGTGATGCAATTAGAAAAGATGGGATTTGGAGGAAAATTTATCAAAGAAATCAAAGAAATATATACAGAACAATCGGCAAAATTTTTAGTAAATAATGATTTAACAGAGAAAATAAATATTAGGAAAGGGGTACGCCAAGGCTGTCCCTTATCCCCATTACTATTTATATTAGCTATAGAAATACTGTTAAGATCGGTAAGAAATAATCAAGAAATAAAAGGATTAAAGATAAAAAGGGAGGAATATAAAGGGCAGGCCTTTGCCGATGATATGGCTTATATTTTGGAAGATCCATTGGAGACAGGGCCTATTCTAATCAGGGAGATTGAGAAATTTGGAAAGGTGGCGGGACTTAAAATAAACAAAGAAAAAACAAAAATAATAGTGAAAAACCTAACAGAACATCAAATTATGAAATTGGAGAATATATTGGGCATCAAAACGGCAAAAAAAGTGAAATATCTAGGCCTATGGCTAACTTCAAAATGCAGCTCGATAAAAAAAGATAACTACACCAAATTAATTCAGAAGATTCATAATGATTTAGAGACATGGGCAAAATTACAACTATCTTTACTTGGTAAAATAGCGGTAATCAAAATGAATATCTTACCCAAAATACTATTCTTATTCCAAATTGCTCCTATAAGATTAAAGAAAAGGTTTTTTTACGGAATTGAACAAAATGGTATTAAAATTTATTTGGTCCAAAAACAAGAGCACGAATTAAAACCAAATTACTATATGATAACAGAATGAGAGATGGATTTGGACTACCGGATTGGGAAATCTATTATCGAGCTGCAGTATTAATCTGGATGAAAGATTGAATCACACTTAGAAATCAAAGGATTTTAACAATAGAAGGATTTGACCTCCAAATTGGTTGGCATGCCTTTATATGGGGGGGGGGGGGACACACAAAAATCATACTTATTTTCAAAGCCATGGCAAAAAAGGGGGACACACAAAAATCATACCTATTTTCAAAGACATTGCATAAGAGGTTCCCTGTTAGAAGTTTGGCTCAAAATTAAAAAAGATCATTATCATAAAATTCCCAAATGGTTATCGACGATAGAGGCAATTATTTATCCAAATTTATTGAACTAGGAAAAAATTGTAACATATGAACAACTGCTAGATCACCAAGACAATCTTAAAACAAAACAACAACTTAAATCATCCGCAATAGAATTAGATTGGTGGCATTACCTACAAATACAATCACAATATAAGAACCAAATGGTTATTGACGATAGAGGCACGAATTTATTGAACCAGGAAAAAATTGTAATGTACAAACAACTTCTAGATAACCAAGACAACCTTAAAACAAAACAACAACTTAAATCATCTGCAATAGAATTAGATTGGTGGCATTACCTACAAATAAAATCACGATATAAGAAAGATGCTGCACAATTTGGATTTCAAAATAATCAGGGATTAGATAAAATACTATTGGGCCCAGAAGAAAAAATGATTTCAAAACTATACAATTTTCAATTACAATATGAATTAGCGGAAGAAGTGGTTAAAGAGACAATGATAGCCTGGGCACAACATTTTGGGTACTGAATTCAATTGGCAGAATGGGATAAAATTTGGGAGATAAAGTATAAATTGACTCTGGCGGCATCATACAAGGAAAACATATATAAAATGTTCTATCGCTGGCATCTTCCTCCGGCAAGATTGGCAAAGATGTTTCCGTCATTATCCCCGAAATGTTGAAAGTGTATGAAAGAGCAAGGGACCTACTACCATCTCTGGTGGACATGCCCCAAAACTAAAATATTTTGGAATAAAATAAGAATTTGGCTGGAAGAAATTATACAACAGAAGATTGACTTGAAACCGGAGTTGTTTTTGCTAGGCATCTTCAGAGAAAAATTTTAAAAAGAGGACCGTTATTTAATATTACACATAACTACAGCTGCCAGAATTGCCTACGCCCAAAATTGGAAAAATGACATTATCCCTACATCCGGAATGATTGTTAGAAAAATTTTGAATGTTCTGAGATGTGTAAACTTACAATGGAAATACACGACAAAGAGGAGACAGAATTCTATGATGCTTGGAAGAAATGGTACGAATGGTTAAATCACAATAAAAAACTTCACATTTGGTTATAAAAGGTGAACTATAAACAAATTGTAACTGTTCTTGCTCTCACATTGTATGTAAATAACTAGAGGTATACATAACTAAAATGGAAGAAATAGTTTTTGATTATATAATAGGAGATTTAATCCATTGACTAAAAAAGTAACAGTATAAAATGTAAATACATTTGGAAATGAATTAGCTGTAAAAGTGGTTAGTTTTTGTTTTTATTATGTTTGTCTTTTATGTATTTTTGTATGTTTTGTTTATATGTTGTTTTTATTGGAAAATTTAATAAAGATTATTTTTTTAAAAAAGAAATCACTGTTGTTGACCCCTGCCTGAAATTCCACCTTCGCTGGAGCTCCAGAATTTTCTGCAATGCTGCACAAACAGCAAGATGGAAGCAGAACGAATCTCTTTGTCACACGGCCACATGGTGCAATTACAGAAGCGGCCACCATATTCCATGTGAAAACAACTGAATGAGGCCACTGGTGGCTGCTACCAAAATCGTGCCGGAAGTGTTTGCTAAGCGAAATTGTCCCAACACTTACGGAGTGACATCAGTTTACATATACTTTATAGACTTGTGAATATTGTCAATATAGTGTCTACCACAATTTCCTGCAGCCCTAACACTAACATCACCATGCCTTTCACTCAGTGGTGAAATCTAAAAACTTTCCCTACCAGTTCTATGGGCGTGGCTTGGTTGGCGTGGCTTGGTGGTCATGTGACCGGGTGGCCGTGGCTCGTTGGTCATGTGACTGGGTGGGCATGGCTTGGTGATCATGTGCCCAGGTGGGCGTGGTGTCAAAAACAACTATCACACTTTACACAAAAATAACACAAAAGCTACACAACTGACTCACACACAATGCAAAAGCAGCTGGACTTCACACAAAATGGCCCCTGCAACAAGCAGGAACCTCACAGAGAGCTCAAAAAACAACAAAACACTTTACACAAAAATAACACAAAAGCTACACAACTGACTCACACACAATGCAGAACCAGCTGGACTTCACACAAAATGGCCCCTGCAACAAGCAGGAACCTCACAGAGTCACCGTTGGGGTAACTATCACACTTTACACAAAAATAACACAAAAGCACTTAGACTTATATACCGCTTCATAGTGCTTTACAGCCCTCTCTAAGCGGTTCACAGAGTCAGCATATTGCCCCCAACAATCTGGGTCCTCATTTTACCCACCTCGGAAGGATGGAAGGCTGAGTCAACCTTGAGCCGGTGAGATTTGAACCGCTGAACTGCAGCTAGCAGTCAGCTGAAGTAGCCTGCAGTACTGCACTCTAACCACTGCGCCACCTCGGCTCTAAGCTACACAACTGACTCACACACAATGCAGAAGCAGCTGGACTTCACACAAAATGGCCCCTGCAACAAGCAGGAACCTCACAGAGTCACCGTTGGGGTCGAATAGGTAGTAAAAAATGCTTTAAAAAAGTTTTTAAAAAATGGTTCCCCCACTCAGCTGATTGTCACAGCTGAGCGGGGGAACCTTTTTTTTTTTTTTTACTTTTTAAAAGCATTTTTTACTACTGGTTCTGTGAACCGGAAGCATTTGTTACTATGGGTTTGGGCGAACCGGCCCAAACCGGTAGCATTTCACCCCTGCTTTCACCCCAATGAATCCTTTCCCTGGCTGCCCAATCCCAGGCTCCCATCCCTGGTGACCCTTCCCATCCGTCCCTCCCCCACTGCCTCTCCCTAGGCAATTCACTGTCGGACAATTTCCTGAACAGATTTACCATGTGGAACAATTAGCCATGTGCATCTCAACTGTTGCCAGACCAAATCCGGTCCCAGAAGATCCTTCCCACCACACTGAACTCCTCCTCCTTTGCTGCCTGCTGGAATTAGGGTCCCTTCCCCATTCTCTTTGTCTTCTCCCACGTAAGGTTGTTCAAGGTGAAAAGGGATTGGGACCAGGTGGACTGGAGCAAGTAAAGGGTTGGCAAATTTGGGAGGTGACTGGTGATCCCAGTGGACACACCTACGGGGTGCTTGCTAGATTAGAGGCTGCTTCCAGAGAGGGGGCTCCCTTTGACTCCCTGTGAGCTGCCCTCCTTCAGTCTCATCTTCTTCCCTCCACGAGTGATTGAGAATTTTGCTCCCCCCCCTATAGTTTTATGGAAAGCACAATCCTGCTTGCACCCACAGTGGGCTACAGCTCGTGCACCCTTCATTGCAAACTGGACACACTGGGCCACAGCAGGAGTGATCGTGCTTGCCCCTCAACTCCCTGTGAGCTTCCCCCCTTTGGTTGAGGAGGATGGAGTGAGCACGAGGGCAGGAAAGGTTCTGTCCCCACCTTGTGGCATTCAACCCAGAGCTTCAGTTTCCTACCAATAATGAACTCACCAGGCCTATAGTAGCTGTCCTCTAACTGGATATAATCCCAGAACACACAAATGTGTTGCAGCCTCTTCGGTGTAGTTGGAGCCAGGAGCCAGAAGAGCATCAGCATCTGCAATAGCATGACTCCTGCCCTGTGATTCTTCCCTCCTGGAAGAGAAACCAAGTTTTATGCAGAAACTTATTTGAAGGTTGTTGTTGTTGTTTTTATATAAATTTTTTATTATATACACAAAAACATTACATAATGCACAAACATACATTGTTAGGAATTGTTAGGACTCTGTCCAAACGGTTGGGTTGGTTAATATAAACAAGCCACAAATCACTGTTTAAATGTATATATGTAATATTGCTTTAAATGCATTGTTGCATTCTGACTGGCAGTAACGGCCATAAGAGGGAGCTAGAGAACATGGTTAGTTCTCTCTCTTTTGCTGATTCATTGCTGAAGTGACTTCGTGTCTGAGAGTAAGCTCTGTGTGTAGCTAACTATCTGTGATAGTTGAAATCTTTGCTGATTAAGACAAAGAAAGGCTGGTAAGAAGACTGCTGTACTTCTGAATACTGACTGACTAAACGTGTATGATTCGGACTGTTATTTGGACTGTGCTATTTCTTTAAGTAAACTACTTTTATACACTTTAACGTATCTGTTTATTGACTGAATCATTACTTATATCTACTGCAACATTTTGGTGAACTGTACAAGCCTTCAGGGCCCAGAGGTTACTCTGCACAATTCCTTAACAGGAATCATAATTCCTATTTTAGTTATAGGACAAGATCAGTCCACAAAATTTTTATATACTTATATTTTAAATATTTTTGATATCTTTGTAAGTCAATTCCATACCTATTTATTCTATATATATCAACTTTCTGGTCCACGTTTTATCCTCTTTCCTATATCTCTTTTCTGGATTTCTTTAATACATATTATCTCTTCAATTTCTATATACCTTTATTTACACATAGATCTTTTTCCATTTTATTACAATTTTATATACACATCTAACAAGTCATTATTTGCACATTCTGTACTATTGAATCCCTATTTTTTAACCATACATAAGACCTGTTCCGGGGTAAATAATATTCTGATTTTTCCTTATTTTGCTCCAAACATTACTTCCAAGGAAAAAAAAAGATTTCTAGTTTCCTATCAGTCTATTATTTTTCTTATAATAATATTACTTCTATATCAAGTTTTCTTAGTTTTATAAAAATTTTGTGCCTCTTATTTTGGTGCATTAATTCTATTAATATTAATAAAAATCATTCTGATTACTTCTCCCGCTTCTATTTGTATTGTTTTCTTGTAGCTCTGGTTTCTCTTAATACTCTACTTGTTATTCCTTCTTGTTCTATCTTCTTTTTTTCTTGTATTCTTTTTTCTCCCCTATCATTCTCTCTTTCTTCTATAACTTCTTCTTCTCGGCTTGTACTTTCCAGTTCTTCATTGCTTTCTTCTTTGCTTCTTTCTTCACCTTCCGTCACAAAGTAGCAATAGCAGTAGCAATAGCAGTTAGACTTATATACCGCTTCATAGTGCTTTACAGTCCTCTCTAAGTGGTTTACAGAGTTAGCATATTGCCCCCAACAATCTGGGTCCTCATTTTACCCACCTCGGAAGGATGGAAGGCTGAGTCAACCTTGAGCCGGTGAGATTTGAACCGCCGAACTGCAGCTAGCAGTCAGCTGAAGTAGCCTGCAGTGCTGCACTCTAACCACTGTGCCACCTCGGCTCAGTGTGTATCTTTCATAGAATTCCTGGGCCTATGAAAGTATCTTTCATAGAATTTCTGGGCCTTTTCAATTGAGACTATTTGGATTTTTTTTCCCCTGCCAAGTTACTAAAATACCTTCTGGTACCAACCATCTAAATGGCTCTTTATATTATATAAGCTGGGATGTTAAAAATTGGTATTGCCTTCTCATATTCCGTACTCTTTTTGGTATTTGCTTTAGAACTATTATTTCTTTTCCTTTATAAGTATATGTTTCTTCTCTTGGTTTTTTATAGATGTTATCCCTAGTTGTCCTTTTTGTGAATTTTACGTGTATTTCTTTTGGAAGTTTGTGCCTTCTTGCATAATTTGTGTAAACTCTATAAGCCTCGTCTATATCACTCATCATGTCTTGTTTATTAGTTTGCATCATTTCAGCTAAAATTTCTGCTATCTTTTCACCTACATTTTCTTCTCTCTCTTCCTGAATATTTTGAAATCTTAAGTGATAGGAGGTCCTCTCCATCTCTAAAAATACGATGGACTGTTCAAGTTCTCTGTTTATTGTTATTAGTTTCTGTTCTATAGATTCTACTTTCTTATCTGTCTTTTCCATTTTTGTTTCTACTATTTTTATTTTACGTTCATTTTCTGTTGTGCTATTTTGAATTTTCTCAATTTTATCATTCATGTTTTTTATATCTTCTTTCATTTCTCCCATCTCTGTTTTAATTTCTAAATGATGTATTTTTGTTTCTTCGTGATTATTTGTTATAGTTTCCTGTGTTTTGTTTATGGATTCTTGTGTCTTTGCCATAATTTCTTGTATATTTTGCAACATTAACTGCATGCTTTGCATGGTCACTGCTGAACTTTCTTTTTCAGCTCCTAGCATGGTTTCAATCGATCTTTGTGTAGAGGGTGCAGGAGATGTTATGGCTGGGTTTAGTGTTGTTTTCTTCCCTGTTTTTGTTATTACACTTGTACTGTACTTGTCATTTTTAAACTTTGCACAATTTTATCCCATATGCCACTCATATATCAAATTTCTATTAGTTAAAGTATTCCCTAACCCTTTTACGTTACTGCTGAACCCTTTTAATTTTTAACTGTCACTCTAATTTATTTTAATTACTAATTCTTTACTTATCTTACAGATTCTCTAACAACTATCAATATTGTAACATATAATATTTTTTTGTAACTTTAACTAATTTATTACAGCTTAATACTTTAATAAATTAATTAGGTAGTTAGTCTATTATAAATCCCCTTAATTATTATATATAATAATATTTAGAAATATACAGAATATGTTGAAAGCTATATTGTAAAGAAAGAGAAAAGAGAAAATCTAGAAAAACATAATACCTATCAATCTGTTTGTTATTTGATATCAATCAAAGTCCCATTACTTGTGGTGAAAAATTTACTTAGTCATTAATAAACATTACTGTCTCTTCCAATTCTGTATAGCCATTGATCTAGAGTGTCCTCCTTCTGATCAAATATTCAGTTTGTTGTTTATTATCCTCTTTTACAATGTCAGTTATCCTTTAAGTTTTTAAATCCAAAGAAAGTCAAATATCAAATTGTCCCAGAGTCCAGTTCTATAAATTTCTTTTTTCTCTTTACGTTGTTTGCAGCCAGCTTTCCTTAATGGCTTCTCTTCCGGAAGTATGACTCTCACTTTCACTTCTTAATTCCTCCGTCTTTAATGCTTATTCTATTATAAACCTCCTTAATTCTATAACAACGTTTGGAAAGCTATATAATATATTTAACACAATATATAGATAAAGAGGAAAGAAGAAATCCAACCAAAAAATAAAAAGTAATACTTATCGGTCTTTTTTACCAGTTAATATCAATCATAGTCCTGTTTGTTGTAACAAAGTTTTTGCTTAGTCACGTATAAGGCTTACTGTCTCTTCCATTGTGTATAGCTATTAATTTTAATTGTCCTTCTTCTTGTCAAATATTCCTTTAGCTGTTTATTGTCCTCTTTTGCAATATAAGTTGTCTTTTAAATCTTTATGTCCAAAAAAAAAGTCAAATATCAAATTTATCCTCAAATTCAGTTCTGTAGATTTTTTTTTCTTTCTCTCTGAGTTATTTGCAATCCACTTTCTTTAATGGCTTCTCTTCCGGAAGTGTGACTCTCACTTTCACTTCTTAATTCCTCCGTCTTTAACATTTACAATGTTTCAAGTTTAAAGCTACAGATCTTCCAATTTCCCAGTAAAAAGAATGTATAACAAGTTTATAACAAAAGGAAATCCAAAATAATTCCTCTTTCCACTTTTACTCTGACTTCTCCATTGTCGTTTCTGTTCTTTCACATTTGTGTGCTGTCAATTCTTATTCAAATTCAGCTTCATTATCATCAAACGCCGCTTAATCACTTTTAGAGCCTCGTTCTTAACGCACAGTTTAATTCTTTGTTGTCATTCTCACCAAATATCCAAAGGTTTTAATGATTTAGTTTCTTCTGATCTTCGCTATAAAAATCCCTCTTCTGCTTCCTGCTGTGTGGGTGTCTTTGCTCTGGACCTGTCAAAAGAGGCAGGTTTTCTCCAGATGGTTTTGGGGGAGTTCTCCTGAGTGAACGGATGTCTGCGTCACACCCGCTCACTCTCCAGAGTTTCCCCCACAAATTTGCAGATCTCTACGGGATCTGCAATGCCCTGAGTGGGCATCTGACTGCAGATATTCGTGCTGTGGGTCCGGAGATCGTCCCCACAGCACGCAACCGCTAAGATGATCGCCACCGGAAGCCTGAAGGTTGTTTTTGAAATATCATTGGAAATTTAGCAGATCATTCACCAGAATGGGAAAAAAACCATGTTTGTGTTTCTTGTAATGCACAGAGCAGATGGAGTCATGGTGAAGTTGTGAATTTGACCTCCATAAAACTGACCTCCTTTATACAAGACGGAGTTTGGCCTGGGCCATAGTTGGTCAGCTAGTAAGAGTGCTAATGGGGTTTGGTGGCACATGAGAATCAGTTGTACCCTTGTAACTGTGAGCAATGCTTGGATGGAAGGACTAGTTTATTTTAACCGCAGGGCAGCAGATGAAATTAGAAACTGGAGTAACAGAGAATGTGTGCATCCTGTTATGTGGTTCTCTCCTTCATCTGAAAGTGGATCCATTCAGTGTTGGTTGGTGGGAAGAGATTGAGCCTAATCCACCAACTTTCAGTGTGCATGAATAAGACCTTCTCAGTTGACATCAGGGACCATTCGTATGCTGGTGATATTCAATTTTATAACCACGGAACAACCAAGCAGTGCTGTCAAGGTTTTTCCCTCGTGCATGAAGGCTGTTGGATGGGGAGGAACAGTCATGATTTAAATCTTTGGCTGTTTTTACAGAGGAATAGAATCAGGATCACTATAATAGAATCAGGATCATTATAAAGTGTTAGTATCACTTTATAATGCCTTGTTAAGAACACACTTGGAATACTGCATCCAGTTTTGCTATGATATAAAAAAAAGATATTGAAGCTCTAGAAAGAGTGCAGAGAAGAGCAAGAATAATGATTAGATGGCTGGAGACGAAAAACTAAGATGAACGATTGCAGGAACTCATGTCCTAAAGGTGATTTTTCAAGAGGCAACTGGACTTTCTGTTTTTCTTTGAAGGCATTTTGCTTCTTATCCAAGAAGCTTCTTCAGCTCTGACTGGATGGTAGGGAATGGAAAGATATGAATCCAATGCAAGGATATTAATCCTTCCATTCCCCATCATCCAGTCAGAGCTGAAGAATCTTATTGGATGAGAAAGGAAATGTCTTCAAAGGTAAACCAGAAAGTCCAGTTGCCTCTTGAACAACCACCTTTGGGACAACCATGACCTGGATGACTGAGAATCTCCATTAACAGATTACAGATTAACAGAGTTGGAAGGGACCTTGTAGGTCAAGCAGGAGACCCTACACCATTTCTGACAGATGGCAGTCCAGTCTCTTCTTGAAAGACTCCAGGGATGAAGCTCCCACAACTTCTGAAGGCAACTTCTGTTCCATTGGTTGATTGTTCTCACTGTCAGAAAATTTATCCTTATTTCCTGGTTGAATCTCTCCTTGTTCAGTTTCCATCTATTATTCCTTGTCTGGCCTTCAGGTGCTTTGGAAAATAGCTGGATTCTCCTCTCTCTGTGGCAGCCCCTCAAATATTGGAACACTGCTATCATGTCTCCCCTGGTCCTTCTCTTCTCTAGACTAGACATACCCAGTTCCTGTAACCGTTCTTCATATGTTTTAGTCTCCAGTCCCTTAATCATCCTGGTTGCTCTTCTCTGCACTTTTTCTAGAGTCTCAAAATCTTTTTTATATTGTGGTGACCAAAACTGGATGCAGTATGCTAGGTGTGGCCTTACTAAGGCTTTATAGAGTGCTTTTAATACCTCCCTTGATCTTGATTGTATCCCTCTGTTAATGCAATTTAGGATTGCATTGGCTTTTTTGGCTGCCCCTGCACACTTTTACTTGGTGGTCTTTAATGTCATCAACTATATGTCACAGGACTGGGTGATTGACAGATTCCTCCTGAATTTAGTTAGGAAGCTGGGATAATGGTCTGTTAGAGTTTGTTGCATAAATCAAATCCAGAAGCACACACAGATAACTGATTCAGCTGGATTCATTAACTTCTCTATATACATAATAATATTTATTTATTTATTATTTATTTATTTATTAATAAAATTTGTATGCCGCCCAACTCCCAAAGGACTCTGGGCGGCTATACAAATATATATACAATACCACAAGTAGTTCTTCCAAGTAAACACAAGGCAGGAGAGAGCAGTTAGTTTCATTTCAGAGTTCAGAGCAGACAAGTCCAGACATATGCAGCAGTACAGCAGAGAGCAGTTAGTTTCATTTCAGCAGAGCAGACAAGTTCACACTGGTTTCAGTTTCGTTTCTGAGCTTCTGCACAGACTCAGTTGCCTAAGCCATGCCCAGACGTCTTCCTTAAGTTTCTATTTCCAAAACAGCCCTCATTGGCTGACCCAGTTTGCCTATTCATTGGCTGACCTTGTTACCATGCCCTATTCCAGTTGATGAATATACTCTGACATGGTTATGCCCTGAATGACCTTGCCGGGAACATATACTCATTAAGGAGATTAATTGTCATCCTGGGCATGGGTTGAATTATTCCTGTGGAGACTCTCTATGCACAGAGATCTCATAGACGACCATCATTTACCATGGATGTCCAAGAGATGAAATGTCATGATATATTATTAATATACTGCAAACAGTGATGACATACTTTGCTCGTCCCTCTGAGGAAAATTCTGCCTGACATTGATGAGGAAGTATACCGTGTTTCCCCAAAAATAAGACCCTGTCTTATATATTTTTTGAACCCTGAAATAAGCGCTTGGCCTTATTGCCACACACTCAAAAGCCCGATTGGGCTTATTATCAGGGGATGTCTTATTTTGGGGGAAACAGGGTAGCAGATCTGGATGTGAGGGGGATTTAAACTCTACCCTTTCAAAAATAATGGAATAGTGGTAGGCAATTCTATAAAGCCTCAGATATCTAAGGAAACCACCATATTGGCTTAAAAACACTAATACTGATCACATCACAGGTGGCGCAGTGGTTAGAGTGCAGTACTGCAGGCTACTTCAGCTGACTGCTAGCTGCAGTTCGGCAGTTCAAATCTCACCGGCTCAAGGTTGACTCAGCCTTCCATCCTTCCGAGGTGGGTAAAATGAGGACCCAGATTGTTGGGGGCAATATGCTAACTCTGTAAACCGCTTAGAGAGGGCTGTAAAGCACAGTAAAGCGGTATATAAGTCTAAGTGCTATTGCTATTGCTATTGTTATCCCCTTAAAATATAAACTTAAAAAATGAACTAAATTAAAAGGAATAAAATGAGAAAAATTCCTCCGTAAAAATTAACATATCTTTATGAACAAGGTTTCCATCAAATCAGAGCACTGGACATCACTGAGGAGTCTTTGAAAACATGGTAAACAAACACTGGATGATAGTTGCTGGCCACAGCTAAATTGTAACTATTTGCAGCACTTGGTAAGGAATTCTTTAATGGACAAGTTCCTCCTTCTTGTCAACATTTTTTTTTAAATTATCACATTCTAAACATGCCTCAAAAACAAATATAAATTAGTCAATCCATGCATTAGTTAGAAATTCTTGTTTCTTACTATATTTTCTTTACAATTCAGGTCGGGCCTCAGAAGAATAATGTAGCATTTGGGGAAAAAGATACAAGTCAAGAGAGCAGCTCCAGAGGCCAAAATGGAGAAGATCTCCACAGCCACCATGGACTTCCCTTTGGTGCTCAGGTAGGTGGGGAGGAAAGTGATCCAAACGCTGCAAAAGACCAGCATGCTAAAAGTAATGAACTTGGCTTCATTAAAACTATCAGGCAATTTCCTAGCTAGAAATGCCACTGTGAAACTGATGAGGGCCAAAAAGCCTAGATAGGCAAGGACAATGTAAAACATTAAAGCTGAACCTTCCTTGCATTGCAAGATGATTTCTCCAAACAAGAAGTGAAAGTCCCAGCTGGGAAACGGGGGAGAGGTTCCCAGCCAGGTGGCACAAAGAAGTGCTTGGACCAGAGGACAGAATATGACAATGGAGTTGGTCAGTGGTTTTCCTAAGAGTTTCCTTGTCTTGTTCCCTGGTTTGGTGGCCATGAAGGCCAAAACCACCATGACAGTTTTTGCCAACACAGAGGAAACTGCAAGGGAAAAGAGAATGACAAAGGCAGATTGTTGTAAGAGACAGGTGACGTTCCCAGGTTCACCAATGAAAAGGAAGGAACATAGGAAGCAGAGGAGGAGGGAGACCAGAAGGATGTAGGTGAGATCTCGGTTGTTGGCCTTGACAATTGGTGAGTCATGATGTTTATAGAAAATCATGAGTACTGCAGATGTGATCACTGAGAGAAAAAGAGCAAGAAAAACTAAGGTGTATCCCAGGGTCTCTTGGTAGGCAAGGAAATGGATCTTCTTGGCAATGCATTGGTCCTTGTCCTTGTTGGGGTATTGGTCTTCTGGGCAAGGGTCACAGTGGGCTGCATCTGAAATCAAGAGTCTGTTTAAGTATTTCAGGGTCATCTACCATGCCCATTATCCCTACTTTAGAGAACATATGAGTGTTGCCTCTCTGTTGTTGGCCTAAAGGGAGTGATGAAAGAATTCATTATGCAATTTATGGGACATCAAAAAGAACAAATAATCCTTCATTTATGATGATCCTGACTAGCCAGTGATGAGGATTTGTTCAGTTGCAGCTATCCATTTACTGTGCACTTCTATGGGTAATGTGGCTTTTAGTTTGAGATTGCTGCCTGTTTTTTCCCTCACTTTATAATGGAACCCATAGAAGACTGACAGATCTGTTATCCAGGAATGCTGCTGTTTTGTTTGTGTGTATATTATCCCTGTCTCTGCTTTGTACTTCAAATCTGTTCATTCAGACTTTTTTGATCCCTCCTACTCTATGAAAGAGACATAGATAGATGGATCTCCTCTTTCTCTGGCAGTTCTATTTCCTCAGAGGTTGATAGAGCTGATGGAAGATAAATGCACCAAATGATAAAAATTAAAGCTTGGACTGCACACCCCACTTCCTCAGGCCAAGATTGGAAGTTAGTTTTCCCAAATGGATGTTAGAGTTGGAGTGGAAATGCATGTTGTGGATTCACAAATTGTGCTCTAAATCTATCCTGCAAGCAATTGCTGAGGATTAGGAAAGGTGTCCTCTGTGGCCAGGGCAGTTTACTGAAAGGTTCTGCTGAAAAGTATGAGTGGGTGTCAATCTCATCAGAAATGACAACAATAACACAAATATATTGATTTAATGAATGTCTTCCTTGATTCTGGAGGATTAAGATTTGAAGTCTGGTCTACCTGTCTGATTAGAAAATGTCCCTTCTGGACAAGCGTCACACTGGTAGCAGCAAACCTGCTTGCCCTCTGGAACTCTTCTCCTCTCTCCTGCATGGCACCTCTTCATGCCACACCTGGCAAAGGGGATAGTCTGAAAGAGAAATAGTTGAAATTTATTTATTTATTTATTAGTTAAATTTCTATGCTGCCCAACTCCCGAGGGACTCTGGCGGCTTACAAGAGAAATATATAAAAAAAACATTTAAAAACATTATAAAAACATTTAAAAAACAATTTAAAAACCCATGCACACCCTTTCATGGCCTGATCTCGCAGGATTACAACAGCGAGATCAACAGCCCCAGGCCTGCCAGAAAATCCAGGTCTTCACAGCTTTCCGGAAGGCCAATAGGGTGGTGGCAGTCCGGATCTCAGGAGGTAACTGGTTCCAGAGGGCTGGGGCAGCCACAGAGAAGGCCCTCCCCCACAGGCCCACCAGCCGGCACTGTTTAGCTGACGGGACCCGGAGGAGACCAACTCTGTGAGATCTTACTGATCGCTGGGAGCTATGTGGTAGAAGGCAGTCTCGAAGATAGCCTGGTCCTGAGCCATATAGGGCTTTAAAGGTAATAACCAACACCTTGAATTGTGC
The DNA here is from genome assembly GCA_003457575.1 of Thermophis baileyi. Lineage (NCBI taxonomy): Eukaryota > Metazoa > Chordata > Lepidosauria > Squamata > Dipsadidae > Thermophis > Thermophis baileyi. The sequence continues at coordinate 77,678 of QLTV01003777.1, forward strand.
ACGGAGACCAATAGGGAGCCAGTGCAAATGACCTGAGCAATGAACATGCTTCTTTAATTTGTTCCCACAATCCCATTTCTATGTCCAGAATCTCTTCTAACAACATTGTTCACCCTTGTCGATCAAAAACAAGGAACAGCCACTAGGGAATTCAGGCCAGTGGCACTCCCAACAGATGCTGGAGATTGGAACTGGGATCTCGATTTCACAGAAGATGCCGTTGAAAAGGCACTACGCAACCTAAAACCATTTCTATCAATTGGCCCTGATGGATTATGTGCCTACTTCCTAAAAAAAGCTCTCAACCACCATAGCAGAACCACTTAGCGTAATCTATAGAATATCTTCCAGAACAAAGCTCCTTACCTAACTTATGGTCACTAGCCACAGTCATCCCTATCTTCAAAAAGGTTGACCCCAGCCTAGTTGACAATCACAGACCAATCTCATTATGTTGCGTCACCTGCAAAGTCATGGAATCAATCATAAACCAATCCATTACCCTCCACTTAGAGACTAACAACCTACTTTCTAACAAGCAATTTGGCTTTAGAAAAAAATTGTCCTGCAATCTGCAACTCTTACACTGCAAAAACATATGGACTTCACAACTTGACCAGGGTAAAACAATAGACACAATTTATATAGACTTCTGTAAAGCCTTTGATTGACTGGTGCACGACAAACTACTTCTAAAGCTAAAATCTTATGGCATTTCCGGTTCCCTGCATAAATGGATAGCTGAGTTTCTATCAAAGAGGCAACAAGTAGTCAAAATAGGAAATGCCCTATCAAACCCTGCACCTGTTAACAGTGGTGTCCCCCAGGGTAGCGTTTTAGGACCCACACTCTTTATACTTTACATAAACGACCGAGCGTACTAGGACCAACACTCTTTATACTTTATATAAATGACCTTTGCGATCACATTATAAGCAACTGCGTTCGCTTCGCCGATGATGTAAAACTTTTTAACACCACCGACAACACTGCTACCCTTCAAAAAGACCTCGACTTTGTGTCAGAATGGTTGAACAACTGGCAACGCCAAATCTCAACCAACAAGTGCTCTGTCTTACACATTGGAAAAAAATCAGAACACAAAATACAAGCTGGGTGGATACGAACTAGTAGACGACCCTCACTCTGTCAAAGACCTTGGAGTACTCATCTCAAATGATCTAAATGCCAGAGCTCACTGTAACAGCATTGCCAAAAAAGCATTAAGAGTTGTTAACCTAATCTTGCATAGCTTCTTCTCCGGTAATATTGGACTGCTAACTAAGGCATACAAAACTTTTGCTAGACCAATTCTTGAATACAGCTCATCTGTCTGGAACCCGCACTACATATCGCACATTAATACAATCGAACGAGTCCAGAGATATTTCATGAGAAGAGTCCTCCATTCCTCTGCTCACAACAGAATACCTTATGCCACCAGACTTGAAATTTTGGGCATAGACAACTTAGAACTATGCCACATTTGGTATGATCTAAGCATAGGTCATAAAATTATCTGCCACAATGTCCTACCTGTCAATGACTACTTCAGCTTCAACCACAACAATACACGAGCACACAATAGATACAAACTTAAGGTAAACCGCTCCAAACTTGATTGCAGAAAATACGACTTCAGTAACAGAGTTGTCAATGCCTGGAATGCACTAGCTGACTCTGTGGTTTTTTCCCAAACCCCCAAAACTTTAACCTTAGACTGTCTACTGTCGACCTCACCCCATTCCTAAGAGGTCTTTAAGGAGCGTGCATAAGCGCACCAGCGTGCCTACTGTCCCTGTCCTAATATCCCCATGTATTAAATAAATAAATAAATAAATAAATAAATAAATAAATAAATAAATAAATAAATAAATAAATAAATAAATAAATAAATAAATAAATAAATAAATTTCTAAAAAAAGAACCATGAGAATAGAACTGAGCGTCAATGGTCCATGGAATTAACTGTTGGTTGCTGTAATTGCATCCTGTGTTTCAAGCAGATAGTGTTCCCAAGCCTAACCCTTTGTGGAGTGAAACAAATCAGACCTCAAATGTGCTACACGCAAAGCAGATTTTTCACCAAATGACTGCCATGATTTATTTATTTATTTGTTTGTTTGTTTGTTTGTCAAACATGTACAAGATAGCAGGTATAGGTATAAACATAAACATAATCAAGGTGAATACAGATAGATGAGGACAATAGGACAGTAGGACAGGGACGGTAGGCACGCTGGTGCGCTTATGCACGCCCCTTACTGACTCAATTGATTATTTTTCAAGTTAGGAAGATGTTCTGCATCTCAGGAAGAGAATGAATCTTTGCCTGAACTTACAACATTTCCTTGCAGCTCACCTTTGTGGCCCAGACAATTCCATCAGATTTAATGGTGAAATCTTGGCCTTGGGGAGCCTCAGGATTTACTTGCCCAACTTTTATGGGGACAAAAGATTGATTGGGGAGGAAAACCCAGTTGAGAAGATCATAACGAGCAGATCCCAGTCCATCTTCTGAGAAGGAGACTTCATCTCCAGCACTGTTGTTGAACTGCACATTGCTCAAAAAGGGAAGAATCTGAAATAAAAGAGACCTTCAGAAATAGGAATACTTGGTTAGAGCTACAGTTATGGCTTCTATCAGAACATGGTGACCATCTTGAGAAGATGAATTTATGTCTGAAAAGCTAGAGGAGTTCTCTTGGTGGAGAACTGAGGAATCTGCAGTAACTCCAAATATTTAACTCTTAAACTACAAATGTTTTTTCTTTATCACTGGTCCTTTGTATCATGGTTTCTTCAAATCAAGCTTTATCAGAATAAGTACATTGAAAGAATTAATGCCACATTCCAAAATTAATCATATGCTTTTCCTCCTGTGATATTTGATTACATGTAGTTTTAAATATTTACTTTGTCCCTAGGTCTTGAAACTGATAAATTCACTTTAGCAACGATGAAATAATTTGTATGAGAACAGAGTACAATTCCTCTGATTTTCTCTATCTGAAAATCGAACAGAGCACACTGCAGGAACCATGTTTGATGAAATGGAGTCAAGGAAAAGGAAGTTCTTGCCCTGCATTGTCTCTTCACTGTTCAGAGAAGTTCAATGTCTATCCATTAAGACTATTTTGAGTCCTGCTTTACGTGCTCAGGTGGACCAAGATTTGCTGCATTCACACAACAAGCTGAGCAGTGCAATAAATGTACAACTGAACAAATTGGGTGGGGTCACATAGGGTGTTAACCGATAGAAACATAAACCAAGGTTAAAATGAATTGAGTGTCTTTTTACAAGTTGGATTTGGGTTACATGCTGAGGGAAACGGAGGTTGTTCTGCAAATATACCAAGTAGGACTTCTACTGACTTCTTGAAGCTTCTTTCTCAAACACAGCCAGATTGTTGTTGTGGTCTCAGCTGACATCTACTTCCTCTCATGGTTTCCTCCTGAAACTCAGGCAACCATTAAAGACTTTCAGGAATTTACGAAGGTCTTTCTTCAATAGATCTTATGGATCTTATGGACTGTTTATTTCTCTTTTTCCCCCTCTCTAACCTCTTCCAACAAAACATTATTCCTAATTCACATTTTTCCTAATAATTGCTTTTAATATGTTTTCCTTTCTGAGGAAGCCACAGAAATTACCTGCCATGACTGGACATTTGAGATCCTCTTCCCAAACCTCATCACAGTCGATCGGGCTCTGGATCCATACATTGCATGTAAAGCGTGTGCCACAGCATAAATGGCATTATAGATATTGTAACTTTCACCTGTCATGCTTGTTTCAAAAATGTAATTGGGCAGATTCTGCACATTCTCCTTTCCTGTACATTGTTTTTTCCCCTTTGGAGGGATCTTGCCTGGTTTGTGAATCTTGCAGTCAAAGACATGTTCCCATCATAGAGGGAGAAAGACATCTCCTTGTGGGTTCAAGGGGTCTAAAGACAGAACAAAATGACTGAATTCTGAAACATCCTCGGTGTGGTCCCTGAAATGCAAGACTCCATGGAAAGACTTTACAAATAGCAAGGTGTCTTCAGATTCCTTCACACTAAGTTTCCAATGGGAGGTTAAGATCCAAACATTCTGAAATGTTGCCTTCTTCGATTTTTTATGGAGAAACAAAATTGTCTGTACACTTAAACTACAATCATAGTCTCCAAACAGAATAATCGCTTCAGTTTTTGACCAAGCCTGTATATTGAGAACTAATTTTTTCACTATAATCTCAACATCATCTGATTTCAACCTTTCAGTGAAGGCCAGGCAGATCTCCTTCTCCTTGAGTATTGGCATCAGAGTTGAAGTGAAATGTTCTCCTCTGTCATCTTCAGGGGCCAAAAGTCCAACCCAGTTCCAGTGGAAATACAAGAGCAGCTGGACTAAACCCACATACTGAGGAGATTCCTTGGGATTAATCCGGAAGAAGGAAGGATGAACTCTTCTCTCTCCCTGAGAGAACTCAAAGCCAACACCGAGCTGGAGAAAAAGAGATTCATCTTTCAAAGACAAAGTAAAGTCTTATGGCAACTTTAGGAGTCACTATTGGCTTTTGCTCCACCAGTCAGGCTGACTCACTCTGAGTGGCAAGCTTAATCTCCTTCCCTTCTTAGGAAGAGCCACCACTTACACATCTTGACGGGTTGTGGTACATCAGAAGACAAGAGAAGAAACCAACAACCTGATACAGAGAATAAATGTCACTAAAATTGTGGCTACCCTTTTATGAAGAATAAACAAAGATTCACAGGCTCATGATGTGCCTCCCCCAAACTACCTTTAATTTCCTCTTGGCTTATGTGTGTGTTTTGATCTTTGTCTACTCCATATTGTATCCAGTGGAGCTCTCTTACCTGTGGGACCTTAAAGGTGCTGAAGATGGAGGCCATCTGCCTTGAGAATTTGGAGCTGAGACCCCCAATGACGGAGAGCAGAGTGTCCTGCAGGTCACATTTGTAACCTGGAACCACTTGGCCTTGTGAGGAGAGCATGGAGAGGCTGTTTATGGAAACATACATCTCCCTCTGGCAATGGAAATAGATGTGGAAGCCAAGGGTGAAGTTGGGGAGCAGAAGAAAATCCTTATTGACCTCGGAGACAGAAAACATCAAGGCAAGGAACTGCTGGTAGTTACCAGGTATGAGCCTGTAGTGAGTAAAAGATTGGGGGACATTACAGGAAAGCTTGTGTGTGCTAATAGAGTTGCTTCACTGTTTGGTGGGGCGCTGGGGCAGCAACTCCCAAATTTTATTGGGTTTTGGGTGGTTTTTTAAAGTATTTTTTTTGGCTAAACTTGGATGGCTTTGTGAGAAAAGAGACAAGCCTTTCCATCCATATCATGGACCGTTTTTTATCCCTCGGTCATCCCTTCCATATTCACTTTGCTGCAGTGGCTGAAATCTTTTCCAATTGCTCCCCTTTCACCATAATAATTTAAGGTCTCTTCTGTAGCAGCTTCTTCAGGTGTGGTAAACATTGCTGAGCACAGGACTACAATGTGGGGCCACCTCATAGATTTACTGAAGGCCAATATTCATCAGCAATGCTGATTCCAACTCTGAGAGGGATTTTTCTATCTCTTGAACATTGGTAGAGGATTGAGCTTCTATTTGAGTTTTGGACCACAAGTTACTGTTCAGATTAATATTATATTTCGAGTTCTTCACTAGGCCAGCACAGCTTCCCTCCTCATTTTTGCTGTTCATCATCTTCTTGTGAAGAGGTTGAGAATTCCAGCCTGTTTGAACAGTTTGCTATTTTATTGAGAAAAACACAAAATGTGCACTACACCAGGACAGTGCAAAATACTAGAATAATTATTTCTGAAAAGGGTCACAGAATTAAAAGCAAAGAGAACATTTGTCTGCATGTTTCTCCTCCAACTGAAACTTACGCATGACGTATAAGGAGATTCACTGTATTAAAGTCTGGGACAGAAGACTTATAAGTAGTTCCCAAGGGCAAATTCCCACCAATAATGAGATCACCAGGCCTATAGTAGCTGTCCTTTAATTCAATATAATTCTTGAATACACACAGGGTTCTCAGCCTCTTTGCTGTGGTTGGAGCCAGAAGCCAGAAGAGCATCAACATCAGCAGAAGCATGACTCCTGCCCGGTCATTCTTATCACCTTCCCTCCTAGAACAGAAATCGAGGTTTATGCAGAAACTGATTTGAAGGTTGCTCCTGAAATCTCACTGGAACTTTAGCAGATCAGACACCACCTGTGCTACCTGGATGGCCCCAGGACAAATTTATATCAACAATATTTCCTCTTACCTGTGTTTGGGCTGTGACCATAGAGGAAACAAATGCATGTGAGTCTCTTCCAACCTAGGAGTGAGCTCTTTGCAAGACAGGCTAAGGTTACATTTCTGCCTCCAGCTGGTGAACTCAGAGATATTTTTTATAGCTTGGAAGTTTTTGTATCTAGAAATCCACAGGGGATACACTAAGAATTACTATACTACTGATAATTGCAAGGTAAAGCAATTGTTCTACCCATGTAGCAATAGATTCTCATACACCAGAATGGAAAAACATGTTTATGTTTCTTATAATGCAAAGAGCAGATGGAGTCATGATGAAGTTGTGAATTTGACTTCCATGAAACTGACCCCCGGCAAACAAGATGGAGCATCTGACCTGGGCCATAGTTAGTCAGCTCATATGAGTGCTAATGGGGTTTGGTGGCACATGAGAATCAGTTGTACTCTTGAAACTGTGAGCAATGCTTGGATGGAATGACTAGCTTATTTATCGCCACATGGCAGGGGATGAAATTAGAAACTGGAGTAACAGAGAAGGTGTGCATCCTGTTATGTGGTTCTCTCCTTCGTCTGAAGGTGGTTCCATTCAGTGTTGGTTGGAGGGAGAAACTGAGCCAAACCCAGTATTAGATAAGGGTCAATGGAATTCACGAAGGATTGGACTTGGTTCACTTGTGGCTATGTAGAAACTGTAGGCTGATTGCTCTTTTGACTCCATGCCCAGGTTCTGCCACTCCTCCTACAGCTTCAGTTTGTTAAACAGAATGAAATTGAGCTGTGGAGACTCTGAACGCACATGAGAGCAACAGAGATGATGGAGGCCAGAGGGGTGGAAGAGTGGAGGCAGAAAAGCAGGAGTTATTGGGAAGAAACCTACAGTTGAGAGATACCCAGCATGAATTCATCCTTGAAAGATGGGTTTGTTGCCCACCTATGAAGGCTTACTTGGTTTGGTCCGTACTCAAGAAACAATTGCTGGATCCTACCATATTGGACTTTTTTGGTGGACTTTGGATAAATCCTCATTTCCGGATGGAAATTTGTTTGTTTGTTTGTTTGGTCAAGTACGTGTTTGATAATATACTGTACATAAGTATAACATTATTTGAATACATAAGATGGGTACAAATAATAAGGAACATTTGGACAGGAACGGTAGGCATGCTACCGTCAGGTAGTGAGTTCCAGGTATTAAATCACTCTGTTGCTGAAGTCGTATTTCCTGCAATCGAGTTTGGAGCGGTTCACTTTGAGTTTGTATCTGTTGTGTGCTCGTGTATTGTTGTGGTTGAAGCTGAAGTAGTCGTTGACAGGTAGGACGTTGTAGCAGATAATTTTATGAACTACGCTTAGGTCATGCCGAAGGCAACGTAGTTCTAAGTTTTTTAAGCCCAGAATTTTAAGTCTGGTGGCGTAAGGTATTCTGTTGCAAGCAGAGGAGTGGAGGACACTTCTCGTAAAATATCTCTGGACACGCTCTATTGTATTAATGTCTGATATGCAGTGTGGGTTCCAGACAGATGAGCTGTATTCAAGAATTGGTCTAGTAAAAGTTTTGTATGCCCCAGTTTGCAGTTCAATATTACCGGAGAAGAAGCTACGCAAGATTAGGTTAACAACTCTTAATGTCTTTTTTGCAATGCTGTTATAGTGAGCTCTTGCTTTAAATAGCTGAAAAAGCTCTTGCTGTAAATACTTCTAAGTATCTAGCATCAGCTATGCATTTTAATGAAAACCAGTGTGTTTGAAACATTAAAAATAAATTAGCATTTCAGCATTTAGTCTTAGGGCACTGGACTAGAAAATCTCCCACTTTCTAGCCCAGTACCCTAAGAGTTCAAGTCCTGCCTTAGC